>CM068960.1:64018571-64029978 GCA_035128595.1 Eptatretus atami | reverse complement strand
TTTTTTTTTTGCATACCTCAAATATGACTCAAGGTGGGCTTTTTTGAGTGATGGCTTCCTTCTTGCCACCCTACCATACAGGCCAGACTTGTCGAGTGCTTAGGATATTGTTGTCACATGTACACAGTGACCAGACTTGGCCATAAAGGCCTGTAGCCTTTGAATGTTGCCATTGGCCTCTTGGTGGCCTCTCTGATCAATCTCCTCCTTGCTTGGTCATCCAATTTGGAGGTACGGCCCGATCTAGGCAGGGTCTTGGTGGTACCATATGCCTTCCATTTCTTAATGATTGTCTTGACTGTGCTCCGAGGGATGTTCAAGACCGTTGAACTATTTTTATACCCATTCCCTGTTCTCTGCCTTTCCACAACTTTATTCTGGAGGTTTTTTGTAAGCTCCTTGGTTCTCATGGTTCAGTCTTTGCTGTGAAATGCATACCCAGCAGAGGAAACCTGCAGGAACAGCTGATTTTATTCTGAAATAATCAGAATCACCACAATTTAACACAGGTGGAGGCCAATTAACTTGGTGTGTGATTTTGAAGGTGATTAGTTACATCTGAGCTAATTTATAATTTTATTATAAGGAGGGTGGACACTTATCCAACCAAGATATTCTAGTTTTGTAATTTTAATTAATTTTCTGAAATTTGTGGAATTTGTTTTTCACATGGAAGTTGTGGGCAGTGTGACCACTCCTTGGCTTTTTTCACAAGATCTTGGCTATTTGTTGTTCACCTTGGCGTCTTGGTTTTCTTTAGGCTTTCTTGGCGTATAGGTTTTCTATTATCATCGCTTTTCCAAAACCTTGTGAATTCTTGGCTTTTTTCATTGGCTCACCTTGGCATTTATGAAAATGAGGAGTGGTCACTGGTTGTGGGTTACGATGTGTAAATAAAGGTGGAAAAAGTCTGATTTAATGCAATTTCATTCCAGGCTATAAAGCAACAAAAGGTGAAAATTTTGAAAGGCAATGTGGACCTTATATAGGCACTGTGTATATCATTTTGCCCCAATCTCTCAACGGTGAAGAATCACTTAAAAAGTCAAGTATCCGGATCCGGATCTTCCCCCAAATCGAACGAATTGGTCCTCGTCACACACCCAGCCTGTCCACCAAGTTTCGTCTGAATCCAGCCATAATTTTTTGAGATATCATGCTCACAGACAAACAGGAATGAAAACATAACCTCCATCCACCTTCAGTGTTGGACATCATACAAAAGTGAAATTGACTTGTAAGAATCTACAGTGTGGTCTATATTTCTTGTTACTCTTGCCTTTGTCCCTCCCCCATGTTCCCCCATTATATTGTGCAGTACTTATTGTCTTTGCATTGTGTGATTGTGAAATAGGTGGGGGTTGGGTTAGTGTATGGGTGAGTTGGAGGTTGTAAGCCATGCTTGTGATTTGTGTTAAATAAGAGTGCCAATAATTCTGAGAAGTGCATTTAACTTGAAAGTAGAAAATGCTGATTTTGAAACCAAGTATTAAATGGGATAAAGTCTTATTTAACTTGGTTTAAAACTACAGTAGCATGTTTATTTGCTGCTCATCATAAAACTGGACATTAAGTTCCCTCCGGCCTTTTTCTGTCTCTCAACCTTTGTACCATCCTTTGAATTCCCTTACATTTGTGGTGAACCTAAGTATATTTGGAGCAAATAGAACATCAAAACTTTTCCACACTGACATTTATCCTAAAGCTATATTTAAAATAAAAAAGACTTTTTCATCAGTGCTGGTCTGGTGCAATCAATTTTATAAACTGCATTAAGATATGAAAGCTCTTGGATATTTTTTTTTACTCTAAAAAAATGTAACGTGCAAAATTTCAATGTAGCACACATAGTCGTCAACATTGATATCGTCTCCTTGGTGACCGAGTCACCTCTAAGCAGATGTTTGAACATATCCTGAACATATACATGTGCACATATGCACTATCCTGGAAGTTTGTAAAGCTTGATCACTTTGCCTTCATTTTTGATGTAAACGTCATATATAATCGCTGAGTTAAGTGTTTAAAATTGGTGGTGGTCCTTGAGATAGTTTGTGTTTCAGGATATCGAAGGGACAGGTTGAATTGATTGTCTTGATTGAAGGTGCAAACATTTTTTACTCTCTCATTGTGTTCTTTCTTTGTTGACTTTTATTGTTTGCAAACCATCTATGAAGATATTGAGAAAAACATTAAAACCCCTTCCACCCACATTTCAGTGAAGTTAACGATGATAAACTCAGCATTTTATTGTGTGCCTCAGTATGAATTCGAGATTAAAGCGCAAGCAACAAAACAATTAATGATGCTTGTCAATCGAGAACTGCACTTACAGCAGGTATTATGAACCGCTAATTTATCGGAAATTGAATGTTTTGCCTACTTTGAAGCTCGGTATCTTGAAGTTACCCTTTGAGTTTGATGTTTGCAGCATCAATGACGGAGATAGACTCGTAGTTTCTGCAGAAACCTCTTCTGAAGTAAGCTTGTTGATGTAAGAGCAGAACGGTAGCTCCATTTGGTAGTGTGTTCACCATTGAGCTGTCTTTTCTGAGGTCAATCCCCAAAGATTTGGACTTGACCGAAACTGCCATTCTGATGAGGTGCTTATGTTGCTGCATGCGGGAGCATGCCATCTTCGGACGTGAAGCCATCTTCCCCATAAATGGACTGCTGGACTGTGAATAAGGCACAGGCACGATAAGCTAAATGGCCTTCTGTACCCGTTTCCTTGAATAAGACTTGTCTGCTTTACACTATCCCAGAAGACCAATTTATGTTTCGCCACCATCTCGATTGCTTTCTTTCTCGGCTTCATCTGCATGGTTATTTATGCAGGGTTTGAGTCAGGATGAGGTCGTTTGAAAAGCACATAAAAGTGTAATAGAAAAAAGTTTAAACAATAATGGTAGCGCCGTGATTTATTGCATAAAATCAAGACTAGAGTCATGCAGAAAATTTGCATTCAAATGTCAATGTTTGAAGTCTCGGAGTCTCAATAGGTAATTGAATTAGGTACTATTGCATAATGCATTTGCCTAATTTTAGTTGAAGTGGATAAATTAAAGTGTTCTTCACTTTTTATCCTTCTCCTTTGTTTACCGCCTCTGGTTTTACTCTAATAATACTTGTTTATTCAGGCTTTTCTCTTGGTGGCTGTTTCATTATGCAACATACATCACACTTCCAGACATGCTGTTTCATTAAGCTAAATTGGCTATTTAATGTGAAATCTAACCTATTATGGTTTCTTCTTGTTCTTGTCATCTTGCACTCGGATGGGATTTATGTTTTCCGTGTTCCCTGATCGGCGTTTGGCTGAACCTGTGTGTGGCCTTGTAAGAATGTTTTCTTTGTCGTGATGCGTTTGGTTTGCATCCCAACAGCTATTTTAATGTCTATCAAACAGTGTCTTGAACCTTATAGCGTACCCTTGATGCGCGTTTTGAGAAACATCATTTGTCTTGGAACAGGACTTGGACTACATAGCTACTTGTGTGACATTTTTTGGGTGGAATTGATAATTATAGGTAGCATTATTGTTCCTCTTTTTTATTTTTGAACGTGTCTTCATGCTTTAAGGAGAATGAAAAACGCATCCTTATAGTAAAGGTTAGTGTCAAAAATACGGGACTCGGGCCACAATGTTGGGGATCAAAAAACCAACTCTGTATTTACAGTGTACCAAGATGACTGTAAACCCATCCTTAAAGCACGTATACAACAGCAAGGCAGGTGGTTTGAGATAATGCTGTATCAAGCAAGTGTTGGTCAACTTGATGGTGTCGTGAGCAGTAGAGGCAGTCACCACTAATTTACAATGAAGGTAATTGTGAAGCAGTACCAGAAGCAAACGTTACAAGATCAGTGCCGCGAAACCATGCTTTGTTTAGCATTCCAGTCTGGATGGTTTAGGGTACCAACACCGCTGGCCTCGCTACAGAGAATACTGCCACCTCGCCGTGGGGATCACCAGCATGATGAATGACTCGACAAGAACGCAAGCCTTGCAGGAACAGCACACCCAAACCAAAGATCGCCGGAAAACGAACAGGCCTAGGCCGATCGGAGCGAGGTTGAACCTGTTTATTCCTGATACGTGAAACACCCTACAACACATGCCTACAGAAAACTATCATTTTGGAATGTGGGCTGAATTTTCCATTCAATCATAATGTAACTTTGTTGAAAAATTATTCAGGGGTAGGAGCTCTTAGGTTGAAAGTTTGGTGTCAATCACTCAAGCATTTGTGGAGAAAACAAATTTAAAAGTGAATAAAGATAAAAAAAAAAGTGAGGGTGAAAAAAAAAGAGCCTCGGTCAATGTTCCACAACATGGTCACGGATGGTTGTGGATGCCTATTACTAGTTATATACTCAACCTGTCAAATACTCCCCCGTAGTTGCATATATACATATATATATATTCCAGAATAAAAGTAGAACGGCACTCGACAGAGCACATCGTCAAAATTCCATCGTTAACTGAACACACTACTATTATTATGGCCGATATACCCGTATCATCCATGAACCTTTTTCGGTCACATGCATTGCCATTATCCATCACTATATTGATTATTTCTTGATTATGAGGATATTTAACGACCACTCTTGTGCACATAAAGGCTGAATTGCATCAATGAAGGTGAATAAGGAAAAAAAAAATTCAAACTATATTCCCTATGGTTCGTCAATCATATGTATGAAGTTTCACATCAATCTGTTAAGCGATTCTGCATAAGAAGATGTTTTTTTTTGTTCGTTTGTTTTTTTAAACATTTTTACTTTCAATCCAATATGGCTGCCAGACCACCTGACCAATGATGTCATAAACTTAATTCTTCACTCACATCGGGTCGTAGATCAGATATATGAAGTTTCAGATTTTTCGGATGAGGATTTAAATTCAACCAATTATGGCTGGAATACCACTTCTCTGATGATATTATCATTATCACCCTATGTAGCCAATGGGGAGTTTGACATACCAAGTTTAAAAAAAAAAATGTTGTTGAGTGGTTTCGGAGAAGTCCAAATTTTCTTCCTTTAATATAATAGTATGATTGTTTTTCAGGTTATAATTGTGGATGGAGTCGGGCCAGCTATTCAACCAATGAGGTGAAGGCAGTCCGTCCACACATACATGGTCCACAAACGAACTGGCTTTTCTATATATTACATTATGTTAAAGAAGATATCGAAAAATGACAATTTTGAGTGAGCGTTGGATTGAATTTGATCACGACTTCTGCTTCGGATTTCTGGGATTTTGAAAAGGCATTTGATATACTCAAATTAATTGTTGTAGATTGGAGCGATATAAATTGATAGAGGTCATTGTGTAGAGTATGTTGATCAAGACCCTCTACCTTGGACATTTGGCTCTTATGGGACTGGCAAATAGACATTGAGACCATCTGGTTGACAAAGGGATTTGCCACGGTTGTACCACTCTCCTCTCTTCAACATTTATGTGGAAGCAATTATTCAAGAAGCTTGGGATAGCCTGGATGCATGCATTCTCACAAGAGGATTAAATCTCTATGTCTATCCAGTTTGTGTATGATAAAGCTATTGTGTCAACCACCTGCAGCTTGTGGTGCATGACCGAGCTTATAAGGCCAAATAATTCGAAAGGGGAATTCGATATGACAGGATAAAGGTGATGAGAATTTCTATAAGTTCCGGCCTTCCTCATGTAATTCAGCAGAATGATTATTTGCTGAGGTCTGTTCTTTCAAGTACCTTGGTTCAATCATCGCAGAAGATGGTAGATGTTCCAAGGAAATGGAAATCTGGATTGCTCTTGGAAGAGAAACTTTCAAGTGGAATATATTTCTCAATAACAACCTTGAGCTATCTCCAAATAAATGTTTTGTAAAGTGTTTTAGCTGGAATGTAGTTTTGGATTGTGCAGAAGCCTGAAGTAGAAATAGAGGGTAGAAGTCTTTGAAATGTTGATATAGAAAATAATGATGAAAATTAGTTGGGTATATGAAGTTAAGAATGAAAAGATTTTAAAACATGAAAATGAAGACTCGGTGGTGTGAGGGTTAGAGTGTTTACTCTGAATCTGGGAGGTCGGAGGTTCGAACCCCAGCCGAGTCACACCAAAGACTTCAAAAATGGTGCTTGACCTTCAGCATTTAAAAAGGATAGAGCACGGATAAAGAACCATAGGTTGCTCGTCATAGCGCAGGCTTAATGGGCCAAATGGCCTCCTCCTGCAAAGTTCCTTGTAAGGGAACTCATGCAAGATGGCAGATGTCTTACTAGTAGGCCTAGAAATACAAGTAGGCAGAACAGTGGGTCAGGCGTTGTGTCTGTGTCATGACGACTTGTTAAAAGGTGTTTGAATGCAGGTGAGTGGGAAGATGGAGGAGATTGCATACATCTTTCATTGCTTGTCTAAAGGATAGAGGCCATTACTACAGCCTAAGATGGAGGGAGGTGCTGACAACCCAACTGAGTTTAGAGTTACTTGAACATTGGATCTTCTTTTATCACTGCAGCACAAAGAAGTGTCCACAATATAAGAAAATAATGGCCCCTTATCTTTATTTTGCCATTTGTACCTTGTAAATCGATAATGAATGTTCCTACCACAGTCTATAACACACCTGTTGACATGAAATTATAAGATTACTGCACAGTACATTAAAGATCCTGTGGTATCCCCTTGCAAAGAGGAGCCAAGTTATCAACAGCACTGTAAAAAATTCCTGCCACCTTGATGAACATAAAGCTGAGCCAACATGACGATTTTTAAATGATGTAATCAACTTCAAAATGTTTGGTGCGCATGCGCAGAAACCCTGGGAAGCTGAAGATGCTGGGACAAAATATAATGTATTTTGTGGCCGTGATAAGGATTGGTGCTTGGAATAGCTAACCAACCTTCTAAAAGAGGCCAAAAATACTTGGGAAAGTACCAGAGAGAAAGGGCTGTGCCTCTGCACAACAAAAGACTTCGAGAACTTTCTTCGCTCACCGAACGGGCAACTACTCGTACTACAAACCATGTGGGTCTGTGCAAGGCCCAAGTGGATGGGGACGTGTGTTACACAAACCCCTAACGGACCGCTACCAGTGAATAGATTGTGTACCTGGATTAGGTTCTTCTGAACACTGATGGAAATGACGTAAATGGGGCTTGTGCATGTGCAGTTACTCTTAATCATGCTGGAAGAGGGGGTGCGGATTGTCTCTACGGGAGCTGTGAAGGCTGTTACAAACATATTGTTTGGTTCTGGGACACAGGATTAATTATATTAGAATTTTTGCACATGTATATTGCTAAAATTTGTGTGTGTGTGTGTGTGTGTGTGTGTGTGTGTGTGTGTGTGTGTGTGTGTGTGTGTGTGTGTGTGTGTGTGTTATATCCACTGTCGCTAGACGCTGGAATGTACTAACAGTGAATGTTTTGAACCCGACCCCTCTCAATAAAGGATATTTCTCATGTTCCTACACTTCCGTGAGTCATATTTGCGTTCACGAACGCAACAATTAGAGTTGACCACCCTAAAATAGCCATTCTTTTGTTTAAATGCTTAAAATTATGTTTAAAAGACTTTTAATTACAGATTTTGCTTGAGTAACGGCAGGTTAAAAGTGCCCGGCGAGCAGAACCGAGTCGGTGCACACACATGGCACATGCTCAAAAGGCCTCCTTTAGTATTCGTACGTTATTTCGAAAGTTGTGGATTGGTTCATGAAATTCGAGCCAAAAATTTCCCTTTGTCCACCTTACGAGGTGGTGGAAATCATTGGGGTGGTTAAAGAAGCAGTGTAGTCCTAGTAGTAGTAGTAGTCGTAATGGCATGTGCATCTTTGCAAGTTCATTATTCTCTTGCTGCAGTTCAAAGCCATTTTTAGACGGTTCCCGACTCTCAAGCCTTTTAAGACCGGGCGAGTGACACTGGAACGCCTGGGGATGTAGTCGTGATGTGCCAGGATAATGACTCACGCAGGCTGTCATAATGCAATAAAACTGCTGTGAATTTTGTCTTTTTCATATGCTCTGTGAGATACGACTCGATAAGAGGTTGAGGACTAGGGCTGAGAAATTCAGAGGAATTAGGGAGGCAAGTGAGAGGAGAACATGCAATAGTCCAAACTATATTATGACCTTTGATTAAGCAGTACTGTTCCAGAAAGGTTTTAAAAATTAAAAAAAATTCCTGCCTTTACATGATGCGTATTTCTGATTGGTCAAGAGGTCTTGAAACAAGAAAGATCTTGGCACAAGTTAAAGAATCGAACAAGTATTTCAGCTCGGTGAATTTCCAGGTTGTTAAGAATATTGCAACATATCAATAGGGGGGGGACACTTGAGCACACAAAGTTAGCAATCCTGCCAAAGAAAAGTTTATCAGCTTGGACAGAAATTAGTAAAAGTAGGTTTCACCTGTAGTAGTTACTAATCGTTCAATTTCTTTCCTATAATTTTGATCCCTATAGATATTATAGTTGATCGAGCACTGCTGTGTATGATGGTGTAATCAATATAAGTTATGGACAGCTTAAATCTCAGAGGATGGATCTTGGTATCAGGTTTCTACGCGAGTACAGTATAGTCTTTAAAATAAAAAGACTAGAGTTCGTAGAACACATTACCCCACACTGTCTTAAGAAACAAGGACATAGGTGGGGTCTACGAGTGGAAAATTTCATTGGTCGAGATGATATAAAATGCTGTAATATTTTGTCCAAGTAGTGCTAAACGGAAGGTTTTTGAAAGTGCGAAAAAGTGATTTGTGTTCTTGTGTTCAAACATATAATTCAAGTGAAATAAAATAGATTTTTGAAGGTTGTAGAAAAAAAGATTCCATAAGTTTACCGCTATTGACGCAGTGTCTTTGACACCACCTTATCGAACACATTACATGCGTTCTTCGTGCCTGGTGTTTGTGTCCTTTATGATGTTGCTAAAAACAGTAAGTTTCCTCTTTGGAATGATTTTCAATTTTGACTGCCAGAGTTAAAAATTAAAAAAAAACTTGCAACCATGTCCAAAGGAAGCGGTTCAGTTCGGCATTTTTTATATAAAATAGGCAAAGCGTAGAAATGAACGAAACCTTTTAGAATTAAACAAGGTGGATTAGAAAGCTTTTTCTTAATTTTTGACAGACAGACGGGTGGAAGGAAGCACATACCCAAATATTGAAGCGGCTTCACCGCTTAAAAATTATTTCAGTTCTCTCTCTGCTCATGCACGATCAGGACAAATTCAGAGCGAAAGTGCTGCTAAACTGCAGGTTCATGTTCCGATTTGTGTCCAACATATATCATTAAATTTAAATTAAGTTGTTCCTCGAACATAAACTGACGTTTGTAGACAGAACAGACAGGTACGGAAGCGAAACAATTGCTTCACCCTGCTTTTCGCATGCATGGGGTAATAAGCCATCAAGTTTGTTTGAAAAATAAAGGAATTTTGTGGAGGATCTTCATTTAAATTATTTAGGAATCTTCTCCAATTTGGCTTCCTTTAAAAAAAGATAACTGAAAACTTTCAAATAAACTTTCTATAGAATCTGTATAAGGGATCCGTATGCTTTCTTTAGAGACTAAATAGAAACCTGGTGTGGTGTGTAAGGGTGAACCTGCTCTTGTGAGGAATCACTCCGTGTGTATGTTTTGTGTAGCCCACAACCAAGAAACCCTGAGTCTGCTTAAACATGATCCATAAGACAATCGGCTCAGAAGTAGGTTCACCCTTCAGCACGGTGTGACGGAACAGTGTTTGAGAGGCAAGGAATGAAATCCTTTAATTGATAGTGTCAGTGTTTCTACGCACTTGGCACGATGCAAGTATCCCTACTGCTACTGTATTAACCCAGGCCCGGTCCACCATCAGCACACTCAACTAGCGATTGGTTTTATTATCCGTTTCACGAATAATTCTACAGTTACCAAATAGGTCAAGGGCAGCTCATTTCCCAACGTGCTTTGCTTCAGCAATCAATCTCCCTTTTGGATGTCGTCCAACCTCTCGCCAGTTGAACCAGGCTTTGGAATTTGAGAGAGAGATAGAGATAGATTATAGATATATAGCTAGATAGATATAGAGATAGAGATATGCTTTCAGCAGTATGGTGTTCAACCATCGGACGTTGCAGAATACCACCTCATAATTAGTCGGCCCACAACCAGCCTGGGTAGGGGAAATAGCCTGGCAGCTTCAAACTGGAGGAGAATTTTTTGTTTTTAAATCTGCAAGCACTCCCCCGCACTCTCTCTTAATCCTCTTATCCTGATACTTGTGTTGTTATAAAATCATTTTGGGGATTGGGTTTGTGATAAGCGTCGTTTGTTCCCCTTCCTGCCGTCAAACTTGTCATTTTGCGTCGGGGCGTTTTCTGCTCCCTTATGAATTTTCATTGTTTGGACAGCTATGTGCTGAGTTTGAGCGTTCGTGTTTACATGTGTACAACGTTTTGCTTCCTGCTCGGATAATGAGCACAAAGTTAGAGCTTTTAATGCTACCGGTAAGGGTTGAGTGTGTATTGAGGGCTGGGGGAGGGGGAAGGGGTAGAGACTTTATGAGAGGAACTCTTGATTAATCTTTATATAAGACGCGGAAGTGTTGATAATTATTAGTGTAAAGCACGAAGACCACCTGTTTCCGAGTCTGTTGGGAAGTCCTGCAGGTTTTCTAGTTTGGGAGTGGTGGCCAGAAGGGGCCATGTATGCATTCCGTTTGGACGGAAGAAGGGGAGAATGAGAAATTAAAATGGGGGAAAAGAAGCGAGGGAATGGTATTAAAGGAGGGTAGGAGGAAGAGTTGAAAGGGAGGAAAGGACCTACTGTAGGTGTAGCACAGGTTGTTGGCCGACTGCGTCTCATCTACTTGCTCCTTGAAGTTGATTGTGATGTACCATACTCCGTTTCAGACGAGTGAGGTGCTGCCGAAGCAGTTTCTTGGCAAGGGTTATATTGAGTGGTTTGCCATTGCCTTTCCAGCAGTGGTTGGGGCAAGGATTTGTAATTTGTTCCTGATGCCGGCGAGAGCTCGCATACTCTTCGCAAAGGACACCGTGGTGTCTTTAACTTCCACTAACTGATGCTGTCAGACGGGGGATGTCAGTTTAACGTCTGTCTGAGGGATGAATCGCCTTGATGACGGTTTGCAGCTGGGTCGGGATTCGAACCCAGGCTAGACAACTTAGATGTGAGTATACATACCTTTAGACTCTAGGGTCTAGGCCATCCTGCCGTCCCTGGGGTAGATAGGAAGGGTCATTTATGGAGCGTACGGGTGGAGGTTCAAAGATTTCCGTGCTTTCTCAATAGATAACCCCTAATCAACCACCCGACGTACGATCGTTAAGTTCATGGTGCGATGTGAACTTATTGCTTCTGCCACTGAAGGTGAAGGAGGTAATGTTTTCACCCCTCTGTT
>CM068960.1:63994363-64012008 GCA_035128595.1 Eptatretus atami | reverse complement strand
ACTAATAGAGAATGCAAATTTACACACAAGCATTTTAAAAATTCCTACTTACAGACGGGCCCACACACAGACGCACACCCAAAAGAAACGGACCCAAAATGGTCTTTATTATCCCTTCAGCTCGGAGGGAAGTCAGGCTGAGGGACGAGAACGTGGCAGGCTACCTGGCCGCGAGCGTGCGGCTCGACGTCCGCACCTTCCCGGAGCACCAGTCGGCCAAGAACGGACCAGGGCAGCCAGACACAGACCACACCAGCCACGAGACGAGATGACCCGGGAACCAGAGCATGCCCGCGACGAGATGCCTTTTGCCCAGCCTCAAGAGATGCGTTTTGAACGGGCGCGAATTCTTCCTCTCCGCGCTCGAGCAGATCCACCCGATTATTTGCTCTCCGTTCCTTTTGTCACTCTCGGGCGCGGTCCGCTCATCGTGGCCCCCTCCGATTGGGTGGGACACGACACATTCCCTTATTTGGCGCGCTGCCATGCGAACCGGTTCATGACCATATTTGGGAATGGAATTCAGTCCGCTCATCGTGGCCCGCTCTCATTGGGTAGGACACGACGCATTCCCTTATTTGGCACGCAGCCAAGCGAACCGGTTCATGACCATATTTGGGAATGGAATTCCATCCTCAAACGAATTCCGAACACGCCCGCATGTATAACAGCGAGCACGCGGAGATGGCGGGAGCAGCGGGTTGTCGCTGTGAGAGCGAAGATGGCGTTGTTGTTGTAGTTGTAGATGTAGTAGCCGTAGCTGTTGTGAGTGATGTAAAAATCCTAACTATCAAAATAACTCACAGCGCATGTACATTTATTCACCCATAAACGAGGGACGGGACCCTAACTAAAAAACACATACTTACCGATATAATGTTCTATAGGACCTGTATGTTGAGTGCTCATGGCTTCCAGATTCATAACAATACAACATACTTTGCAGTACTCCTTTTACTTATTACATATTTTACAGCATATTTCATATGACACAAGCCTTAAGTGTGCAGTGGATCCGTTTGTGTTCAATCATTGTCATTACAGAGAATCATTTTGCGCCATGTCCTGGGTGGGACATGTTCCGGAACATTTGTGGGGTGATACCATCAAAAGAAAGTCTCTCTGCTTGTTTAAAGTCATCGGTTGTTTCGGAGCACTGCTGTGCAACAATATTTTTTATGAAACCCCATAGGCAATGTCACAATTTTTACATTAAGGAGTGACAAGACATTGTGACCATGCTGCACACTGCACAGAGAGAGAGAGAGAGAGAGAGAGAGAGAGAGAGAGAGAGAGAGAGAGAGACAGACACACAGACACACAGACACACAGACACACAGACACAGACACACAGACACACACACAGACACACAGACAGGAATTACCAAAGTATAAAAAGGTGTCACTGGTGTAAGCACAACAGTTGCACTCAGTTTTTCATGACAAGCAAACAACAAAAAAATATATAAACAAACAAGAGGGTATCTCGGAGTCAACTATAAAATGAATATTAACTGACCCTCAGATATTTTACAACAGACATTGTTTACACACCACTGTTTCTCAAAGAGCTGTAACTGAGAGCAGCAAACAAATTCCAGTTTCATCCTGGAAAGACAAAGAGATTTAAACATTGCCAAGGCATCTGTCCTATAGCAGTCATTTTGTAATCTTGACTTTCTAGTCTTAAATATGACCAACTTGGCTTGTGAAAGGAAGAAGTGAATTAACATTTCTGTTGGAGAATTTAAGGGACAAAGATGAAGGTAGAGGGGTTAGACGGTTACAGCGTACATACGTGTGAGGCAAGGTTTCAGTTTGTTCTCAAAAGGGACATTGCTCACTTATCGCTGGTGAGAAGCGGTGAATTGGGGAATTTGTAGGCAGTACCCAACGTGCAATTCTCCATTGGAGATCACCAACACGTTTTGGCACAGTCTGTCTATAGTACCAACCCCAAATAGGGTAAAAGGGAGGGGAATGACGCAGGACTGTGGACCACCTATACGGTACAGGGTAGGACAGAGATGAAAAGAGAGCTTTTTAAACAATGCACGTGTAATATTTTGTGATTATTCTGAAAAAAAGGCTAGAGAGCGGCTGAAACTAATAGGTTCTAAATTAGGAGAGCCAGATAGACAAAGGTTAGGGAAGGGTGGGGTTAGAGTCAGAGGTGGGTACAGGGTGAGGAGATGTTTGTTTGTCCAAGCCTGTGAGGCACGGTAGGTGTGAAGTACAGCCACGCACAGTTTGTGGTTGACACGTCATCATTGAAGTGTGACGGAGGTTAAATAAAATTGGTGAGTAAAATGTTATTAACATTATGCAGAGATTTGACAATGTACGATAATTTTACTGAAAATACGATAATTTTGAGCTTTCAACACGATATTTCCACTTTTCAGATCTGACAACACTGTACGAAGGCTTTCGGCCTGCACATAGCAGCGCGGTTTGCTGTGTAGTCATTGAAGTGTGATGTAGCACTCGCTGTACAAAACCTCCCTCGCACTTCAATGATGACACTTCTTGAAACGCGTCTGCTACATTCAATCTTTCCTCCTTTACCCCCATTTACACTATCGGTCCATTGCCTCCTCTGCTTTTCTCAACCCCCCCCAATAATACCCTTCACCAAACCTCATTTCGACATTCCCCCTTTCATCCCATCGGTCTTACCTTAAACCCCGCAGCCGTTCGGTCATCTCTCGGTCCGGCTGCATCCCTCTCAGTTTTCACTCCATTCGCGCATTGTTTAATTGGCCACATTCAGTTTAAATGGACGGCTGTGGTCATTAATCCTTCGCACTGATCGGATTACCTTCACCTGTACTGTCATGCCTGGTGTTGGCTTAATGGTTCAGGTGGTGGGCTTGGGATCCAAGGATCTTGAGATAAAATCCCACTCAACTGTTGAATTAATACCAGGTGGGGTTGACTCTGCCTGTCATCCTTCCGAGGTCGGCAAAATGAGTGCCAGCTTGCTGGTATCCTGTGGCGGAGTGGTGACCCATCCAGGATTGTGCCCAATAGCCAAGGAGACTGCTTAGGCAGCACCAACGCTCTGTACAGAGTATGGTCCCACTGGATGGATGGGACTGTGTCCATTCTCGCATGTATGTTCGTGGCACGACATGCACTGCTTTTCCTGTGCATGGTGGAGTGCGGCACATCTCGCGAGCAGGATGCAGTGGAGACTGTGCGGAAAGGGTTTGCGCGAGGGAGGGGCTGGAGGGCGCCCGCGGTGTCTTTCATGCGCCAAGGACGTGGCAGAGGCTTTATTGAAAGTTCCCTCAGAAACAGTGGCATTTTCCACAAGCTGTGTCATGGATCCACCCCCATCGGATGCGCACCAATGGGAAGGAGGCTCTCACGAGCCGAGATGGGGGAGAATGCCAGATCCATAGAGGGAGAAGAAGCTAGGCAGTGTATGGGACAGATTCTCCTGAGAGCATGTCCTCGTCCTAAAATCTTGTCCTGAGACAAGCATAAGGCCCAGAGACGGGGGGAGAAAGCCAGGTACAGAGATGGAGAAGAAGTCGAGCAGTGGACGGACAGAGATGGCAAAAAGCTTGTCCGGCAAGGAGCTGAGAGTGCGCAGTGTGGGTGAAGAGAGGGAGGGGCCCGTGGTGCAGGGGAAGGCAGTGTGGAAAGCCCAGAAAGCAGTTTGGTTCGTGGGGAGCTGCTGGGCACGGGGGGAACAGCAGAAATGGAGCGAGCATGTCTTGCACGCCGGAGAGGACTTGCCTTCTGGGTCTGGACACCTCAGAGACGCAGCTGCCCATCCCATCCTGCTGCGTCGCCACTCCGCTGCCCATCTTTCCCATCCTTCACCCCCACCCCCATTCCCCAATATATTTGGACTGGCGCAGAATAAATATAGTCCAATATATTTGGACTGTTTGGGGTGACGGAAAAAGAAGACCCTTCTTACTTTTCTTCTCAAGTGCTTCTTGTTTTCTTATTCTCCCCTGATTGAATGATGGCCACATGTCCTTTGTGTAAATAAGATTGCATAAGAATGTGTTTTGGTTAAATCTGCTCTTTTGTGCCTTTTGCTTTCTTGCTTGTAAATACTTGCTTGTGTGTGTGTAATATATAATTGTTAATTATTTCCAATATGTCTCGGTTATCCTCTCCTTCATTGGTCCGACACAATGCACAAGTTTTGTTAGACGGGAAGTTATACCCCACCTGATTTGCTCCGTTGGCCGGTGCTGAATCTATTTGTTCCACTCCACAGAATATCACCAGGTGCGGCGCAGAGGGCACGATCTCTAGTTAGGTTGCAGTGCCAATAAAAAGGTATCGTGTAGACATCGAAGCGTAACCCTGCTAGGCCGGTAGTCTAAGAGGAGCGGATACAGCTGTGTAAGAACTACTGTCTGTTGGACCGTGGAGTTATATGTGGTTGGCGGCTTCAGGACTGGGTGTTCAAGAGAAACTCGAGTGCTTCCCCTCGTGGCAAGCCTTGAACCCCGGGTCATAGACTCCACATGATAGACTCCGCAGGATGAGAGGTAAAATGGCTCCTAAAATCATTTTTTCACTCTTTTGAAAGTAATTATTGTATACCTGATTTTATGTTACACCACCCGGGTACACCAGTAGCGATCTTTTGGATTCGGATTCTACTTTTTGTGTCGACTTTTGTTGCTCCCGTGACTGTCATTGTATGTTCTGTGTTCTTGCTCTTCCACGAGCCTCGATGATCTATAAAACCAATAAAACATTCAGTATTCTTTTATTATACATATTTCTCATGTTCACGTCTCTCGAGTAGGAAGTTCAAAAGCTTTGACTCTTTTGTCTCCAAATGGGAGAACACAAAATGTTGTTTACCCAGAAATGTTGCATTAATACTTTCCAAAGCTGCATATTTACTCCATACCATATGACTGTCCAACACTGCAGTCAAGAGAAGTAAGCGTGAAAATCAAGAAACCTCAGAGCTAGAACAAGCATTAGATACAGCACGGAGGCAAAAGAGACGGTCAGTACAAGCTTTTGGATCTGTTGAGGAGGTCCAGAACAAGCTGTGAAAGTCAGTGGGAAGTGGGAAGTGGGAAGGAAGGGTGTTGGTAGTGATGGAACTTGAAATTCCCATTCACATTTCCTGTCACTGGTGGGGGGGTGTGGGGGTGGGTTGGAGGAGGAGATTGGAGGATGAGGGTGGGTAGGATGAGGGGGAAAGGAGTGGGAGAAAGTGGGGAAGGGGTGGGGTGGGAGTGTGGGGGGAGGGAGGGAAGGGGTTGTGTGGGAGTCTGGAGGGAGGGAGGGGTTGGGTGGGAGGAGGGACCAGCATTGGCCGGAACACATGAGTACCTTTGCTAGTAACAATATCACAAAGTAAGAATACATGTTTTAAACAATACAAGACTGCTTCACCATGAGGGTGAAATATGAAGGAACTAAAAGCAAAGCTTGTGGCATCACTCATTGTCGAACAGTACATTTTACAACGTCAAAATAGTTCAACAGTGCAACCAGTACTTTGTATCAACAAGTTTACTCATCTTCATCATCATCATCAATGATACCAGCACACTTGTTTAGATTTGCTGAACCTTTACCTGCAACGACACATCTCACATCTGCAGCAGTACAACTTGCTATTGTCACACTGGCAGTTGTGCTTTTTCTTGGCTATTGAAGGCCTGGGTGGTTTATCCATCATGATGGGAACCAATTGTCCCACTACAAGTTTTCTACCAAACGATGCGGCATCAGGCAAGTAGAGGTCACACTGATGAGCTCTCAAAGCATATGGTATTGAAGTTACTTTCAGTTGGAGGTAAGTTCCTTATACTTCCCTTGGTATGTCCGAAGTTGTGGGCATGTAACTGGTCTAGATTGCTGGTGAAATCACTATATAGCTTGAAAAAGAAAGCCCTACGGCCTACATGCTTCGATCACTGCCACTGTTATGGTAAGAGAGTTTTCACCAAACTGCATCATGGCCGACATGTCAGATGCATTCCTCATAGCAACCTTGAACATTTTTTTTTTTTTACTCTCTCAAATGCATAACTAACAGCATCACATCCTCTCATTATGTGGCCACAGAGAAATGTTGAGGTGACAAGTCCAACTGGCAAACGATTGTTCTCAGCCAACCGCCTTTCGATTCTATGGCGTGGTATGTAGATGGAGCTCTTCTGCACCCACAGCTCTCTCAATCTGGGTATGCAAACATTAGAGTAGATTGCCATAGTGAGTATGTCTGTGTCCGTAGCCTGTATCACAACATGCTTGCATCCATTGTGGCTTACACAGAAACACATATGGGCAAGGATCGGTTTGTCTGCTTCCTCATGATCTCCACGTGCCAGTGCTGGTAAAACAGCTGACATCAGTCGTCAGGATAACAGCTTTATCTGATTAATTGTAGAGGCCACCGAGAATCATCTTCACAAAGTCAGAAGTTCTTACACGTATGGTACTAGTACTTACAAGAGTTGTACGTTCAAAACAACATAGTTCATAAAGTTTTGTAAAAGGGTGTTTTACGACACTTTATGATAAAGGGACATAAAACAATGTTTTTCATCACAATCAAAATGGGCATATCAGCGAAACGTTGATCACACACCCGTGAAAAGAAGATCGAGATCATCGTGTTTTACAACTCTTGTAAGAACCAGTACCAGGCGTGTAATAAACAAAGACATAACACGAGGACTTTGATGCGAATGGTGAAGAATGAGGAAATAATTGTTCAGAGTGCGTAAGGTTTGAAGAAGATAGGGAGTGGAAGTTTGGCTTTTTAACCCGGACATGGGAAATGAACTTGTTGCAGAGTTTAACTTGTTGCGTGCTCAAGGATTGAAAGTGAAGCATTGGTGGTTCAAGACACGAGCCAACCAACTGTTGGGCAACTCAAATTGCAATTATGTAAAAACTGACATCTATTCAGCCAATCTGAAGAGCATTTACCATTATAAAAGCAGGTCATGGCTTTTTGAATACGTATAAGCGCATATGGAAAATATTGACTAATGTGCTCTACTAAATCTAAAAATAGGCACATACGCTTATTATCCAGATTCTCCTGTATGTTCGATTTCATTCTTGAGTTTTCTATCATTGGGCCATTTATTCACTCTTCAAGCTCTTGGATGACTCAGTCGTATCGATCCCCAACCACATTCACACAGGTCCATTGTGCAGGGCATGCTGATAGGAACTTGTGCAAATACTTTGATTGAAGGTCCACAAATTTGTTGCATCCTCTGCCCTGTTCCGGTGGATGAATGCCGTAGCATCTACAATCAACAGAACTTTGTCGTCAGTTGCAGGCAGATGGTCTTTTTCAATCCATGAATCACTCAACCCGTCTTTCATAGCAGTAAGGTCGTCAGCGTCGTTTCCTTTCCTCATTACATAGTCTTGCAGCATGGCTTAGTCTGGTTCAAATCGTGATGCTGGACATTCTGTCCATTCATAGCTGAAAGCATCCTTGTTCATGTCTTGGACAAAAGAGAGACATTGATTTCTTCCTGGTATAATTCTTGTCTTTTGACTTTTTTTTTTCTCCTCAAAAGTCTGCAGATATACTGGTGGTATTTGAGGACTCTGGTTCTGTTCAGCTTGTGCTATTGCTGTCAGCCTTTTCTCTTTGTCATCCAGCAAGTCAAGAGATTTGCACTTTTCTCCGGTTGTAATGTTGAGGATATCTGATTAAGAAATACTGAACGGACTGACCATTTCTCCTTTCAGTATGTCTTTCATTGTATTCACAGCGTCTCTGTCTTTGATGGCTTTAGACTGTTTATACTTTAATTGACACCATCATCCTGAATGTGGGCCATCGCCTTTGTTTGTTCTGACAGAGCAGTCAGTGCTGGAAGTGCTCTCAAATATTTCTCTCCAGCAGATGCTTTTTGAGTTTTCCCTTTGAATAGCTGCGTCTTGGCTTCATGATTATATGTCGGTTCTCCAGCCATGTCGGTCCAAACAGCATTGAACTTAAAACGAGTTGCACGCACAGTGAAATATCCCTGTTGGAATTCTCCAGCTATGTCTGGTACATGTAAATGTTCGGCGAATCCAAACAAGTGTGCTCGTACCATTGATGACAATGATGAAAATCAGTAAATTTGTTGATACAAAGTACTGGTTGCACTGTTGAACTATTTTGACGTTTGAAAATGTACTGTTCGACAACGAGCGATGCTCTTTGGCTTTAGGTTCCTTCATATTTCACCCCATTGGTGAACCAGTCTTATACTTTATCGTTTAAAACATGTATTCTTACTTTATTATACTTGTAACTTCTGTATCATTGTATGATTGTGATATCAACTGTTGACTAAATGAATGTTCACAAGGTAAAATATGGAACAATAAAATGAACTGAACTGATCATTTTGGTTTCATAAACAGTTTTGGTGATTTTTGGTGACAAAACCGTTTCCACTTGCATACATCATCCATCATGCAGCTTCAAGAGGTTATATGAAAATATATGAAATGGATAACCATTAGGCATTCATTCCAGTAATTCATCCAGCTTGTATCAAAATGAATATGTTCTGTTCGGCTCGATATTTTAAGTTTCATAAACAATTGTGATTATTTTATGACTAAAATTACATCATTTTGACCTCTCAAGGTCAGAGGTCAAACATTGGGTCACCAACTGAAAGAGGATATAAGATTTCTTGTGTATGTTTCACAACAGCTGGTTATCTTCATGTATTACATAGTTATAGACATTATTTGGTGAATAAGCGATGCCGAAAATGGCACATTCTTTACAATGGGGTACTTACTTTCAAACCCCTATTCTGGTGGTTTGCAAGACAGGTGGCTGAGCAGGTCTGTTTATTCTGAATCTGCGGACATTAAACTAAAATAAAATTGAGGCCTGCAAAGTATCGGAAGAGGTGTCCGGTTCATCCTAAAATAAAGCCTCTTTGGCCATGTGGATCCCAGACTAAAATAACACGCTATGATGCCATAAACAAATATCAAGATTCCCACAACAATGGGGAATGTTTGAGGGCTTGAGCAAGGCATGAGCAGGTTTTGGGTCCGGTATGGCCCGTGTAGGCTGGTGGCTGGTGAATGGCAATGAGGAGAGGTATGTTGATGAGGACAGGCTGCCAAACAAAAAGTAGAGAGAGGGATGCTGCCTCTCCAAATGTCTGACTCTGACTGCAACTGCCATGCGCAGCGTGGCTGCGGCCCTTGTAAACTTTGGGACCGCCTTCATGCACGGCAGGTTCCTATCATTAGCCGCCCATGGCTGTGGACGTGCCATCTTCCCTGGGCATCTCGCCCCATGGAGCGGACCTAATAAAAAGGTTAATGCCTCCTCTCCAAGACTTCCCACCTGACCTCGCCTCCATGGACTGTGGTGCGCCAGCCAAACACCCCGTGCTGTTTTCTCATAAAGCACAGTGCTCTTTCCAGTTGTGCCTTTGTGGCCAAGTCCTTACCTTGCCACAGTCGAAAACAGGAAGTTTTACACAACAAACTTACTCTATACTGTCTTAAAGTTAACACTCACCGTGTCCCAAGTGCACGTTTTACAAGACAACTTACTCCGACAATTTGTGTCTTATCACAATCTAACAATGGATCCCACCCATTTTCCATGTAATGTTATAATCGCATGCCACAGTTGGATACAACAAATGAGGGAATGAATTAACAGGAAAAGAGGATAGAGGATGGAAGGAAACAATAACTTTCAAGCAAGAGGGTTCAGTTAGTTATGGTTAATGGGTGGAGTTAATATGGTGAGTATGGATATGGGTGACATGAGATGGTGGTGCACAAGTTGCTTGAAGTGGGTTTATCTGTCTCCTGAAGGCAGTTCCACAAATGGGAGAGAAAAAAAAATGGGAGCGAGCAGCAAATTTAGACTTTGGGAGTTGAACCAGGAAGGGAAGATGCCCAGGGAAGATGGCTCGAAGAACGTATGTATCCTGGAGGAACTAGGGAGAGTCACAGGACTGAGAGCAGTGGGAGTTAGATCAGGAGAGAGGTGGTAAAAACAGGCCACAGACCTGCTGCCATGTGAAAGTAGCAGGCCTTGTGCTTCTGCCTCATCATGAGATGCCAACAATGTTGAAAGCTTTAGATTTCACTGAATACAGGAGAGACGTGATGCTGAGGCCCCAACCCATAGGAGAGAGCAATACTCTATTGAGCAATGAACAAAGGCCCTGTAGGCTCTGAACAGTTCTAATTTTTCCAAGCAATGTCCCGGATTTGGAGGAACAATGGAGGATGCCCAATCTGCGACTGGATTTGGAGGTGAGCAATACTGTCAGCTGAGGAGAAGTTCTGGCTGATGGCGAGAACTAGACGGTCAAGAGACTGAACCACTTCCAGCAGCTGACCATGGAAATAGATGGGTTCATTTGACATCCTTCTGTTGTGACAGGGTGAGAATGTGAGATTTGCCGGGATTTAAAGATTATCAGACAATGATCTAGTCAATTCCACATTAGCAGAGAGTGCTGCAGAGCTGCTACCTGACTGCCAGTGGAATGGGTTACTGTATAAGACAATGTGGAGTCATCTGTAAGAAGGAAGAAGGTTTTTCAAAGCATTGAAGAGGTCATTTATGTAGATTAGAAACAAGACTGGTGCAACACACTGCCATGGGATACTCCAACCCTCACTGTAAGAGATGAGAGGATTCCATTGATAGCTTGAGGAAGTCCTTGAGTCCTTGAGTAGAGGAAGTCAGATATACAGGAATGAAGGATGCCTTGTACATATGTTACAGGCAGCGATCTTGGCAAGCAACTTGCAAGATGCCAAACTGTGTAAAATACCCATGATATATCTCGAGAGAGAGGGTCTTAACCTCTTGTTTGAGATATAGGTCCGAAAATCATCACTGAGAAAGAAGCAGCTGCATGGCCAGAGTTGAGTGACAAGGACAGGCTGATCTTGGACCATGAGTTTGGATTCTGTTTGAAATGTGGAAGGACAATACAGGAGCAATGACAGATTGCACGACTTTGATGATAATGGGAAGCTTATTGGTCGTTCACTTGATAGGATCTGTTTTTGCAAGTTAGATGCAGCTAAAGAAAATAGACTGAAGAGTGCAAACAGAGGAGAAACAAGAGCAGCAGAGTGCGATTTGAAAACAGTGGCACTGATGCCAATTGGTTCCATTGCCAAAGTAGGGTTGAGGCTGAAAATAACTCCCTCTACCCTTTCAGGTAAGGATACAAATTCCAATAGACAGTTTGTGCGTTTAAAGTGCTGATGTGGTGATCAAGAGCCACAATATGTCAGTCACATGAAGTCCATGCTTGAACTTCAATAGTCTTCATTGTCTTCATTATCTTCATTATTATCAGGTCAAGCCAGATTAGATCTGTGACTTGCCACAGGTACCATGTAAACCTGTACTAACCTGTTTCATGGTCGGGTTGTCGGTGACTAAACAGTCTCCCCCACCAGGTTTTCTGGTGTGGGGGGGGGGGGGTTATAGATAGGACACCAGGAGGATTAAAAACAAAACCTGTCAAAGGGTGGAGTTGTCTTATGAGCAATGGCCATCCATTTCTAGTGCCCAACTGTGTCTGCGGACATCCTCCTGTTTTGCGTTACTTTTTTTTTAGGAGGTTGGTGCAGGATTTTCACTCGCGCCACCGTAAAACACTTAATTCCGCAAAACCCACAGATATAAGGAACCTGAAAATCCACTTTGTGGGAGTAACTCCTGTGCTGTTTCCCTCCACAAGGCAGCTCACTTGATGATGGGATTGGGGCAAAGCCTTCGGGACCCCCATTCCTTGATAACAGGAGGAAAACCACGGGTAAACTTCCAGGTCAGATTGCGGTGGTGTGTGATGAGTGGTGCTGAGGTGTGTCCACCAGATGGTGGTCTCCTTCGGCTAACCTGAGGTGGTCCTTCGGGTAGGTGCCTGGAATGTCCTTTCTCGAAGAGAGGATGATACCTATCTCTGTTATCATCTGAGCTCAAGCGTTTGAACATAGGTATTGCAGCACTCTCTGAGGTTCAGAGACCGGATAGTGGTGAGATCATGGCAGGTGGTTACACCTACTATTGGTCCTGATGGTTAATATGTCCAGGCATTGCTGTAGTGTGTCCATTAAGCTGACTCCAATGATAATTGAGGTAACACCAGTCAACAAGCGTATTTTGAGACGAAGGATTCGTCACTCCTTGGGTGCCGTTTCCCTGGTCTCTGTGCACGCTCCGACTGAGGCGAGTAATCTCACTGTGAAGGATGCATTCTGTGCCGTGCTTGAGTCTGTGGTTGATCTTATTGTCTTGGATTTTGATGTCTTGGATGGTGATGAGACGTGTGTTGGTCCCCATGTGTCTGGATCTGTGAACCAGAATAGCACTAAGTTCCTTGACTTTGCAAGAAGTTGTGGACTTAGGGTGGCTGGCTCATAGTTTCAGTGCCCACAGGCTCATCGCTTGACTTGGTATTCCAACGCTGGTGGGGTGGAAAAGGAGATTGACCATGTGCTCATTGATGGTCAACGGAGGATGATCCAGAACTGCAGGGACTACCGGAGTGCTCAGTTCCTCAATACCGACCACCTGCTTGTTGGAGCAACTCTGAAGTTGCAGCTTAAATCCAGGATAATTTTTCCATCCCAGCTTAGGCTGGATATTGGCAAGGTCAAGGATGAAAGGGTAGCTGAGGAGTTTGTGAACAGGCTGAGTGGAGATTTGGGGGGTCTGGGCACTTTGAAAAATCCAGAGGAGCTGTGGAAGTGCCTTCAAGACCAGCATCCTTGATGTTGCCAGTGGATGTCTTGGAACTCACCGGAGGGCAAAGAATAATTTTGTCTCTCACGGACGCCAGATACCATTCACCAGTCACAGGGCCAGGCTTAATGACAGAGCTGAGCTGTTCAGGGAACTGAGGCGTAAACCTGTTCGTGCGCGAAGGGTGGACAAGGAGGCCTATGTGCGAGGAATCTGTGAGGGGGTAGAGCAACACCTGTGGTCAAGTGATTCTCGTCCTGCTTACAGGAGAATTCATGCATTGCGTTCATCCAAGCCCATCCCTCAATGTACTGCAGTTAGAGCGGAGGGTGGTGGGCTCTTGACGAAAGAGTCGGAAGTGAAGGCCCGGTGGGCCGGTGACTTTGGGCGGCTGTACAAGGCTGATCAACTAGCTATCTAGTTGGATGTCAGGGGTGTTACTATACCTATTGCTAACCCTACAATCAACTGTGATCTACCTTCATTTGCGGAAACACCAGCTGCCGTGAACCAGTTGAAATGGGGTAAAGCTCCTGGGATCTGTGGCATCCATGCTGAACTTCTCAAGGATGGTGGAAATGCTGTCCTCATGTCATTGCATGCAGTTCTGTGCTGTGCCTGGAACACAGGTATCATCCCAACTGACTGGAAGAGGGGCCTTGTTGTTCCTCTCTGGAAAGGGAAGGGTGATCGCCAAGACTGCAACAACTACCGAGGGTGACGCTGCTCTCAGTGCCGCAAGGTCTTTCTCGGATCATTCTTGATGGATTTCGCCACCATCTGCTTGAGTGTCAGCATCCAGAGCAGTCAAGCTTTACACTAAAGACACAATGATTGACCGTATCCTTGCTCTTTGGGTCCTCATCGAGCGCAGATGAGAGTTTCAGCAGGGGCTACTTGCAGCCTTTGTTTATCTTTGAAAGCATTCGATTCAGTTAATCAGGATGCCCTTTGGAGGATTCTTGGTCTTCGTGGGGCGCCACCAAAACTGATCAATCTGTTGTCTGAACTATACTCTGGTACTGAGAGTGCTGTGATTGTGGTGATACCATCTCCGACGTATTTCCAGTTGTCATGGACTTTGTCAGGGGATGTACTGGCCCCCAAACGTTTCAATGCTTGTATGGACTGGATTCAGGGAGGATGTGGAGAGATGAAGCCATGGTGCATCATTTGGGAATGTCAAGATCTCCTACCTTGTTTACGCTGATGATGCAATCATCATTGCGGAACTGGATATCCTTTTTGAAGCCCGCGAGGTGCGGAATGAGGAGTCGGAGCCGCTGGGTTATGGGTTTCCTGGGTCAAAACTAAGATCCAGGCTTTATTGACATCTTGGATGCTGCATCTTATCTGTACCTTTTGTGGTGAGGATGTTGAGGTCACGGAGAGATTCACTTACCTTGGCAGTGATATTCATGTCTCTGCTGGCGTGGCCTGTGAGCCAGAGGTCAACGAGACATCTGGGTCAGGCCTGTGGAGTCATGGATTCACTGGTCATTGGTTGTGGCGCTGCCGGTAGCTGTGCAGGAGGACGAAAGTCGAGTCTCGGTCTTGGTGCTTCAGTCTTGCTCTATGGATGTGAGACTTGGACTTTGAACAGGGATCTGAGACATTATTGGTACCAGACTCTTCGGGAATCCTTGGCTCTCGCTGGTCAGACTTTGTGTCCAATGAGTGGTTGCTGAGAGACTCAAATGAGATGTGTTACCTCATCATTTGTGCATACCTGTGGCTGTATGGACATGTGGCTCTTTTTCCTGATGCTGATCTTGCTCACAGATTCTCTCAGCGAGGGAGCTCATGCGTGGAGACAATGGGCTGACCACGTGCCTCATGGTTGCAGCAGGTTGATCAACATCTCGAGGAGATGGGGATGGCCAGATGGAGGCTCCTGGAGTACAGCGGAAAGTGGAGACAGCGACGCGCTGCTCCACACATGACCTGACATGAAGTCTGCATTATGAGAGTATTGAAAAGCTACCCTTGAAATAGTCTAAAAGGTTTTAAAGGAGTCTTTATCACTGCTGAGACCAGCATCCATCCATCCATCCATTGGGACCATACTCTGTGCAGAGCGTTGGTCTCCTCAGCGAAAAGTCTCCTCAGAAGAGACGAAGCAGTGTCCTCGCTATTGGGCACAATCCTGGATGGGTTGCCACTCAACACAGGTACCAGCATGCTGGCACTTATTTTGCCGACCTTGGAAAGATGCCAGGCCGAGTTAACCCACCCGCGTATTAATTCAACAGCTGAGCGGGATTTTGGACTCAGGATCCTCGGATCCAAAGTCCACCACCCTAACCATTAAGCCAACACCAGGCATGACCAGCATCCATGTTCGAAAACTTTGCAGAGATGCTAAATTTGTGTCATTTAATTTCCTGACTTGTGTACACAACACTATTTTACCCCTCTCCACTCTTCACCCCTCCCTCCGAACTCTCCTCTCTTCTCCCCTTCCTCCGTCCTCTCCGGAAGCTTTGTAGCAGGTAGAATTTTTCGACACAGGATGAAGGAAAGGTCAAATTAAAATCAAGTTTTTGAAGAAGAGGAGTATGGCAGAGAGAAGTGGAAGAAACATTTTAAGAGAATTTATTTTTTTTGATGATTATGGTAGAGGGGCGCAGAGTGAAGGAAGAGTTTGAAGAAAAAGTTGTGAAGGTGAGGGTGAATACCTACACGATCAAAGTGGGTTTGGAAATGTGGAAAGGGTGGAAGAAGAAGAAGAAGAAGAAGAAGAAGGAAGAGTCCATCAAGGAAGTCACGTGGTTATGAGAGGGAAAGGTGAGAAGGGAAAGATTTAAAATAAAAAAAACATCGAATTTAAGACATGAAGTAAAGGGTATAGTTTTGAGGAAATTGAAGTAGTCGTGGAGGTAGAGTGTAGAAAATAAAAACTGAAGGTGATAAGGAGAAAATACAACAAAAAGATCATGAACACAGACGGGAAGAATAAGGGTAGGCCTCAAAGAAACCCGATATGAAAAGATCGATGAATACTCACCAATTTGCACAAGTTTTCCCACAAAACTGAACTAGAAACACACCATAAACATGGTGAAAACAAAATAACAGTAAAAACGTGACAAAAACGACCGGAACACTTATCTTTGAGATCGGCACAGACCTTGAGAAGAACCGCCACCGTCGCTCAAGAACCGGAACCGGAAGTCAAATCTGATCTCGAAAAAAATAAAAATTCCAGTTGTTACTGGACTTTGTCAGGGGTATGTACTCCTCTCTTCTCTTCTTTCTTCTCCCCTCCCTCCGTAAGCCATCATTCATTATGTGTGTGCCAAGTTTGAACAAGATCGGTAAATTCATATCCGAGAAATGGTTGCATGCACACACGCACGGACGGACGCACACACAAAAATTGAGATCAAATCATTCAGCTCCCGTTTCTGACCAATTCCAATGGGAGCTCATCATAGACCAAACCAACCAATATATTATGATGTATGTATTTGTGAATCTTCGATTTTGCAAGTAAGAAACCCACTGAGGGGAAGTCCAGTAGGTTACTAATGTCCTCTTATCAATCAAACGTGTCTGCAAGCTCAGGATGGTTGCTGCCTGGGTCTGTAGATTGAAAATGTTAGCTTGACCTGGACTGGTTAAATTTATTTCATGAAGTGAACGGGTCTTATGAGTGAGAGTCCAAACTTCATTATGAATGAAGCAAAATACTTCAATAACTTGTTTCCACCGCTCATGTAGCTACCGTTAATAGTAATACAAGTCTTTCATCGTAATCACTTCATAAGTTCATGAAAATCTCGACTCTAGTCCATGATGGCGTAAATAAAGTCCAAGATAAACCATTCCTATCTACAGTATAGTCCTTGTGGACCGTGGGCCGAGCTCCTGTTTTGTTTAGTTTCGTGACCCACCTCGTGTATCTAACCGCGAGCCAGAAACGACAACCACACAGGCCGTTCCTTCGCTCTCGCGTTCTCACGACAACCACACTTCCCACACACAGGTTAATTAAAATCCAAATTAAATCAAAGTTTACCTCCCTGTCTTTGGCTTGCCATGACATTCGCTGCATATAACCGGCACGGCCCGTGACATCGTCAGCGGCCGCGCACCGCGCTTTACGCCAGCAACGTGTCATGTCATGGTTGGTAATAAATGGCCACAGTAACGTGTCATGTCATTGGTTGGTAAATAAATGGCCACAGTAACGTGTCATGTCATTGGTTGGTAAATAATGCCATAACTGTCGTTCTGAACTTGGAAGCACTTGTCCGATTAATATCAATTGAAAGGCACATCCTCAGGTCCCACAGCAATATACCTGGCAAGTTTCAATAAGATCGGACCAGAGGTTGTCGAGAAACAGCGGTCACACACACACACACAACACACAACACACAACACACACACACACACACACACACACACACACCACACACACACACACGCAACACACAGATTTCTGGAATATAGATAGATGTTGTGAGAAAATATTATAGAAATCTGATCTGAAACTCGTCAAGCACCAAATTGGACATTTTTTCAAAATATGGGGAAAAAAAACACCCGAAATTGTGACAATTTTCTGATAAACATCGTCAATCACAGCGCTCTTGACAAACAGCACCACGCCCATCAACCAATCACGCGCTTGCGTTTGGCAGGGCAACTGTAAAACATACACACTCCGCTGTCATGGCGGCGAACATGTCGTCTGATGCTGGTGCTGCCGAAGATTCTGAAGGCAGTTCTTCAGGGTTCTGTTTGATGCGCGTCATCAACACCCACAGCAAAGTACTGTAATTCCTTTTAGTGAGAAAAGCATTAAGAAGTTTCAGGAATGTGCTGCGAAGTGGATTGATGTGGAAGGAAGCCCCGAAAGTAAGGTCGCCGTCAAGGCGCTACTAGTACACCACAGCCACCACAGCCTCGGTGTGGG
>CM068960.1:63941791-63961203 GCA_035128595.1 Eptatretus atami | reverse complement strand
ATAAATCTGGCTGATTCGTATGAAGTTGCTGCTTTGGGTTTGTTCGTGCCATGCTGAGAAACAATTCGCTCTATTGGTATATAAAACCAAAATGGTTACAGACTGGCAGAATTCGCTCGGTCTCTGACAAAACCAGTCTGTAACCGGGGTCTATTCCCCCAACTGGTAAGGTCCAGGTGTACATTGGTATCGCGATTTGAGGCGCGTGACCCGAGGCCTGTGCCGAACCAGCCGGCGTTATAACCCTGGAGACGGCGGTGCTGTTAAGTGACGCCGAATCTTCAACATTTGGCTGTCAAGAGTAGGGTGTGATTGACATCACTCGTCCGAATCCTTAACACTGGGGTCAAGAGTCGGGTACGAATCCCCCCATCGCTGAATCCATAACAATATATATATATATATATATATATATATATATATATATATATATATATATATATATATATATGTACATATAATAAATATAATAAATATATATTATATATGTATATGTAGATAGATATATTTGTAGACTGTGTAGATATATTTGTACCCACATAGACTGTGTATTTATTTCTCTGTCATGTAGGAAGTGACCACATTCATGGAAGTGGCATCTCATTTGTCACTGAAAGGGAGCACATGCAATATCAGTGTTAGCGCCATTTGCCATTTTGTTTCCACTCAGGAAAGGTGAACTTGTGCCCTCCAAAACTTTTACTAGATACATCTGAATTGGGTTGATTGCATGACCATTCCGGTTGTTTTCACAACTACAATATAATGCTGGAAGTGAGATGTTAGTAATTTTTAGCTCGCCTGTTCGAAGAACAGAGAGCTATAGCGATACCCCCGGCGTGAGCGTCAGCCTCAGCGTGAGCGTTAAAATGTTAAGTTTTTGGTGCAAGTTATTTCCTTTCTAATGTTTTTATCTACCACACTATTTTTTAGCTCGCCTGTTCGAAGAACAGATAGCAAAGCGATACCCCGGCGTGACGTCAGCGTGAGCGTGAAAATGTTAAAGTGTTTGGTGCAAGTTATTCCTTTCTTATGTTTTTATCTACCACACTATTTTTACTGATTACAATATACAAATACATATATTGCTTTAAAATTATTTGGATCAGACTTCACTGCAATGCTTTATAAAAAATATATTAGACTAGTCTTTTAAAAACGATAAATGTATAAACAGGCGAGCATTGGGTGGCTTTGACACCACTCTGGTTATTTGCAGTCATAATACATATGGGTGAGTACTTTTATACAGTCAATTTTTACTCACTGTTTTTGTTTTTTAAACAATATTCAACACTATTTCTTTGTACATGCATGGAGATATACTAATTATTGATGAGAGAGCAGCATAAAGAACTAGTATAACTAGTAAATAACTTGCACCAAAAACTTTAACATTTTCACGCTCACGCTGATGCTCACGCTCACGCCGGGGGCATCGCTATAGCTCTCTGTTCTTCGAACAGTAGAGCTAAAAAGGAGATTAGTGTGTTAGTGGAGGCAAAGACAGAGGCAGAATGAGGAGCAGGAGGAAGCGAGGTGACAGTCACAAGCAGAATACAGGAGAGGGTTGTGTGAGAATGAAAGCCAGGAAGATGTTGAGAGAAGGAGGTTGAATGTGAGGCAAAGGTTGGCTGCAAAACTGGAGAACGAGTCACAGTGGGAAGTAGAAAAAGGAGAAGGGATGCAAGATGTAAAACCGCTGAAAGGCTGGCAAAAGAAATGCAAGAACTGGGTGAAATGAGGAGACAGTGGAATGTAGAAGCAATGTCATGAGTGAGAGGCCATAGAGGAACTGTGTAACCAGCTGACCACACAAATTTCTTTGTACCCACAAAAATAAATCCACAAGCCTCCGTCTGAGTTATATTCTTTAACTGTGCTGCGATGGTGGTGATGAGAGGGATGCTTTTGGCCCCATTATTTTTGATTGGTTTTACACTAATATAGATGCATATATATATATATATATATTTTTTTTTTATAGCAATACAACCCCTGACTTGGTGAAGTAGCAAGGTATAGACTGTGTCTCACAACAGCCGGAACTACACAAACCTGTGAGTAACAATGATCGTCTGCCACCCAATACATTGTCTCTGCCCTGCTGCACACCAAACAGGAGGTGGGATTGCAGTCGGGAATAATACAAACAGAAACGACCCTTCCATACCTAATAATAGCAGTGGCATGACATGAACTCTCTCACAATCCACATCATCAAATATATATACCTATATCTATTATGTCTACATGTGGGGTGCACCTGAGTAGTTGCTTGCAGTGTGCAAGCATGCCCCACTGGTGTGTGTGTGTGTGTGTGTGTGTGTGTGTGTGTGTGTGTGTGTGTGTGTGTGTGCGATGAAAATTTCAAAATTGATCACTTGCCGTTTTACAGAACAACAACTCTGCAGTGTTGGCCAGCAAGGCCAAATCTGATCGCAGTGTCTTAAAAATAATTTTCAGGTGTACAGTGTGTCCCAGAAACATCACTTTGTGGGAAATTCTATTTTTGTTGCATTAAATAGCATAACAACATTACAGTACGGTCCAGAAATGCCAAATATGGTTACAGTCCATCCCAATGTTTTTGAAGTGTACATTGCGTTCCAGAGGAAAATATCACTAAAAATATCACCACTTTAAATTTCCCACTGAAGGTGCGCCGAGATGGGCACTCCCGCCTTTAGGAAGGGTGGGAATACCATGCTCGTGTGTATATACATACTGTCCACTATACAGCATATATCTTTGTGGAGAGATACTAAAACGAAATCAAAATTTTTTTTCTTGGTGGCTGTTGTGACTGCCATTCCGCACTTTACTTAAACTGTGGATCAAATGAATGCACCCATGTTCCCTCCTCAATCAGAATGCACTCCAGGAACATCACCCATAGTGGATAGGTATCCCTTAACGTTAAAGATCCCACGCTGTCTTTTGAAGAGTTGGCGGGTTCATTTCAAATTCCAAACTCTGGCCGTATTCCAAATTCCGGCTCAAACCCAAACCTGCTTCATTTGAACGTCAGGCCTAGCTCACCAGTTCGTAAAGGACTTGGTCAAATCTTACCTGTGAAACGAGTTGCTTTACTTATATTAAAAATAGAACATGATGATGACGACGATGACTGTAACGGTTGAACATGCTGGTGAAATTCCTGCTTCCTGTGCAATCCCCCACACGGTGATACAGGTAATGGTTCCAGACCTTAACCTAAATCGAATCGGCTTGTTCTTGTCACCTATCTAACTCATCCACCAAGTTTTGTCATAACTCGTCCACAACTTGACATATGCTAGATATTGCTTTTGGCCACCATCTCTCAATGGTGAAGAATCACTTGAATAATTAAAAAATTTTTTTAATATTGTTTCCAGATTCGGGTCTTCACCAAGTTTGAATCCATTTGTCCTTGTCACACACCTAACGTATACACCAAAGTTTCGTCTGAATCTGTCCACAACTTTTTGAGATATCCTGCTCGCAGACAAACAAACAGACAGGGGTGACAACAAAACCTCCGTCCATTTTTGGTGGCGGAGGTAATAATCAAGCAAAAAGACAATGTTATAAGAATACGTGCAACTAAAAGTCTGATTTCAATCATAAAGACATATCGTGACTATAACAGTTCTGTTGTTTCGTATCCCTACTAGGGTTTCAACTTTTGCTGGGGACCATTGGTCCAACTCGGCCGTTTGATTTGGTAGATCTAGTTAAAGGAGGAATTTGACCAGCATGCCAGAGACCATCGCCAACTCTTTGCAAAAGACATCTTGGGATGTTTATTGTCCACCAGCAGTCATTACTGGCAGACAGGACCCCAGCTCACAGTCCCATCCAACGGGTGGTGCACTTGTTGATCCAACACCCTCCCTGTAAACTACCAGTCTGACAGTTTATTGTCGACTTGGGATTTGAACCCAAACTTGACAGCTCAAAAGTAGGTATGCTACCTGTCAGACTTGATGCCAGACAAATTAATAAATTAATGTAATATTAGAAGCCTGTTGTACAAGTCTGTTTTAAACTTGCTCTGTCTCGTACGCACCACGATGGGCTCAGAACGCTTTAAATCTCTGTTCTCACGTCTGCCGATGAAATTACATCACCCTACCAAATCATCTCAATGATCATATTTGTCGCTGATAACTTTCCAACTAATGCGTCGCTTCCGAAAAAAGCAAATACAGGTGTAATAATTGGAGAAATGTTACACCTTTAGATCGTATTATGAATTTTTTTTTAGAAATCGTGGAACTTTGTGAAACTTTTCTCTATGCCCGATCTTTTGTCTTGAGTCTGTCTCAGATCGTGCGTGCCCTTTTACACGACTTTTCTGTCATTCTTTGTTTTGTCAACAAGGTATAGTGGTCTATGTGAATAATGAATACCTTGTGAAAGAGGTTTATTTACCTGTATTTATTACCTTATTTTGCTTAACAGGTTGATATTATCCTGTTCACTAACTCAACCCCACATAAATTTTCATTGGCCATAACATTGGACAAGCCAGTAGGCATTTGTGCCTTTTGCTCAATTTTGAAATATGTAGGATAGACATGATGTACATGTGATTACACGATAGACATGCTGCGATTATTTGTTTATTCGTGTGCAGCCTGTGGCTGCTTGGCTGCGTCACTTTCTGGAAGTATGGCTGTGCTGCTGATGCGATGCCCCTGTTACCAGTAAGCTGGTACTTTTTTGCCGACCTCAGAAGGATGACAGGCTGAGTCAACCAACCACCTGGTATTAATTCAATGGAACGACACCGGCTTGAAGTCAAGACCATAAAATTTTAAGCCAGCCACCTTAACCGTTAAGCCAACACCAGGCTTACATGCTGCAGTGCACATTATGAATACACGTGTATCTGCGACCATTCGTGTTTCTGGATGCATGGCAGGAGTAGAAGATGTTTTCCTTTTTGGTTCACGCTATTTCTCTTGCAATGTCTATCAACCGGCTTGTTGACGAGCAATGCAGTCAAAAGACTGGCTTGGTCAAAAAAAAAGATGCTTTTGCGGATCATATTGTCCTGGAATAAAATGTGTTCTTCTCCCACGTGCATGTTGCTAAAATGTTTTATAATCGTGTGTTTACAAGTAACTGATGCAGAGACTACATCAGTGCAACTGCTTTGTTTTGGAGCAGATAATGAGGAAATCCCTTTTCTGGCCGCACAGGAACCGTATCAGCACCAACGGTGGTATCACCTGGCTTCCCTCGTGTGCACTGCTCGCTGACCCTCGCAAGGTCGGAAAAGGAAACAAAGAGGTGAATGACCAGACACCCCTGAACCCCAAATTCACCCCGTTAGCTGGTCCCGGTGTGAACTCCCATCTCATTCCGGTGACCCTCCCCACCAGCGCGTGCGGTCCTCCTGGGTGTGCTTGCCGCACATTGTGTCCCGAATCCCTGTTTTTCCTCAGTTGTCGTAGACGGAAGGGAAAGTGTCCACACGCGATCGGCCGAAGAATGCAGCTTCCTCCCAGCCTCGAGTCCCTTCACCCATTCATTACACTTTGTTATGATGCTTGCCAGCACGGGACTACTCCACCGCCATTGTCCAGCCACCTTCGGTCACTTCCTCATATTTGACCCCCATAGGTCTCCTTAAAGCTTGCAGCTCTGCTATCACTGTTGAATGCAACCCCACGATCCTCTTCCCGACCTTCAACTTTTTGCTTTTGTTGTTCACATGGAGTCGGGATGGGGAGTGGGGCAGAGGGGGAGTTAAAGGAAAATAACACAAAATAACACAGGCTGTACAACCAAGCAAAGTCCTAGGGAGTGAGCTAGTGGACTTTGTGTCGATGTTTAAGGGAGGACGGGGTGGTAGAAGGGTGGTAGAGGGTTGGTAGAGGGGTGGGTCATGTCTCATGATCGCTCAGTCCTGATGTGTTAATTGCTGCAGGAATAGGAGGCAAACGAGCCAGGCATGCTGTGCGCCTTCTAAAGGAATTTGGCTCCATCAAAATGCGTGTCGCTGAATGTGTTGGGGAATTTAATTATTGCCTCTATGGGCGATCAACATGCATTCACTGATGATTTCGAGTTTTGGACGTGGTAACATTGACAAGTGAAATTCACATGCAACTTGCTGGCCATGGAAGGGCTGAGATGTTTTCCCACTTTTTTTTTGTGTTTATCGTGTTTCCAGGTTTTATGATGTGTACTTGCTGTTGCAATTTGCCCATGCAACTATTGCCTTAATTTTTTTTAAGGAAACCTTACATACATTCCAAGGCACAGGCACGGGTGCACGGCATACCTACCCACACAATCTGTCATGCGCACACTCGACGCTGATTTGCGGACACACCTGACGCAGCCGCATTCTGCCAGCTTGGACATAATTTATCCGAGGCACTTCACGCTGCCACTCTCTTTTAAGGGATCTCTCTTACCGACTTGTATGAAAATCTGTGGCGTGTCAATAACGCGGCAGCGGCGTGACCTTGTACAAAGCGAGTGACACCTGCTGCCTGGCAAGAAATCGAAGAGCATCTGGGCTTTGAAATGTAAGGAGCACTTGATTCAATAGAGGCACGCTGAGTTGCCCAAAGGACCTTGAAACATCGAGAATGAATCACCTTGGCGCTTCCAGGCCACTTTGAAGCATCTCTCTGTGCCGGCGAGGTGCGCTTGCAACGCTATGTCGATGCGCCTAATGGTTAAGGGAGCATGCGTAGACATCACGGGGTAGTGTGATATAATATTCCTAAACTTTGTGTGTGTGTACGTATATATACATACGTATAGATGTTCGATACTCTTTACAGAGCGTCGGTGCTGCCGAAGCAGTTTATTGGCAAGGGTTATCCTGGGTGGTTTGCCACTGCCTTCCCAGATATATCATTCACAATACCCATGACCGCTCCAAGCAAACCTTTTCCTTTCCACATCATTAGAAGATCAAGATGTGTTTACTCTTTACTAAGGTCCTGGTATCTTTCACTGTCAATATAGATCTCTTTACATACTCTACTCTGTTGTTGATTAAAAGCGAAAATAGGCAACCCTTTAAAGGTTCACATTTTCTGAGTTGTTTTATAGAAAGTGCGCAACATTTGATTGAGGAAGCAGGGATTATCCATTTCAAGAGAAGCAAAGCAGAGCCAAGAAGGATTATGTCAAGACTAGCAAAGAATCCGTCCTTAAGGATGAGTTAATACCCCAGAATTATGGATGGGATTACCTTCAATACGCACCCTCACCGAGGAGAGCGGTGCTTCATGGTATACATTTACATCGAGAGAATTGGGGTCCTCCCCCACCCTAAACTGCCTGGGATATGAATTGTTTTTATATATATACCGCCTAAAACCCTCCCGTGCACCCGCCGAATACAACCACCAGTTTACAACTTATTGTGTCCAGCAGTTCGGGATTGCATCAAAGTCAAACAAACAAACAGAGAAGTTGGATCAACCCAGATTCCGAGAGGGCGGGGATGAGGCGTTGACCCGGAAGTACAATTGCGAATAATGTTTTCACAACTACTATTTATCCATAAAATACCAAATCACACTGGTTACGAACCAATAATGAGCGTCTGACACTTTTTTCCGGGTTAATGGATGTGATGGGACTATAACAATGGTGGTGCTGTGTGGTTTCACATAGGCCTGAGGAAGCACATGGCTCACAATCTCTTTGGTCTTTTACCCATACATGAAATATTACCCAAGTACAAATAAGCTCTTATTTTTTTTTTGTCTAAATTATGTATTCCTTACATAATTGTTGTTGAGCTCAGCAAATAAAAATTACTTTGAACTCTTTTTACATGCAATTTTTACTTTTCATACTATTAACCTGTTTATTTGTGATTTCGGATGTGTTTCATGCAATCAAGCATATGCAGAACTTCTGCAGGTTGCATTGCCATTTTTGGGAAACAGCGATGCTGCTTATGCAATGCCATCATGGCCTGATACGATAGCTCAGAGGTAGTGTACTCGCCTTTGAAATGTGGTGTCTAGGTTTGATTCCAGATCCAACTATAAAAAAACTTAATTGTCATTCTGGTGCTTTTCAGGCAATGCATTGCATCAATGTGTGTGCCATCCACCATTGTGAACATGAAGTTTTGTGTACGAAGCCTTCTGAAAAGTGTTGGTCGTTGTGTGCCACTAACCTGGCCAAATTCCAAATCCCTGCCAAAATTTGCAGGGGCATTCAATCAGAAGCACAGCCGCAACTCCATGCTGATGCAACCAGCAGGCCGAACGAGTAAATTAATCCCAGTCCAATGTGCACTCGTGAGACGTGCCATGTGGAAAGCAGTGCACTGGGCAGCTGGCCATTGCCAACTCATTGTGGTCAGGATTTGAACATGCAATCATGAGATTACAATGCATAAGCTCAGCTTGTTTGGCCAATCTAAAATTCATAGATATGTGATCGGCCTAAATTTAAAAATGGACAAATAGTTTTCCTTCTAGATGATAAAATATTGTTATGTTTGCGGGGTAGATGGAGGAATTTCATAGGAAAGTTAGGATCGTATGGAGTTGCTTGGCCCGTGGACGCGTAGGAGACATCTCGATGTAAACGAAGTAGGGAAACTGTGAGCTTGCTTAAGTGTTACATGCCACCACATGAGGGGTGGTGCGGTGTTAATTAGATAGGGATTAAGGATCATTTCCCCCAGTATGTAATTGCCCCCCTGTGACCTTTCCCTATGTTTTTGGATTACAACCAGCAATGAAAGAATTACGTTTTTATAACAACAACCATTACAACCGAGCTGCATGACCAAGCAGGCAAGAAGCCCCACCTCCAAGGGTGACGGCGGGCGAACAAGTCACACCCCCAGAGTGGATGATGGATAGGCGTGACGTCGAAGGGAGATGAGAAGCGAATGCACGAATGGAGTCCAGTGTGAGGGACGCGATCAGAGAAACAGAGCGCCTCTGAAAAGAGAACAGGGAGGCACGTCATTTCAGGAGGAGAGAGACACGGTCTGAGATGAAGGCTCAAAGCGGGACAGAAGTGAGAGATGCAGGATCGGCGGTCGAAAGAGCAGGGTATTGTGGCTGACTTTCCTTTGACGCATGAAGAAGACTGCACAATTCTTGTGTTCATGCTGAGGCGAGTTTGCCGGCGTGTGGGACCAGCGCCAAAGCCTCGTGTCGAGCCATTGGGGGAAAGAGACGGTGCCATTCTGCAAAGTAGAAGATCGACGTCGGTGAGGACGATCGACAAAGAGGCTGCACGGCGGTTGAGAGCAGCAGCCATTTGCGGCGCGTCCTCCCACGCAGTGACAAAGCAGTTTGGTGACTTTCAAGCTTCTGAAACTCACTCCTGGACCCGAACCTAAGTGCCAAAATAAAGGAGGGATATTTCTTTGTTTTATTCTGTTCCCCTTGTCTGTATTTAAGGCTGTGTGGAGGCGCCTCAAATTTAGGTTACCTCACGTCTTTATTTGTTCCATTATAACTTGATTTTCTGTTTAATAAATCAATATTTATTTAAGTTCCTGGTGTCCGTGTATCTATTGTGGGTTTGAGAGTAAATCCCCTGTGCTGTGCTGCCGTCCTGGTGAAGCGCCAAGCTGTTTCTTTCCCCCGCATGCCATAATCTCCAAGAATCTCAGCTGTAAGCCTCCAAGGGAGAACTATTTGGCCATCCATCCAGGTAGGAGCAGACCCACTGGAAACAACAAAAATTTTCAAAAATTAAATAAGAAAGGCATGACAACATGTGAAATCCATGCTAAATATGATTAATAAGATAAAAATGAAAAACAAAGACCCACTCACATCTCTCACCTTGGTTATTCCCTCCATTCACAGGTGAGAGATGTGAGTGGGGCTTTGTTTTTCATTTATGTGTTGACTGTTTTTTTCACATTTGCATATTGTACATACTCGAGAGCCTTAATGGTGTGCAGTCTGTCTGCACTGTCACTGATGATTGATTCGCCAACGAGTGATGAAACCCATCCGGCAGCTGAGGGGGTGTGTAGCATTCGGATTCTCATGTGTGTACTATTTGTGAAAGTCTTTACAGCTGTGGAGGACTCTGAAGGGTTTAAAACAGCAAATGGCTTACCTTGGTAGGCTTTCGTGGTTGCTCTATTGAGCTTTCTTTGGCTCGAAGAGCAGGAGTGTGTGTGGGTGGTGTGTGTGTGTGTGTGTGTGTGTGTGTGTGCACATATACATATATATATATATATATACATACGATACATACACACACACACACACACACGAGCAGATACAACCCGTCGCCTGCTGATGGGGTGTGAAGGGGAGGGGGTGGAGAAAGAAAGGGGGAGAGAGAGAGGGGGAGGGCACGGAGAGAGGCGAAGCAGAGAGGATGAATAGGGAGGGCAGGGAAAGGAGGGAGGGGAAGCGAGGAGTGGGTGAAGAAGGGGAAGCTAGGAAGGGAAGAAGTTGAGGAAGGGGTTGGAGGTGGGGAGAGCAACACCTCACAAAAGTTGCTTACACTGCGGAGGAACGGGTGGAGAGAGGAGAGAGACATACACACACACACCGAGAGAGTGACAGAGGTGTGGGAGGAGAGTGCCTCATTTTATTTGGAGGGAGGAGTGAGGAGGGGACAGAGAGCGGGAGGGGGGGGGGTGGAGGAAAAAAAAACAGATAGGTGAGGGGTGGAGGTGGCATTAACAGAGAGTGATATGTTATGCTTCATGATCAAACACAATAGAAAACAAACTCATGTCAGAACAGCTCTACACACAAACACACAACAAAGTTTGTAAAGGTAACCACTGACACATCTCCAAAACTTTATATCCGTGTTGCATAAAATTGTGGGAACATTAACGAAAAGTACCGCTCACGTACGACCTAATGAACCTCGAAACAAAGCATTGCGACAGATATTACTACTTAGGTACAAAAAAGAGAGAAGAAGGCATTGCTAATTGAGGTGTTAATACCAGTGATTTTGGAATAAATAATGCAGAAATCAAGAAAATGACAAAATACCAAGACCTCAAGAATGAAGTGAAAAGATCCTGGAAGTTGAAGAATTTGTTTGTTTGTTTGTTTGTCCGCACAGAACTTTCATGTTTTTCTCCACAACCGCTTGTTGGATTGAGACAAAATTTTCACCATTGGTGCGACAACTCATGTGCAATGTTTTAATGATTCTTCTGACATTATAGGTCACGTGGTGTGGCAGCCATATTGGAAAAATTTGGACCTCTGGATCTCTGAAATCGCACCAAGGAAAAAATTGAAACTTGGCACATAGCATGTACTCCTCATGGGGAATGATTTTTATAATGTCATAGATGCCCTAGTTATGACGTCATAATTGCATATGTAGAACACCACATCCAATCAGTAAATTTTTGAGGGTCATCTTGGGATAAAATGGTCCACAGAAAAAAATGTTCATTACGTCATCGGTCATGTGATTCGTCAGCCATATTATTATTATTATTGTTTTAAACCTTCAAAAATCTTCTTATCTAAAGTGGCTGAACAAATCGAGGTGAAACTTTACACGTATGACTGCCTGTCCATGAGGAATAAACGGTTCACATATATGATATCATCGGTCACATGGTTGGCAGCTACATTGGATTTACCCTAAAACCGACAAAAATGCACCACTCAAAAGAAGTCCTGGCGATGGTCTTCAATCTCTGATTGCTCTTTTTCTTGTTTAATTTGTATCGATGTCGAAGTGAGAGGTGGATTACAAATGGAGATCGCACAAAAAGTTTATACAAAGCGATGTCCTGTAGAAATAAAATTGCACATTTTCAGTGGATGAGACATCTCCCGAGGCACCCACCGCATGGCACCGCTAGACCCAACAATGGCGGAAACGTATGTCTAATCAATATGAGATTGAAAGCACATGTAATTTTTCCCGAAACGAACAACCAAGCAGCTTGGAGAGCGCTCGCCAAGTGGCTTATGCATTCAAGCAAGCATTCCAACGAAATGGTGGATAAGAAACAGCTCCCTTGGCATGCAATTGGCAATCACCGAACCGTCATATACAACATACACCTCCTGGAGACGCCTAAAATGTCACATATGTCCGAATTGGACCAAAATGAACACTTTTATAGAAGTCGGAACAGCTTGTAAGTTCAATTCTTGAGCTTAAATTTTGCAATTCTTCTTAGTTTAAGAGATACTTGTGGCGATCGTATGTGCGGCAATGATCGCATGTGTTCCCTTCCTCTCACCTCTCGTTTCCTTCCCTTCCACCACCCCTCCTCACTCTCCCTCACTCCTCATTCCCACCCCTCCTCCCTCTCCCTCACTCCTCATTCCCCCACCCTCCTCGCTCTCCCTCCTCCTCATTCCCCCACCCCTCCTCGCTCTCCCTCCCTCCTCATTCCCCCACCCCTCCTCGCTCTCCCTCCCTCCTCTCTTTCCCCTCTACCTCCTCACTCTCCCCCCTCTCTGTCCTCCCTATTTTTTCCCCTCTTCAGTATTCCCATCAACGATGTGACGGGTGGTATGTGCTCGTGTTGTGTGTGTGGTGTGTGTTTGTGTGGTGATGTATGTATGTGTGATATATATACATATATATGTATAAATACACATATATACATATAAATTTATATTTATACATATATATATCTTCTCTTCTTCCTTCGGCTGCTCCCGTTAGGGGTCGCCACAGCGGATCATCCGTATGATCCGCATCGTGATTTGGCACAGGTTTTACGCCGGTGCCCTTCCTGATGCAACCCTGGTCACCTCTTACGACACAGGATATGGTACACCTATTTTAACGGGCATACACCGGGCCCAGTACACTGGTACTCACTTCGCCGACCTCGGAAGGATGACAGCTGAGTCAACCTCCTGGTGTGTATTAATTCAAGCGGCCAACGGGCTTGAACTCAGGACCTTTTGGATCCCAAGCCGCTACCTAACCACAACGCCAAACCACAGGCAAAAGGCACGGGTCCCTTACTGGACCATGAATCGCCAATAATTTGACCGCGTGGGGTAGGGTCAATTGCCAAACTTCAATATACCTAATTACCCACGCGGCAAAGCTACCGGGGAATTCACACCCTCGACGGACCTCGAGCGGGACGAGCCGTTACCGTGCCCGAACCGTGTGTAACCCGAGCGGAGGTTACAAGGCCTGTCGGTCCAAATGACAATTTACTGCCTCGCTATTTCTCAACACACACCGTGCCAAGCCAATGAAAGAAACACAGAAACGAGCTGGGACATTTAACAAAAGGGGTATTTATTTATAACGGGGCAGGGGAGCACGCAAGAAGGCAGAGTTAACCGAAAAAAAGGAATGCAATTTACACACACGGCACTTAAACGTTTCTACTTGAAAGACGGGCCCACACACAGACACCCCCCCCCCAAAAAAAAGAAATGGTGGCCGCTGCCTTTATTGATACCCCCAGCTCGGAGGGAAGGTGAGCTGGAGGTAAGAGCCTGGCTTGGACCTTCCTGCTTCGTGCGGTTCTCGATGATCGGGTATGGAGGATAGCGTCGGCGAGCACGCCCCACCGGCAAAAACAGGCGACGAGGCAGACAGTAAGTCAGCTGGGCAGGCAGGCAAGCGATTCTCCTCCGGCTCGCAGGCAGGCGATTCACGGCGGGAAGACTTAGAGTCTTCAGCGGCTCGCCCCCACACAATTATCCCTTTTCCTTGACAGGTGGGAGGGATCCATCTCGCGTCTTCCGACCTCATTGGACAGGCGTGTCGGGCGATCTCCCGGCCGTCCGAGATTGGTCGGGGGGGGGGGGGTGTTCATGTCTCCACCCCTCGACCAGGAAGTCGAGCAGCAATATGTTGCGTTGGCTCGCCATTGGCCGAGAGGGCAGACGTGCTCGCACCCCTCCGATTGGCTGAGAGGGTGCCATGCCCATATTTGGAGGAAATCCAAGACGCCCATGTCCAAAGAAACCCCGCCTGGCACATTGGACTCGCCCACGGCTGTGCTTGACACGCATGCGTGTGGAAAGGCCGATGGTGAAGAAGCGAAGATGTGCGTTTGTTGTCTGTTGTTGTAGTAGTTGTCGTTGTTGTTGTTAAAATATCTAATAAACCTGACTATACAATAATTCGTAGCGCACACATGTAATTCCATTAGACAGAAGGAAGGATTCTAACTATTAACACATACTTATCGAAATAACTGAACGACGGGGACTCTGACTGTCTGTGTGCAGATGGCTTCCAAATCCGTAACAATATATCTTAGAAGGTGATGAAGTCATGAATGGTGTGGAAGTCACTTAAGGGCGAGGTGTAAAGTTTCTACTCTGGCAGGGGTTTTTAAAGATGGAGAAATTATTGGCAAAAGTGTTGACCTTAAAAAGAAACATGATGACCTATTTTCAACCTCTCTTCAAAATGTCATGGTTGACGCTGTCATTTCCTGATGCGCATTCCGCCAACGGTTCTTCCTCCTAAGATGATGACTTTCGACATGTATGGTGAGCATTCCATGCTTGTCTGAGACATTGCTCCTCCAATCTGTAGGGATAGCAATTTTTTTAACGAATTTTTGGCTGCCCACCATAAAACAGCTTTTTCATCCATCCTCAAGTTTCAAAGCAACTGCCATGGGCTCACAGTGTAACAGTTTGCACTTTAGTTGGCTTCAGGAGACAGTGAAGGGACTCTGCACTAAAATCGACTCCTCATTAACATCCTTATGGAGGTTTAGCACAGGGTTGCTATAGAAATGGGGATGTATAATTGTCAGGTGAGGTGTGTTGGTCATACAAACATGACGATAGACGGCGGTCTTTCTCCTTGGCTCCAATTATTTCACATTTTCTTTTTTTCTTATATTTCACAGCTATTCCATGATCCGTGATTGTCGTCGTTGTCGTTGTTATGTTATGTTTCAAGCTCTGCCATGGAGCATTGGTTGATGGTACGTGATAGAGGGGAAAAGCCTTAACTCGGGCATTGGGATTTGTAGGGATAGTTACGGTAGGAATTGTTAATTTGGCCAGGGTGGTGGTGACAATCTCCTACACTTTGTAAAAGACACCCTGGAATCTTTTATATCCTGCAGTAGTCAATGTTAGCAAAAAGGTCCACAACTTAACATCGCTTCTGATGGATAGCACTCATAACATTAATGCAATGTCCTTCCTTTTAAGCACCAGGGTGACAATTTATTGGTTTTTGGAATCAAATCCAAACTTGACAGTTCAAAGGTAAATTTGTTAGATCTTTGCAATCCTTCTACTCACTTCAATGTGTTTTGTGAAACTAGAAGCCACTTCCTCCCCCCACCCTCCCCAGGATTATTTTCTTTATGGCCATGACTTGACCCTGTGTACTTCCAACATGTACACAAAACTTTGTGGAAATCGGCACAGCCCTGTGTACGATTTTCAGATGTACATACAGTGCCTTCACAAAGTATTCACACCACTTGACTTTTTCACATTTCATTGTGCTACAGCCTGAATTTATGCTGCATTAAATTTAAAAAATTTTTTATCACCAAGCTGCACAAAATGCCCCATTATGACAAAGTGAAAACATGTTTTCAGAAATTTTTATAAATTAATTGAAAACGAAAAGCTGAAATATCTTGCGTCAAAAGCAGTCAACATATAAATCGACCCCCAACAAGAACCCCAACAACAGCAACACGAAAGTCTTGTTGACCTGCGACATGTCGCAGCTCAAAAGAAGTTCAAAACGGCATGCCCCCTCATGGGACTTTACAAACTTGGCCGAAGAGCAATCCTGGACAATCTCTAATATCTATCCAGACAGAATCTTCTCCATTAATTCCATTCTTAATGTCATGCCTTTCTCTCAATACAATACTCTCTTTCACCCAGATTGCCACACACACCCCTCCCCTTTTCTCTTTCCTATCACACCTATAAACCTGTAGCTTTGAATTCTTGTCCTCCTATTGGATCATTTACAGCAACTGTCACAACCCTCGCCATACAGCTCTTCCATATTTCCATTCGAGCTCCCGGCATTTGTGTTCAACACCTTCAACCTTTCCTTCCATGATCCACCCCCTGCTGCCCCAACTTTCCAACCTCATCCTCAGTTTTTATTCTAAAAAAAAAAGTCCCAATTTATTTCGAAAGAACCACCACGTATTTATATATCTAATATATTGTTGCAATTTTGGAAGACCCCTGGGAATTACATCCAACACATAAAGAAACCCTGGAGTTTAGATATCTCCGTATCATTTTTTTGTTTAGTCAGATTACCTCTCCCCTTTTATCAGTGAAAGGGAAGATGTGTTGTGAATGTAGTTAGAACTATCCCCATTGTGCTCTTTCTCATTCTCCAACTCCGTACTCAAACCTGATTCTCATACTCCATCCTTACTAACATTCTCACATCACATACTCGAACCTCATTGTCATACTCCATCCCTACCATCATCTGTAATGCTTTGAGAGGCTGATCTATCAACAGGTGTAAAATGTCAAAATAGTTGACCTGCCATGGGGGTGGTCTGTGCAGCCATTTTCAGTTGCATTCCTGAGGCCATCAGAGTGGCATTGTTACAACAATGTGTTCGCTTGAGTTTGAGGGACCTGATTGAGTCTCTTAGACCGGCTTGTGAATTTGTTTGGGTAACCTTGACTGATATCTTCTTCTTCTTCTACCTCTTTTTCTTCTTCTTCCTCTTCTTATATGATGTGTTTTTATCACTAAGAACATGGTTATACAATCTGAGAATAACACATCTCTACCTGCACGTGCCGATCCACGAGCCCGTGCACAGCGATGCCCAAATCCTTTGAATATTTGTTTCTCCAATGTAAGGGGATTTTGCTTCAACTTTTCTTCCGTGAAATATTTTTTCAGCTTAACTCACCTGACCTGCTGGCTCTATCTGAATGTTGGTTGGACAGTGGCATCTCCTACATTTCTTTCAACTTACCTGGTTGCATTTTTCACAGACTTGATCACCCTCCTTCTCATGGTCTTGGCATCTACTGCATGTTAAAACTCTCTACTTTCTTCATTTTCTTCAAAATTATCTTCAAAGTGGCTTTCACGAGTTTATTTGTTTCCACCTTGCTCTCCTGCATTCAACAACATATCTCTTCTTTCTGTATCGCTCGCCTTCCTTTCCCTCGAGTGCCGTGCTCGATGCGATCTCAAACAGCATTGACAGGGCTATTTTACTCCACTCTTCTGCACATATCATGGTGTTTGGTGACTTCAACGTTCACCACAAGGAATGGCTGGTGCACTTTTGTCATACTGACACTCCTGGTATCGATACCTATAATTTCTCAATCTCTCCAAATCTCACTCAAATTGTTTCCTCTCCCATTCACATTCCTGACTGTGCCTCTGATGGAAGCTACTTGCTTGATCATCTATGATACCTTATTGGTTAGGAAGCAGCATGTGTGACCACAACATCCAAGCGGCAGTATAACTAGAAATTTGCCATATCAAATAATATTCCACTTCACAACTTGCAAATACCAGTTGATTACATTCACTTACACTGGAGAACAAATCCTAGTTTGTTTTGGTCATTGTAGTAACTGAAGTAATATCGGTTTGTATCATTAGGCACTAAATCGATAATTATCTTTCGTTTTTCCTGGTAAGATGTTGTCGGTTGTGATGGTGGTAGTGATGGCACTAATTTGAATATATATTATCTTTCCAATTGAGATGGTGGAGGTGGTCATTGTGGTGGTAGCTGTGAAGTGGTACTCCCTGTAGCTCGATAGTACCATTACCATGGAGGATCCAAGGAACCAAAAGCCTGGAAAGTCACGCATTGAAGTCTGTATCATTCATAAAGTATCACTGGACATCGGATCAGATGATCACCTTATTAATGCTCAAACATTTGAATCATGGAACACATTGCTGGAGGCCGCAAGAATAAGGAACCATGCCCCTATCCATGCCCCGGATATTGCTGGGTCCTTGACAGGTGAAGACATTCCCAAAACCTTCTACCACAGGAAATGCAGGAGTGTACAGTATTCACAATGAAGCGAGACTTGGAAGCACTGAAACGGAAAGCAGAAAGCCAGGGGGTCGTCTTCAGAATCACGCGTCTACTGTACCAACAAGACTGTATATTATGTGGGAAAGTGAAGTGTCACAAGGGAACTTCCACACGTAAAAAATTGACCAAGGCCGTTGATCTGAGAACTGTTGTAAAGCTTTGCGATTATGTGGTCAGCAAGTGTGACACAAATATCTTGGCTGTTACCAGTAGGGACATAGTAGCTGCAGAAGCATGCCGCCATTTATCTTGCTACAGGAATTACACAAGGCCCAAACCAACAGAAACAGAACATACTGATGCAGAAAACGCCATGGATTCTGAAAATCAGAGGTTGTGAGATGAAGCATTTGAGGAAGTTTCTACACATACGAAACGACATCATCCCCAACAAACAAATTGTCCAGGTGAAAACCCTGACAGAAAAGCTGGACATCTTAATGACTTGCAAAGGAATGCATTGACTGACCAATTGCATCAAAATAATTTCCATAGAAAAATGGAAAGTGAGCTGAGAGACAGTATTCAGATCTTCCCCAACAACAGAGGGAAACTTGTAGCTGTGCCTGACAGTCTAACACTACAAGACGCTGTCAATGAAATACAAACTTTGAAGAGAGAACTGAAAACTTGGAAAAACATATCGTTAAACATTTCCAAAATCATCGATCAGACATCGTCACACCTGCAATCAATGATAAGTAACAAAAAAAATACCAACCTCATGGTCCAAAACAGAGTTGTCTACTGTTTCAGAAATCTTAAAACAGTCGGAACTTGAGACAGACCCTGAAGTTACAGGACATTATAATGGTCATGGGAATGGCTGGTGTTGGGAGACCCAGGATGGACATGTACAGCTGTCAGGAGACTGGATGGAAGGATAACCCACACCTCGAGCTGTGCTGGAGTTACTGGCTTGTACTTGTCCCAAAAGCTGCAAGCTTCCCAAGTGTGTATGCATGGCCAGTGGCCTCATGCGCACGGACATGTGCAAACTCAGTACCTGTGACAATCAGTGAACATCCGTCGAGGGCGATGAGAGTTCTGCTGCAGTTGAGCCGTGTGATGATGAGGACAATGACTTCTGAGCCATTCCTTCAAGCATATTTAGAACAATTTGCATGACTATATCCTCCACACGTAATATATGATTTATAGTTTGAGTTCACAAGAACTTATGTGATTTGCACACCTCGACCTGTTTCTATCGATGTATCGCGTTGAACAGATACATTACTGTACGAACAGATATAAGTACTGTACTTAAATGTGGATAAACCACTTTTACATGTACATGGCCTATATAAGCATACAATCGATAATTATTCTGCACGAAATAGAGTAAACGGAGTATGTATCCACTGCATGTCTTGAAATATAAATTTCATCCAAAAGGAGTTTGTGTATTATTTACCGATTGAAATATGATTCCCTG
>CM068960.1:63918414-63929027 GCA_035128595.1 Eptatretus atami | reverse complement strand
GGAGAGAAGATCCCTCAGTTAATCTGCAAGAACACACTTCTTCTGATGTACCATACTCTGTTACTGAGCGTAGGTGCTGCCAAAAGGAATTCTGGCAAGGGTTATACTGGGTAGTTTGCTATTGCCTTCCAAGCAGTAGTTGGAGCAGGATTTGGAATTTAGTCATGGTGCTGGTGATAGCTGCCTATTCTATGGCGAAGGGCACCCGTGGGATCTTTAATGTCCACCAACTAATATTGACAGATGGGTCGCCTAGTTAACGTCCATCCGAGGGGACCGCACACACACTGATGAATCACCCAACAGTGAAACACCAAGATGACATTTATACCTGGGCTGAGATTTGAACCTCCCTTAGAGACGAGTGTGCGTTTTCCTCGGTCATCCTGCCAACCGCAAGAACCACTTGGAGGATCGAAATATACGATTAGTTGTATGATGATAACGCAAAGTGAGTTTACCGATGGCTGTAGATCCAAGCGAGACACAGAAGGGCCATCTTTATGGAGTTTGAAAATCCTGATCTGCATCTCGTCATTTGTACATGTGCGATGTGTTTCGATCCGCTGAACAGGGTGCGGTGATGTGCAGACACCAGGCTGTGGGAGATTGACTCTCTTCCCGCATTTTGTGAGTTTCCCACTTCATTAGAGGTGCCTCAAATCGGCATCCGTCGTACAATATATAGAGCACGTAGATGGAGGGGATAGAAGTGAGGTCGTTGGAGAGTGTGTGCAATGATGATGTGATTTTCTGTTGGAGGTTCACCAATATATATACATATATATATATATATATATATATATATATATAATATATATATAATATATATATATAAATATAATAGTATATATCGCAGAGCAGCGATTGTATGACAGGAAAGGTCTTAGGTCTATAACAAGTCAAGTATTGGGAGTTGGTCAGGTAAAGCACGTAGAAGGACATCTATGTTATCTAGCCTCGCAGACGAAACGAAGATAGCCGACCGAGAGATCTTTATTTTTCATCTATTGCCAATGAAAGGGTCCGTTTTATGTCTCCTCAAATGAACCCACACACACCATGTGATGATTGGGCAGGTGCAGAAGTTAGCAGGAGGGAAGACACCACATAATACAGGAGGAAGAAATAGTGGAGAACTACACCACACAAATGTGGACATTTGATGCTTACATGGAGGTGCAGAGGCTACCAGCCTCCAAAAGACAAGACCACTTGCTACCGTAGTGCAGTCAGGAATTTGGAGCTTGTCAGGTTCTAGTGATGGTAGTAGACGGCACACCAGTTTGAGGTTCAGATCCGAGGGGTACATTACTGCCTTTCCCTACCTGCAAAACACAGGGCAACGGTTATTCAAACATCTGATAGTATTTGCAATATTACTGTTCTCCCACGCCCAAATTCCAAAGTCTCCCAAGGTCCTAACCCACCTAATCGGCCAGGGACAGCACATTCCAACCTTGCTGAAATGGGACCGTTGCTGGTCTATAACCACCTCTGTGGCCCTCGTTTAGCTTCATATCTCATCCAGTGACCATCGAACATGAGTTCGAATCCCTCGTATAGATCAGATCCACGTGCATCACATTGTCGTATTTTGTTGTAAAAGTACCGATGCCCAAAATGGGAGAGAGCGCTACTCTTTTATCCATGGACGTTATAAGTGGTCCAATCAAAAACTCTTTGGCCACGCATAGCTCAGGTCTTCACATGCATGGAATTAGGCGAGGAGCGATCAATAAAAGAACTGGATGCAGGAAGTGGCCACTTGGTCCATAATGCCTGCGCTACATCAACACACATTAAATAAATCATCAGTTATCCGATCTATTTCATTGGGTTGAGGGAGGAGGAGTGGCAGGAGAACACTTGGTAGGAACAGGGACATCATCAGGGTGTTATATATTATTTATATATAAAATTTAGACGAGGGGGGCTGAGGGAGTTGTAGGACAGGGAGTCAACAACACCACAGCACATTTCACATGACGAGGACCCTCTAAACAGACATGATCGGTAGATACACATATTAAAAACTACCCATCATGGCGCTGCCTCATTCATGATCATTTCAGGAAAGCCGAGACATGAGCTGGCATCGCCATGTTTTGGTCGTGTGCAGCGCAAGTGAGATGGGTCACGCGCGTCCGTGCCTGCGCGCGCGCTCGCGCGTCGTGCCTGTGCGCCCGCTCGCGGCGTCGTGCCTGCGCGCGGGCTACGCGTTCTTGCAGTTGCCGTGAATCCAACGTAATGCATCACGGCCATAGCGGATTACAGTATCGAACGAGCATGATATACAGGAAGCCCCGACGCGGAAAAGGGGATGAGACGGAATCGAAGTGTGAGCGAGTATCTGCTCAGTCTATCCCTGGGGTGGATATACTGTATTTATCATATCTCGTCAAGGTCAATTCCCGACTGGCAGCTTCAACATCCCGAGCATCGGACATGCGCCGTGTATCTGCCGAAGCGGAGTCGAGTCCGACACGACTACTAAGCCGAAGCCCCTTGTGGCCTCTTCTCTCTCTCACCGCGCTCTCGTCGTGGCAGCAAATGATTCCGAAGCGCGCATCGCATCGGGGACCAATCTCGGGAGGCAGCGCATCTCAATTTACCTGTCCTAATAGTTTCTAGGGAAGGGATAACCACGAAAGGGGATAACCACGATCGCTCTGCTATCTTACCATGATTTCTCAATCTAAAACTGCTCTTTAACGACTTTTCTATTGGGTTCTTCTGAGTGTGTCTCCGGGTAAGAGCAGGGCGCTCTTAGAGAAACTTAACTGACGCTTTGTTTGGTTTTTCTTTTTTCTCTCCTTGTTTATCTTTGTTTGTTTGTTTTCTTTATTATTTGTTTGTTGGTTTCTTCTTTTCTTTTGTTTGATTGTTTGCTTTTTCTTTGTCATTTTCCTTGTTTCTTTGTTTCCTTTTCTTCTTTTTGTTTGTTTTTTTTGTTTGTTTGTGTTTGTTTCTTTGATTTTTTTTGGGGGGGGGGGGGGTTGTTTGTTGTTTTTTCTTCTTTGTTGAATTGTTTGTTTTTCTTTGTTTCTTTTCTTTGTTTCTTTTCTTTCTTTTTTTTTCTTGGTTTCTTTCTTTGTGTTTGTTTCTTTTTGTTGTGTTTGTTTTTTTCTTTATTTTCTGTTTTTTAATTTTTTTAATGTTGCTTCCTTATTTGTTTTTTGTCTTTATGTGATACCCTGCCTCGAAGGTGGACTGTGGTTACGTATTCACCCATGTTTAACTGTTTATTCTGTTTGTTTGTTTGTGAGCAGGATATATCTAAAAAGTTAAGGATGGAGTCAGATGGAAATTGATGGACAGGATGGGTGTGTGTGACATGGCCGAATTTATTTGATTTTGGTGAGACTCCTGATACGGATTCCTGGATATTTTATTTATTTATTTTAAAGACCTCTTTATCGTATACAGCACAAGGCTGTGGTGCAGCATCATTGGCTGAGGGCGGTTGTTGTCGCAGATGCAATGCCCTCTTCTGGTTAGCGCAGGAATTTAAAATGTGTTCAGGATGCCGGCAATAGCTCAACCGACTCTTCAGAAAGCACACCATGAGATCTTTAACGTCACCAACGAATGCTGGCAGATGGGACGCCCAGTTAACATCCATCCAAGGGATAGCACACACGTTGATTAATCACCTGCCCTGTGAAGCATGGATGACAGTTATTGCAAGGTCAGGATTCAAACCCAGACACAGACAGCTTAGAGAAGTGTGTGCATCACTCAAAGCCATCTGTCAGCCCTATTTTAAACTATTCGACACCATTGAGAAATAGGGCACAAACGAATATACAGCATGATATTTCAAAAGGTTGTGGACGGATTCGGATGAAACTTGATGGAGAGTTGGGTACGCGACAAGAACAAGCCGATTCGATTTTGGTTCAGGTCCGGATCCTGATCCGGCCTATCAATGGGAGACAAAATGTGAGCTATTCAGCCTGGCGGAGGTATGTGCTCCACCGAATGTCGTTCTAGGAGAGGAAGGAGAGGCATTGCGTTTGGGTCTGTTTGTTTGTTTGTTTGTTGTTTGTCCGCACAGAACCTTCGTGTTTTTCTCCGCAACTGCTTGTCGGATTGAGACGAAATTTTCTCCATAGTGCAACTACTCATGTAGAATATTTAATGATAATTCTGACGACATAGGTCATGTGGTGTGGCAGCCATGTTGGAAAACTTTGACCTTTGTATCTCTGAAACCGCACCAAGGAAAAAATTGAAACTTTGACGCGGCAAGTTCTCCTCATAGGAATAAGTGCGATTTTTGATGATGTAATAGGTGCCTTCGTTATGACGTCATAATTTGTATGTAGAATGCCCACATCTTATCAGTATGAAAATTTTTGAGGGTCTCTTAGGTCCTAAGACTATGATAACATGGTCCACAGAAAAAAAAATTGATGACGTCATGGGCACGTGATTCAACAGCCATATTGTTGAGAAAAAAAAACCTTCAAAATCCTCTTCTCTGACGTGTCTGAAACAGATCGAGGTGAAACTTTACAAGTTTGACAGCCTGTCATGAGGAACAAAAGGTTCAACATATGACATCATATGTCACACATATGACATCATATGTTAGCAGCATATGTGGATTTTACCTAAAACCTATAAAAAATGAAAAAACCTCCAGAATGCCTGGACAGATTGAGGGAAACTTGCACAAATGTCCCTAAGCCTGGGTGTACAAGCTTGTGAAGGAATAATTGATAGGTCGGTCTCATGGTTGGCAGCCATATTGGATTGAAGAAAATATTAATAGTGTTTCTCTGGAACTGCTTAACAATCGACGTAAAACTTCACATTTATGACCTAGTCGTGATGGGGAATACTTGTTTTAAATTTCAACTTGATCAGACTCATGGTCTGGTAGCCAGAAATATTAATTTATTGATATGGGTTGTTTTGTTTCTTTTATTTTTGAATAATGCTCACTTGGCTGTCCTGGATGTGTTTTGAGGGTTGAGAGTAGCAGCTGAAATGTTAATCCTATCAGGTCCTCCTGATGATTGATCTTTGCTTTTTCCTTATTTCGTTCCTTCTGATTACTTCAATGCAGGACTGTACCTATTTGGTCTTTCATTTGATTTTAATTGAACTTATTTAATCCCATTATGAATTAATTTGAATAATAATAAACATCATGTGCAGGATCAAATGTCCAATGAAAGCGGGGTTGCATCAAGCGGGACGTCTGGGTACCCGGTCATCACTGCCAGCAATTATAAAGTGGCAGTTTTAGTTATGTCTTTTTAGTTTAGTAACACACCAGTACACAACACACCACACAAAACTACACAAACAGGACACAAAACAAGTCCTGGCGAGGGTCTGCAATCTCTTGGTTGCTCTTTTTTCTTGTTTGTTTCTTTTATTTGTTTCTTTTATTTTTGTTGTTTTCGTCCCTTTTATTTCATTTTTTTCTTCCTTTTTTTGTTTCTTTATTGCTTGGTTTGTTTTCTTTGTTTCTTTTTTGTGTCTTCTTTGTTTTTCTTCTTTGTTTTCTTTCTTTTGTTTCTTTGTTTGTGTTTTTCTTTGTTGTGTTTGTGTTTTTTCTAGGTGTCTGTTTTTTTTTTTGTTGTTGTTGTTGTTTGCTTGTTGTTTTGTTTGTTTTTTTGTTTGTATCATTTCTTTGCATTTGTTTTTGTTGTTTCTTTGCAGTTTAATTGTTGTTTCTTTGTTTCTTTCTGGGCAACACTGGTATTTAGAGTTGGGTAGAAGGTGTTGAGACTTCTAATCACACGGCAGGTGTTTAAACTCTTTGAATTTCTTTCAGAGTAGGTCAAAGAAAAGGACTTGGAATATATACATTTGTGCTACTTATGTACAAAGCCCTATCCCTTTTCCACGCAATATGAAGTTCCCGAGCATGAGGGAAATGTTGAATTTAGATTCTTTGCACCGAAACAACAAAGATGAAGAAGAGGAATGGGTGTAAGAATAAAAAACGAGCCTCGAGCACCGCTGTGATGTATCTCCTGCGGCGAAGCCCTTGTAGTCCTTCGGTGCACGCTCACCTCTCCAGGTGACCCCTGTTTTGCTCAGGGCTTGCGGGCGGCCTCCAGCTCTAATCCCCATGCTCCCGTGGACGGCTCGTCAATGCCTCGGGTGAACCGCCTAGCTATAAACGCACAAGATGACGCTTCGTCGGCGTTGCGGAGAAGCTTTAGCTGTGTCCTAACGGGTTGAGATGGGCTGCATAGCCCTGGAGATGGGGATCACTATAAGTACCGTCTATAGCCTGTACGTCCTCCACCCCCCCCCCATCCCCCACCTCATACACCACCCATCATCTCCAAGATCCTCCCTAGTGCCCCCCACCCTCATCCTGTTACTACTACTCCATACCGCATCCCCTTGGCCTCGGTACGGATAGGCAAATGGACATTATATACACTTGACAGGCAAGATGAGGGAAACGTGTAATTTATTGGCTCAAACTTCGAGCTTCTTGAATTCGTCTTCCGAGGCTTTGAAACGTTCTCCAATAAACGGTTTTATGAAATTTGCTGCATCTTGCTAATATCTAATGTTGTTTAAACAAACTTCGCGCGAGCATGATAAACGACGTTTTGGGTGACGAGAGGAGGGAGTATGGGGGTACGAGAGGAGGGAGTAGGGGGGGGGAGGGGGACCAAAACGTTTCCCATTTGTGCTCACGTTAAACCCTTGCACACGCGCTTCGTGGGGGCTCTGAGAGCTTTCTTGGCAGCAAGACGAGCTCAGCGAAAGGGTCCGCTCGGCGCTGAGCGACGCGCAGTGAGGCAAGGGTTGATGGGCATGTGTGGAAGTGGGAGGAAAAGCGAGGAGGGTCCCGGAATGTTTGCCCAACATCACGGAGCGCACTTTTGCGGATTGAAATCACATACACGCGGGAAGCCTTGGCAATCGCGCTGTCGTGATTTCCATTCAATCCTCGACGCTGCAAAAGGCTTCCCTCCCGTGTGGGAAGGAAGGTCGTCAGGAAAGTCCCGTGCATGATGTTACACAGCGCACGCACCCGTCTAACCGTGCTAAGTGCCCGCGCCCTGAGCGATGTGCTGACTTCAATGCTCTTTCCATTGAAAAGTAAACAGCTTCGCTGCTCCATGTTTACCAACATAATGAAGCATGTTATTATAAGCTGATTTACACGTGCACGGGTGGCTTGAGCCGCTCTCCGCCGAGGCTAAATAAGATGCTGCGTTAAAACATCTGTTCTGGTTATTCGTCCGAAAGCCAGGTAATGTCAAGGCAAGGCTTCACCGAGCCTTTAGGGTTGTGTCTGACTTTATGAACACGCACAAACACGACTTCAGGTCGGAGCTGAACAGAGAGAGAGAGAGAGAGGAGAGAGAGAGAGAGAGAGAGAGAGAGAGAGAGGAGAGAGAGAGAGAGAGAAGAGAGAGAGAGAGAGAGAGAAGGAGAGAGAGAGAGAGAGACAGGGACAGGACAGGACAGGGACGGGAAAAAAGAGAAAAAGAGAGACAGAATTGGATGAAATGTAAATATGAGTTTTTTTTTGATCCTCTGTCTCACATTATATTGCCAAAAGTATTTGGCAATTAAGGAATATGCAGGACTATTCAATATGTGGGGTCTGTCTGATGCACTTGTCCTCTTTGAGCTCTACAGTCTAGGTTCGATTCCTGACCTCACTTTAAAGCTGTCGGATTGGTGCTTTACATGCAGGGTTCGGTTAGGGTTAGTGCATCGTCCCTCAGTGGACGTTAATGTGGCTGTCCTGTCTGCTAGCATGAGCTGGTGGATGGTATAACGATCCCTTTGGTGTCTTTCATGAAGAGTGGGAGAGTTTATTGTAGCAGCAAAATGGAGGGTCAATTTTGAACCGTTTGAATCCAAATAAGAAGCCCAAAGGTGAGTAACTTACCAATGAGCTATCTTGTCAGCTCTGTCATTTTAATTCGCAACCATTTATTTGATTCTAATGGGTGTCGCAAACACTTTGTTCTCATTTTGATATAAGTCAGGCATAATGGTGACCCATTCCTCTTCAGAGCAGTGTAAGTTCAGTGATGAGTTATGGTCTGTTGACTCTTGCCCTCAGGCCCCATTGCAAGCTCCAGAGTGGTTCGGTTGGACTTCACTTGGTGCTCTGGAATGGACACTGCAGAATTTCAACATTATCCTTGGACCAAGACATAGCACTGTCAAGGAGTGTTGTTATGCTGGTACAGACTAAAGGGACCTCACCATGGTATTGTATTAAAACAGGTAATGTTCAGGTAATGAACAAAAAATGGAAACACCGATGTAAGTCATTTAATTTGGCATTGTCCCCCAGGTGCGGCCAGTACGACTGCCGTGGCATAGAGTCCACCAATGTCTGGAATTATGCAGAGGGATGCGGCACATTGTTCCACAAAATCAATGAACTCACACCTGTTGATGGAGGTGGATAAACGCCGTCTCAGGCGTCATTCCAGAATATCCATAAATGCTCCATTTGGTTCACATGTGGTGACTGAGAAGGCCATGACATGGATAACATCGGTGTCATGTTCATCAAACCACTGGGTTGCTCATCAAAATGATTTGACTCATGTTCATGAAATATTAATGAAAATAAACAAATGAAAGTCAAATGCAGGAAAGCAACCTGAGACAATGGGCAGCACGGTTAGTATGCTTACAACGTGTGAGCATACCACGCTGGTATGTGCAGTATATGTTTGTGTGTGCACGTATATGTGTGTTCGAGCGTGTAAATAGCTGTTGTTGCCCGCTACCTGCACAAGTGGGTGGTTTCAGGAGGTGTAACAGAAACCGGTCAGGTCTCAAGTATCCGTGTGTTGTGTGTGGTGTGTGTGTGTGTGTGTGTCCATTCGAGTGTCTAAGTATTGTTTATTTACATTACAAAAAAAACACACGAGTGATGTGTAGTGTAGTAAGTTTTTTTCTTACAAATTATAAATTGTGAAAAATAAAACGTTGGTATTTCTTGAGTAATCTATCCTTCCTAATACCCTTTCAGAACTCAACGTGCAGTCTGTTCAGACAAGAAAATCAACCTTACTCCAGCACTGTGCATGTTTATCCAGCACAACTTACTCTCAGTACTGTGCATGTTTATACCAGCAAACCTTACTCCAGACTGTGCATGTTTATCCGGCACAACTTTACTCTCAGTACTGTGCATGTTATCACAGCAACCTTACTCCCAGTACTGTGCATGTTTATCAGCAACCTTAAGGCCTGTCACACCTTGACGATTTAGCCAGTGCCAGTAGAGTAACGTGGTTTAATTCCGTCGTGCGCAGCGTGGGTGCGGGGTTACCGTGCAGGGGTGCTTATCGTGGCAAGTTTGGCCTAGCCGGGCACGTTGTATCGTGTGTTTTATTTAAGTTGATTTCCAACCTCACCAAAGACTGGTGTTTTGGCCTCGGTGCTCCTTGCGGATTCCTTTACCGTTGTGGCGTGGTGCAGCGTCGGGATACGATTCCACGCACTCTTCACCCGGAGACAGCGATCGGCAGAACGTCATGTTACGAGAGCATCTTCGACCCCAATCGCACCTCACAGAAGGTGAGCGGCCAACCAGCTCACTCTGTAGCTGTGTCATAAACATCGTCTGTACAACGTGCCCGTCGTTCAAAATGGCCACCACACACCGTGCACCAAAGCAGTGGTCACTTAGCAAGATGTGAAACGGTGAACTCATTTGAAAATTTTTGGAGACGAATTTTCTTTATATTTTATCACTCGATCCCAACTTTGCGCCCTTCCTCACTGAGGGCGTCACCTGGAGAAGAAGAGCAGAGCGTTCCCTCTTGGTGGACTTGTGGATGATGGTGAGGATGTCCCCGTTGTGCAGTGTCACACTGCCAACAGAAAGTCACCGTACTGGAACTTATGCTGGGTCAAGATTGCAAACTACTGCCTCTGTGATATCTCGCAACACCATAGTCCGAAACTCCACCTCTGTAGTCATATCAACATATGGCAATCATTCGACAACATTTGGTTCCAGTCGACAGGCGCACACTTCATTACTATGCAGCGATACGCCATAACCCCGAAGAGCGCCATGAGACTTATACCAACGCCTGATGGCGTTTGTGGAGGATAACTTGCTTCGGACAAGATGGCGGCATCTTTCCACCATAACCAGGCGATCACGGAGGATGAGGAATTATCTCCCCTCGTTGGAGAACTTTATTGTGCTCACATGGCTTCGCCTTGTCCACAGTGGACTCCCCGGACTGGTCAAACAACGCATGGAACTGAACTCAGGTCCCGCACTTTAGCTCCATCAAACCGGAGATATCCCAGGCGCTTGACTCACTATTAGATGAGCTTCCATGCTGCTGAAGAAAACGTCTTGCGCACTCAACGTCTCGACCACAGGTCCCCCCGGCATCGTTCCATCATCGTCAAAACCTCGTCAAGTCTTTTTGGGGACTCGTTCCAACAACTTACGAAGTCCTGTCCCCTCTGCAAACAAGTTACGCTGCACTGATTACAGTCATTTCCTCAGTGAGTGTCCTTTCCTCCCCGAACGAGATCGTCGGTACATCGGCAGAGTACGCCATGTGGCTGACATAACTGAAGAGTCAGACGACGAGTCTGGAGACATAACATATGCCCATATGGAC
>CM068960.1:63901300-63913146 GCA_035128595.1 Eptatretus atami | reverse complement strand
CTGTACATGTTTATCCAGCACAACCTTACTCTCAGTACTGTGCATGTTTATCCAGCAAACCTTACTCTCAGTACTGTGCATGTTTATCCAGCACAACCTTACTCTCAGTACTGTACATGTTTATCCACCACAACCTTGCTCCCAGTACTGTGCATGTTTATCCAGCACACCTTGCTCCCAGTACTGTACATGTTTATCCACCACAACCTTGCTCCCAGTACTGTACATGTTTATCCACCACAACCTTACTCTCAGTACTGTACATGTTTATCCACCACAACCTTGCTCTCAGTACTGTACATGTTTATCCACCACAACCTTACTCCCAGTACTGTACATGTTTATCCACCACAACCTTGCTCCCAGTACTGTACATGTTTATCCACCACAACCTTACTCTCAGTACTGTGCATGTTTATCCACCACAACCTTGCTCTCAGTACTGTGCATGTTTATCACCAACTTGCTCCAGTACTGTCATGTTTATCCACCACACTTGCTCCCAGTACTGTACATGTTTATCCACACAACCTTGCTCCCAGTACTGTGCATGTTTATCCACCACAACCTTGCTCCAGTACTGTACATGTTTTATCCACCACAACCTTGCTCCTAGTACGTGCATGTTTATCCACCACAACCTTGCTCCCATGTACTGTACATGTTTATCCACCACAACCTTGCTCCCAGTACTGTACATGTTTATCCACCACAACCTTGCTCCCAGTACTGTACATATTTATCCACACAACCTGCTCCCAGTACTGTACATGTTTATCCACCACAACCTTGCTCCCAGTACTGTACATGTTTATCCACCACAACCTTGCTCCCAGTACTGTGCATGTTTATCACCACAACCTTGCTCCCAGTACTGTGCATGTTTATCCACCACAACCTTGCTCCCAGTACTGTACATGTTTATCCACCACAACCTTGCTCCCAGTACTGTGCATGTTTATCCACCACAACCTTGCTCCCAGTACTGTACATGTTTATCCACACAACCTTCTCCCAGTACTGTACATGTTATCCACCACAACCTTGCTCCAGTACTGTACATGTTTATCCACACAACCTTACTCCCAGTACTGTACATGTTTATCCATCACAACCTTACTCCAGTACTGTACATGTTTATCCACCACAACCTTGCTCCCAGTACTGTACATGTTTATCCACCACAACCTTGCTCCCAGTACTGTACATGTTTATCCATCACAACCTTGCTCCAGTACTGTACATGTTTATCCACCACAACCTTACTCCCAGTACTGTGCATGTTTATCCACCACACCTTGCTCCCAGTACTGTTACATGTTTATCCACCACAACCTTGCTCCCAGTACTGTACATGTTTATCCACACAACCTTGCTCCCAGTACTGTACATGTTTATCCACACAACCTTGCTCCCAGTACTGTACATGTTTACCACCACAACCTTGCTCCAGTACTGTACATGTTTATCCATCACAAACCTTGCTCCCAGTACTGTACATGTTTATCCACCACAACCTTACTCCCAGTACTGTACATGTTTATCCACCACAACCTTGCTCCAGTACTGTACATGTTTATCCACCACAACCTTGCTCCCAGTACTGTACATGTTTATCCATCACAACCTTGCTCCCAGTACTGTACATGTTTATCCACCACAACCTTACTCCCAGTACTGTACATGTTTATCCACCACAACCTTGCTCCCAGTACTGTACATTTTATCCACCACAACCTTACTCCCAGTACTGTACATGTTTATCCACCACAACCTTGCTCCCAGTATGTACATGTTTATCCATCACAACCTTGCTCCCAGTACTGTACATGTTTATCACCACAACCTTACTCCCAGTACTGTACATGTTTATCCATCACAACCTTGCTCCAGTACTGTACAGTTTTCCACCACAACCTTACTCCCAGTACTGTACATGTTATCCACCACAACCTTGCTCCCAGTACTGTACATATTTATCCACCACAACCTTACTCCAGTACTGACATGTTTATCACCACAACCTTGCTCCCAGTACTGTACATGTTTATCCACCACAACCTTGCCCAGTACTGTACATGTTTACCATCACAACCTTGCTCCCAGTACTGTACATATTTATCCACCACAACCTTGCTCCCAGTACTGTACATATTTATCCACCACAACCTTGCTCCAGTACTGTACATGTTTATCCACCAAACCTTACTCCCAGTACTGTACATGTTTATCCACCACACCTTGCTCCCAGTACTGTACATGTTTATCCATCACAACCTTACTCCCAGTACTGTACATATTTATCCACCACAATCTTACTCCCAGTACTGTACATGTTTATCCACACAACCTTGCTCCCAGTACTGTACATGTTTATCCATCACAACTTGCCTCCCAGTACTGTACATGTTTATCCACCACAACCTTGCTCCCAGTACTGTTACATGTTATCCACACACAAACCTTGCTCCCAGTACTATACATGTTTATCCACCACAACGTGTTGCAGGAATAATATTGCTCAATCAAACATGAGCTAAAAATAGTGGAGACATTTTTTGACACAAACTTAAAACAACTTTCGAATTCATGTGAACATTTTCCCCCTTAGGCAATGGCCCAAGGAAGGTAGTACGTGGACACTACCAATATGAATGCCCCTCAACTTTCGACCATAAAAGTTAAACATTTTTTTAAATCTCCATCACCGAAGGTGGATGGAGGTTATGATTTCATCCCTTTTTGTGAGCAGAAGAGGAGGAGGAGATTGGGACCTTACTCTGTGCAGAGCGTTGGTGTTGCCAAAGCAGTCTCCTTGGCTATTGGGCACAATCCTGGATGGGTCGCCACTCCGACACAGTACACCAGCAAGCTGGCACTCATTTTGCCCACCTCGGAAGGATGACAGGCAGTGTCAACCCCATCTGGTATAAATTCAACAGCTGAGCGGGATTTGAACTCAGGACCCTTGGATCCAAAGCCCACCACCCAAACCATTAAGCCAACACCAGGCATACAGGAAATCTGGCAGGACATCTGTGAGCAGGACATCTATTAATAAATATCTCAAAACGTTATGGATGGATTTGGACAAAACTTCATGGACAGACTGGATCTGTGACATGGAAGAATTGCTTCGATTTTGGTGAAGATCCGAATCCAGATCGGAGAATTTTTAAATTTTGAAGTCGCCCTTCACCATTGATTCATGGGCCAAAAACGATATATAGCATATTTCAGAAAGTTGTTTTCGAGTTATATAACTTGGTAGATGAGTTGGGTGGGTGACAATTACAAGCTGATTCGGTTTTGGTTCAGGTCTAGATCCAGATCCAGCCTATCAGTGGGATACAAAACGTAAACGGTTCAGCCTAGCGGAGGTACGCGCTCTACCGAGGAGTGCCGTTCTAGTTTTGAGATTATTCGCTGCACCTCAGTCAGCTTACTGTCAGATCTTGGAGAACACCCAGGCATATCATCCTGGAATTCTTTCACACGGTGGGTAAGGATCATGGGATGCGCAAGTGAACAAGATGGTCGAGGCTGCTCACATACTCATCCACGGGTCACCATCAGTGTGACCACTCCTTGGCTTTTTCACAAGATCTTGGCTATTCGTTGTTCACCTTGGCGTCTTGGTTTTCTGTAGGTTTTCTTGGCGTATAGGTTTTCTATTATCATTGCTTTTCCGAAACCTTGTGACTTCTTGGCTTTTTTCATTGGCTCACCTTGGCATTAATGAAAATGAGAAGTGGTCACACTGGTCACCGTGGTGATCATATCTTTAGCTATGAATCATGAGCCAACTGTATCTCATCCCGCTTCCTGCGCCCAGTGTAAGGGTCCCGTCGGGAGTTATAGGTCACGTCTGACGTATCGAAGCATGGTGTCAGGGTTTTTAAACAATGCCACCGTGGGTAGAGCTTGGTCGGGAGGTATGGGGATGGGTAAATGGGGGACCAGTTCATTCTGTAATATTAAGGCGAGGGAGGTCATGACAATGTTCTAGTGGCTCAGCATTGGTGAGCTTCGCTGCTCATGTGCGTTAGCCCATGAAAGGTGATTAGCTGCAAATTAGTCCACTTACCATCACTCTGGCCATTGCTCTATTGGAAGCGACATTAACGATCTTTATCTATTTAACGCATGCTTATGGTACAACTTGTTTCGGTGCCAGATAGAACATGACAGAACCGATTGTTGTCTCTTTCATGCTTCCTCAAACTGCTAATGCCATATACAGGGCCCACAGGAACATGATGTCGAGGTCTCTGGTTTTGCTGATTTGGTCAGAATTGATTTCACTTTTTATGACTCGACTCACACATCCTTCCTCCAAGCAATGTAAAGCCTTTCACGAATAATGAAATACCCCCAGCATGGTTTTTCTACAAACTATTTTAAATGGCGAAGGGCGAAGCAACGTGAATTATTCTTTGGCATCCCACATGATCATCTACACATTATACTCATCAGCACAGGGTTTTGACCTCTCCCACGATCCCATCCCAACCACACTAACCATGCATATCTCTTTCGGTGTTTCCAATTCCCCTTGGCTAATGTGAGCTGAAACTTTAAGACAATTCTCTTTTGTGCTTTCTTTCTGCAGCGTATAAGGCTCAAAGATAAGCCAGGATACGTCTGAGGAGTATTTTAAAATCAGGGATGTTACTCGCACTGAAATGCCCTTCTTACATGTATCCCAGAATAGCACACATTCAACAGAAGAAAATGGTGTTTCAAACTGAGATCATACCACGCCGAGACAGGTTCAGAGGAGCTTTTTCTCTTTTTTAGCCAATTTTCTAACCAGTTTTTGAGTCTATTAACCTCCTATACGATGTAGTTCATTTCATCAGTACTGCAGCCACAAGCCGAAGCTGCCTGTGTTATGCTGTTGACACCGCATATTTGCTGGGTAAAGATGTTTATTCCGAGGGTGCTTTGCATGGAGTTAAAATCAGCAAATGTCTCATCAACTGTTGATAAAATGTCCAAAGGATGGCGATGGTGTGCCATTGCAGGTCGCACAAACAACAACGCGCATGTTCAGAATGGCAAGGAAAGAATAATTGTGTTAAATATGAAGATCTTTCAACATGCTGATTGCTCATATTGTTGCCCAAAAACGTTCTTCTGAATTTTCACCTGGAAAAGATGATGTGATCAACATTTGAAGGAAGTTGGATATCCAAAAGCAGTGATCAACTGCCTTCAACTGCAAAGATTTCGATGTGAGCTGTGCACCTTGGTGAGGAAAAGCAGGTTCGAGGCAGGGCAGAAGTGAGCAGATGGGTTGGAGATGGTGAGCAGACTGAGGCAAGAGACTGAAGAGAGGAAACGATGGGGTAGAGATTTAGGAGAGAGTTCTGAAGATAAGTGGTCAAATTTTTAATGAGAAAGTATATGTTACCATTTAGCAAGTCACTGAACAACAGGACATTTCCAGCTGCATGTGCTATATTTGGATTTTAATAAATGAAAAAAATGGTGATTTAAAAATTATCAAAGATCCATAAGACCTGCAGTGGTACATTTAACAGAGTTCAAGGCATATGTAGTGTGGTTCTTTCGGCCATTGGGCAACAGCTGATCGAGCTATCTGGGAAATTAGTAGGTGATGCCAATGGCCGAGAGCTTTGTCGGAAAGCAAGAGCTGGCACTGGAAGTAAAGGACTTCAGCATAAAACAAGTAACATGTCAAAGCTGGTGATTTATTCAAGAGTGTGCCGAGGTGGGTGGTGACAAAAGGACTTTTTGAGAATTATTGTATGCCAATCAACAATAAAGCCTTGCTTATTGAATGATTACTCTGGCGTACTGTTTTAAAACACGAAGCAGGTGGTGAGCATGTGATGAGTGACGAATACTTTGCATCAAACATGGCGGCACTTTTCAAAATAGAACCACTACACCTGTAGCTTATCTGGGCCCCTGGTCTAATGTTGTAACCCCAATTTGGTAGCATTCTGATTGGTGGGTCTGGAGAAGAAGATTTTTGAAGGAATATAGGCGATTTTCCCCAAAAATTTACTAAGTCCACCATTTTGACACACTTCTGGTCATGTGATCGGCATGACCTCTGCAATTTAACATTTCTACCCTGGTCTAATGTTGTAACCCAAATTTGGAAGCATTCTGATTGGTGGGTCTGGAGAAGAAGATTTTTGAAGGAATATAGGCGATTTTCCCCAAAAATTTATTAAGTCCACCATTTTGACACACTTCTGGTCATGTGATCGGCATGACCTCCGCAATTTAACATTTCTACCTTGGCCTAATGTTGTAACCCAAATTTGGTAGCATTCTGATTGGTGGGTCTGGAGAAGAAGATTTTTGAAGGAATATCGGCGATTTTCCCCAAAATTTACTAAGTCCACCATTTTGACACACTTCCGGTCATGTGATCGGCATGACCTCTGCAATTTAACATTTCTACCCTGGTCTAATGTTGTAACCCAAATTTGGAAGCATTCTGACTGGTGGGTCTGGAGAAGATTTTTGAATGAATTTACTTCGTCCGCCGTTTTTGCAATGTGACCAGAACGAGCTTTGCAATCCCCGTTACAAGTCAGGAGCGGAGCGTTACTCCCAAATTTCAGCCGGATTGGCCCAGCTGTTTGGCCAGAGTAGTCGAAATAGGAGACGGACGGACGGATGATGCAAGATGACAATACCTTATCTGGAATTCCAATTCCAGATAAGCTAAAAACCCTACCAGTCATGAAATGCTGTATCAACCCGAACAGGTTATCAACCTCCCTATTGAGTTTAATCTCAAAAGACTGCACTACCATGATCAATCATCTATATATCTGAATTTTCTTCTTCTGTTTTCATATGCAGCACATCACTGTGAGTAGCATCATTGGATGAGAATGCGGCTACTCCACTGATGCAACGCCCTCTGTACGTTATGCCAGGCATTTGGAATTTGTTCAGGGTGTCAGCAATAGCCTGATTACTCTCTGCGAAGGACACTGTGGGATCTTTAATGTTCACCAACATATGCTAGCAGATGGGACCCCCAGTTTAACGTCCATCTGAGAGATGGCACACACATTGATGCCTCAGCCTGTCTTGGAGACAGCAGGATGACAGTTTGCAGCTGAGCCGGGATTCAAACCGAGGCAAGACAGCTCAGAGGAGAGTGTGCATACTTCGAGGCCATCCTGCCAGCCCAATATCTGAGTCGAGGCAGCAGGGTGCTTATAACCAGTCATACACATTTCCTGGCTGAAAATTAACCATGAACAAGTCAGCACTCTGTCACAGTGTGTTGTTGAAACACTCCTAAGGTAAGATAATATACCACATGGTTTACCAATGGCATTTGAATAGGTTCAGAATTTGAGCCAGCATTCACCCAGCTGACAATACAGAAGCTCAGCCAGTTGAGACAACCCAGAATCCGAGCCAACTTATTTCTTCCTTTTTGCAATGAACTTCTGTAAACTCGTTAAACAACATTCACCTTCCATAAATCAATTCGAATGTCTCTGATACCATTAAACCTTTCAAGAGGCTGTCTTATTGAATTGCGAATTAAGCTTTATATACCTTATTTACAATCAAAGTTAGACCAACGACTCTGCAACTCTCTGCAGCTTTCCCCAAAATGCTCTTAAATATCTACCAGCATTTGACTGATCACCTACTCCCGATCCTTTTAGCTACTGTTGCCCGGCCATGATGTGTGCACGACATGCACCCCCTCATTATCTCCTTTTTTGAAAATCTAACCTCTCTGATGACCTTCACTCTTTGCATCACTATTCTCTCAACATTGGACCCAGCTTCGTAGGTCTATGCAATCGTGCCCTTCCCTCGGTCTTTAACTGGATGATCCTGGGATGTGCATTCCCGTTTGACCACCCACTGGGTGTTGCACTGTTGCTGGGCGCATGGCCAAGGCAGACCTCCTCCACACTCATTCATCTGGACTGCGCTCAAACAGTGAGACATAATTTCCAAACCCTCACTTTCCCTCCTTCACACGCAGAAGCCATTACACGGTCGACATTTCAGCTCCTGACACGGTGCTGCGACAGAATCTAATTCTAACAACTGCCACAAATTGGTGCCATCTTTTTCCGTCCGTGCTGTGTACAATTGGGTAGTTGTGTATTTGTTGTGGTAATGTGTGGAATTTGAAAACTTGCTGCAAAGTTACGTTTATTTTTTGGATTCCTGAATTGTGAACCTGAATTCATTCAAACAATGTGCACAGAATGATGTCTTGCTTGTATGTGCACGTGTGTGGAGTCTTATGACTTCTCACGCATGTTCTCACAAATGTCCCACATGGAAAGGCCGCTCACCTTGTCCTCGTTAAATTACCAGCAGCTTATTTTTTGATGATCGAAGTCATCAAGGAAGCATATAACATAACCCTTGCGATTACTGCAGTTACCAATGAACCCTGGCCCATTGGACATTCAGATAGGAAAGCCACATTTGAGCCCTGGCCCATTGGACATTCTGACGAAAGCCACATTTGACCCTGGCCCATTGACCTTCTGACAGCCATATTTGAGCACCGGCCCATTGGACATTCTGACAGAAAGCACATTTGAGCCCTGGCCCATTGGACATTCTGACAGAAAGCCATATTTGAGCGCCGGCCCATTGGACATTCTGCAAGCCACATTTGAGCCCCTGGCCATTGGACATTCTGACAGAAAGCCACATTGAGCCTTGGCCCATTGGACCTTCTGACAGAAAGCCTATTTGAGCGCCGGCCCATTGGACATTCTGACAGAAAGCCATATTGAGCCTGGCCCATTGACCTTCTGACAGAAAGCCATATTTGAGCGCCGGCCCATTGGACATTCTGACAGAAAGCCACATTTGAGCCCTTGGCCCATTGACATTCTGACAGAAAGCCACATTTGAGCCTTGGCCATTGGACCTTGACAGAAAGCCATATTTGAGCGCCGGCCCATTGGACATTCTGACAGAAAGCCACATTTGAGCCCCTGGCCCATTGGACATTCTGACGAGAAGCCACATTTGAGCCTTGGCCCATTGGACCTTCTGACAGCCACATTTGAGCCCCTGGCCCATTGGCATTCTGACAGAAAGCCACTATTGAGCTTGGCCCATTGACCTTCTGACAGCCATATTTGAGTCCGCCCATTGGACATTCTGACAGAAGACCATATTTTAGCCTTGGCCCATTGGACCTTCTGACAGAAACCATATTTGAGCGCCGGCCCATTGGACATTCTGACAGCAACCACATTTGAGCCTTGGCCCATTGGACCTTCTGAGAGAAAGCCATATTGAGGCACCGGCCATTGGACATTCTGACAGCAAGCCACATTTGAGCACAGCTCATTGAACCTTCTGGCAGCAAGCCATATTTGAGCCCCGGCCCATTAGCCTTCTGCAGAAAGCCATATTTGAGCCCTGGCCCATTAGACTTCTGGCATTAGCCATATTGAGCCCGGCCATTAACCTTCTGGCAGAAAGCCATATTTGAGCCCCGGCCATTAGACTTCTGGCAGAAAGCCATATTTGAGCCCCGGCCCATAGGACATTCTGCAGAAAGCCACATTTGAGCCCCTGGCCCATTGACATTGACAGAAAGCCACATTTGAGCCCTTGGCCCATTGGACCTTCTGACAGAAAGCCATATTTGAGCCCGGCCATTGGACATTCTGACAGAAGCCATATTTGAGCCTTGGCCCATTGGACCTTCTGACAGAAAGCCATATTTGAGCACCGGCCATTGGACATTCTGACAGGAAGCCACATTTGAGCAACAGCTCATTGGAACCTTCTGGCAGCAAGCCATATTTGAGCCCCGGCCCATTAGACACTGGCACAAGCCATATTGAGCCCCGGCCCTTTAGACCTTCTGCAGAAAAGCCACATTTGAGCCCCGGTCCATTGGACCTTCAGACAGAAAGCACATTTGAGCCTGGCCCATTCGACATTCTGACAGAAAGCCACATTTGACCCCTGGCCCATTGGACATTCTGACAGAAAGCCACATTTGAGCCTTAGCCCATTGGACATTCTGACAGAAAGCCATATTGATCGCCGGCCCATTGGACATTCTGACAGAAACCACATTTCAGCCTTGCCCGTTGGACCTTCTGGCAGCAAACCATATTTGAGGCCCGGCCATTGGACATTCTGGCAGAAAGCCATATTTGAGCCCTGGCCCATTGGACATTCTGACAGAAAGCCATATTTGAGCCCCGGTCCATTGGACCTTCAGACAGAAAGCCACATTTGAGCCTTAGGCCCATTGGACCTTCTGACAGAAAGCCATATTTGAGCCCGCCCATTGGACCTTCTGACAGAAAGCCACATTTGAGCCACAGCTCATTGAACCTTCTGCAGCAAACCATATTTGAGGCCCGGCCCATTGGACATTCTGGCAGAAAGCCACATTAGCCCCGGCCCATTGGACATTCGACAGAAAGCCACATTTCAGCCCCGCCCATTGGACCTTCAGACAGAAAGCCACATTTCAGCCCTGGCCCATTGGACTTCAGACAAGAAAGCCACATTTCAGCCTTGGTCCATTGGACTTCTTGCAGAAAGCCACATTTGAGCCCCGCCCATTGGATTCTGGTAGAAAGCCACATTCGAGCCCTGGCCCATTGAAACTTCTGGCAGAAACCATATTTAAGCCCTGGCCCATTAGACCTTCTGGCAGAAAGCCACATTTGAGCCTCGGTCCATTGGACATTCTGAAAGAAAGCCACATTTGAGCCCCGGACCATTAGACCTTCTGACAGAAAGCCATATTGAGCTCGTCCATTGGACATTCTGACAGAAAGCCATATTGAGTGCCAGCCCAATGGACCTTCTGGCAGAAAGCCATACTTGAGGCCCGCCCATTGGACATTCTGGCAGAAAGCCATATTTGAGCCCTGGCCCATTGACATTCTACAGAAAGCCATGTTTGAGCCCCGGTCCATTGACCTTCAGACAAAGCCACATTTGAGCCCCGGCCCATTGGATCTTCTGGCAGGAAGCCACAAGTAAGTCCTTGCCCATTGAACTTCTGAGAGAAAGCCACAATTGAGCCCCGGCACATTGGACCTTCTGACAAAAAGCCACATTTGAGCCTCGGTCCATTGGACATTCTGGCAGAAATCCATATTCGAGCCTCGGTGCATTGGACCTTCTGGCAGAAAGCCATATTTGAGTCACAACGCATGAGACCTTCTGGCAGAAAGCCATTTTGAGCCCCGGCCCATTGTACCTTCAGACAGAAAGCCACTTTGAACCTCGGTCCATTGGACATTCTGGCAGAAAGCCACATTTAATCCCTGGCCCATTGGAAATTCTGCAGAAAGCCACAATTTGAGCCTCGGTCCATTGGACATTCTGCAGAAAGCCATATTTGAGCCTGGCCCATTGGACATTCTGACAGAAAGCCATAGTTGAACCACAGCTCATTTAACTTTCTGGAAGAAAGCCACAATAGAGTGTCGGCCCATTGGACATTCTGGCAGAAAGCCACATTTGAGCTCCGGCCCATTGGATCTTCTGGCAGAAAGCCACATTCGAGCCCCAGCCAATGACCTTCTGACAGAAAGCCATATTTCAGCCCCGTCCATTGGACTCAGACATAAAGCCACATGTAAGTCCTGGCCATGTGGAACTTCTGACAAAAAGCCACATTTGAGCCTCGGTCCATTGGATCTTCTGGCAGGAAGCCACATGTAAGCCCTGGCCCTTTGGAACTTCTGGCAGAAAGCCACATTTCAGCACTGGCCCATTGGACCTTCAGACAGAAAGCCACATTTCAGCCTTGGCCCATTGGACATTCTTGCAGAAAGCCACATTTGAGCCCCGGCCCATTGGATCTTCTGGCAGAA
>CM068960.1:63879515-63891227 GCA_035128595.1 Eptatretus atami | reverse complement strand
AGCCAGGGAAAAGCCAAAAAGCAAAAGGAAAGGCCCTATTCTATTCGGAAAGCCAAAGCCCACCGGAGGGTTGGGGTTGTCTTGTGTGCGTCTGGGGTTCCGTCTTTCTCCCGGGGGTGTTCTGGGTTGTCCCCAATCATGCACCCTTTTCAAGACAGAAGAAAAATTTTCCACATTGAGCCCCGTCCCATGGACCTTTCAGACAGAAAAGCCACATTTTGAACCCCGGCCTATTGGAACTTTAGACAGAAAGCCACATTTGAGCCTCGGTCCATTGGTCTCACTGCAGGAAAGCCCATATTTAAGCCCGGCCCATTGGATCTCCTGGCGAAAGCCACATGTAAGCCCTGGCCCATTGGACCTTTCTGAAGAAAGCCTATTTGAGCCCGCGGTCCTATTGGACCTTCGACAGAAAGCCATATTTGACCCGGGTCCATTGGAACTTCTGACAGAAAGCCATTTCGAGCCCCGGTCCATTTTGGACCTTCATGACAGAAATCCAATTTGAGCCCTTGGCCCATTGGACAATTCTGACAGAAAGCCACATTTGAGCCCCGGTCCATTGGACCTCTGACAGAAAGCCATATTTGAAGCCCGGCCCATTGGACCTTTTACCAAGAAAGCCACATTCGAGCCTCGGGATCCATTGGAAACTTCTGACAGAAAGCCATATTCGAGCCCCGTCATGCACCTTCAAGCAGAAATTCCACATTTGAGCCCGTCCCATTGGACCTTCAGACAGAAAGCCACATTGAGCCCCGGCCTATTTGGAACTTCAGACAGAAAGCCACATTTGAGCCTCGGTCCATTGGATTCCTGCAGAAAGCCATATTTAAGCCCCGGCCCATTGGATCTCCTGGCCGGAAGCCACATGTAAGCCCTGGCCAATTGGACCTTCTGACAGAAAGCCATATTTGAGCCCCGGTCCTTTGGACCTTCTGACAGAAAGCCACATTTGAGCCCCGGCCCATTGGGATCTTCTGGCAGGAAGCCACATGTAAGTCCTGGCCCATTGGAAACTTCTGACAGAAAGCCACATTGAGCCCCAGCCATTGGACCTTCTGACAAAAATCCACATTTGAGCCCCGGCCCATTGGACATTCTGACAGAAAGATATATTTGAGCCCCGGCCATTGGACATTCTGGCAGAAGCCACATTTGAGCCCCGGCCCATTGGACCTTCTGACAGAAAGCCATATTTGAGCCCCGGTCCCATTGGACCTTTTTACAGAAAGCCACATTCGAGCCTCGGCCCATTGGAACTTCTGACAGAAAGCCATATTCGAGCCCCGGTCCATGCACCTTCAGACAGAAATTCCACATTGAGACCCGTCCCATGGACCTTCAGACAGGAAAGCCACATTTGAGCCCCGGCCCTATTGGAATTTCAGCAGAAAGCCACATTTGAGCCTCGGTCCATTGGAATCCCTGCAGAGAAAGCCAATATTTAAGCCCCGGCCCATTGGATCTCGGCAGGGAAGCCACATGTTAAGCCCTGGCCATTGGACCTTCTGACAGAAAGCCATATTTGAGCCCCGTCCTTTGACCTTCAGAAGAAGCCACATTTGAGCCCCGGCCATTGGATCTTCTGGCAGGAAGCCACATTAGTCCTGGCCCATTGGAACTTCTGACAGAAAGCCACATTTGAGCCCGGCACATTGGACCTCTGACAAAAATCCACATTTGAGCCTCGGCCATGGACTTCTGGCAGAAGCCATATTGAGCCCCGGTCCATTGGGACCATTCTGACAGAAGCCATATTTTGAGCCCCGCCATTGGAAACTTCTGACAGAAAAGCCATATTTCGGCGCCCGGTCCATTGGACCTTCTGACAGAAAGCCATATTTGAGCCCTTGGCCCATTGGACATTCTGCAGAAAGCCAACATTTGAGCCCCGGTCATTGGACATTCTGCAGAAAGCCATATTTGAGCCCCGGTCCATTGCACCTTCAGACAGAAAATCCACATTGAGCCCCGGTCCCATTGGACCTTCAGACAGAAAGCCACTTTGAGCCCCGGCCCATTGGACTTCTCAGACAGAAAGCCACATTTGAGCCTGGTCCATTGGATCTCTGCAGAAAGCCATATTTAGCCCCGGCCCATTGGATCTCTGGCGGGAAAGCCACATTGTAAGCCCTGGCCCATTGGACCTTCTGACAGAAAGCCATATTTGAGCCGGTCCTTTGGACCTTCAGACAGAAAGCCACATTTGAGCCCCGGCCCATTGGACTTCTGGACACGAAAGCCACATGTAAGTCCTGGCCCATTGGAAACTTCTGACAGAAAGCCACATTTGAGCCCGCGCCATTGGACCTTCTGACAAAAATCCACATTTGAGCCTCGCGCCATTGGACATTCTGGCAGAAAGCCATATTGAGCCCCGGTCCATTGGACCATCTGACAGAAAGCCATATTTCAGCCCCGGCCATTGGAACTTCTGACAGAAAGCCATTTGAGCCCCGGTCCATTGGACCTTCTGACAGAAAGCCATATTGAGCCTTGGCCCATTGGAACTTCTGCCAGGAAAGCCACATTGAGCCCCTGTCCATTGGACTTCTGGCAGAAAGCCATATTTGAGCCCCGGCCCATTGGACTTCTGGCAGAAAGCCATATTTGAGCCCCGGCCCATTGGACATTCTGGCAGAAAGCCATATTTGAGCCCCGGCCCATTGACCTTCAGACAGAAAGCCACATTTTGAGCCCGGCCCATTGGACTTTCTTGCAGAAGCCATATTTGAGCCCGGGCCATTGGACATTCTGGCAGAAAGCCATATTTGAGCCCCCGGCCCATTGACCTTCTGCAGAAAGCCATAATTTGAAGCCCGGCCATTGGACATTCTGGCAGAAGCCATATTTGAGCTCCGGGCCATTGGACCTTCTGACAGAAAGCCATTTTGAGCCCCGGCCATTGGACCTTTTTAGAAGAAGCCATATTTGAGCCTCGGCCCATTTGAACCTTCTGACAGAAAGCCCATTTGAGCCCCGGCCCATTGGACCTTTTACAGAAAGCACAATTTGAGCCCCGGCCCATTGGACCTTCTGACAGCCATATTTGAGCCCCGCGCCCATTGGACATTCTGGCAGGAAGTTATATTTGAGCCCGGCCCATTGGACATTCTGGCAGAAAGCGATATTTGAGCCCCGGCCCATTGACATTCTGACAGAAAGATATATTTGAGCCCCGGCCCATTGACTTCTGCAGAAAGCCACATTTGAGCCCCGGCCCATTGACCTTCTGACAGAAAGCCATATTTGAGCCCCGGCCCATTGGACCTTTACCAGAAAGCCACATTTGAGCTCGGTCCATTGGACCTTCTGACAGAAAGCCATATTTGAGCCCCGGCCCATTTGGAACTTCTGACAGAAAGCCATATTCGAGCCCCGCTCATTGGACCTTCGACAGAAAGCCATATTGAGCCCCGGCCATTGGAATTCTGACAGAAGCCATATTTGAGCCCTGGCCCATTGGAACTTCTGACAGAAAAGCCACATTGAGCCCCGGTCCATTGGACATTCTGGCAGAAAGCCATATTTGAGCCCCGGGCCATTGGACATTCTGGCAGAAAGCCATATTTGAGCCCCGGCCCATTGGACATTCTGGCAGAAAGCCATATTTGAGCCCTGGCCCATTGTACCTTCGACAGAAAGCCACATTTGAGCCCCGGCCCATTGGATTTCTGGCAGAAAGCCACATTTAAGCTCTGGCTCATTGGAACTTCTGACAGAAAGCCAATTTGAGCCCCGGCCCATTGGACCGTTTTACAGAAAGCCACATTTGAGCCCTCGGCCATTGGACCTTCTGACAGAAAGCCATATTTGAGCCCCGGCCCATTGGACATTCTGGCAGAAAGCCTATTTGAGCCCGGCCCATTGGACCTTCTGACAGAAAGCCATATTTGAGCCCCGGCCATTGACCTTTTTACAGAAAGCCATATTTGAGCCTCGGCCCATTGGACCTTCTGACAGAAGCCATATTTGAGCCCCGGCCCATTGGACCTTTTTACAGGAAAGCCACATTTGAGCCCCGGCCCATTGGACCTTCTGACAGAAAGCCATATTTGAGCCCCGGCCCATTGGACATTCTGGCAGAAGTTATATTTGAGACCCGGCCCATTGGACATTCTGGCAGAAAGCGATATTTGAGCCCCGGCCCATTGGACTTCTGACAGAAAGCCACATTTGAGCCCCGGCCCATTGACCTTTTACAGAAAGCCACATTTGAGCCCCGCCCATTGACCTTCTGACAGAAACATATTTGAGCCCCGGCCATTGGACATTCTGGCAGAAGCCACATTTGAGCCCCGGCCCATTGGACCTTCTGACAGAAAGCCATATTTGAGCCCGGCCATTGGACCTTTTTACAGAAAGCCATATTTGAGCCTCGGCCCATTGACCTTCTGACAGAAAGCCACATTTGAGCCCCAGCCCATTGGACCTTTTTACAGAAGCCACATTTGAGCCCCGTCCCATTGGACCTTCACAGGAAAGCCACATTTGAGCCCCGGCCATTGGAACTTCAACAGAAAGCCACATTTGAGCCTCGCGCCATTGGATCTTCCTCAGAAGCCATATTTAGCCCCGGCCCATTGGATCTCTGGCGAAGCCACATGTAAGCCCTGGCCCATTGGACCTTCTGACAAAAATCCACATTTGAGCCTCGGTCCATTGGACATTCTGGCAGAAAGCCATATTTGAGCCCCGGTCCTTTGGATCTTCAGACAGAAAGCCACATGTAAGCCCTGGCCCATTGGACCTTCTGACAGAAAGCCATATTTGAGCCCCGGTCCTTTGGACCTTCGACAGAAAGCCACATTTGAGCCCCGGCCCATTGGATCTTCTGCAGGAAGCCACTGTTAGCCCTGGCCCATTGGACCTTCTGACAAAAATCCACATTTGGGCCTCGGTCCATTTGGACATTCTGCAGAAAGCCATATTTGAGCCCCGGCCATTGGACCATCTGACAGAAAGCCATATTTGAGCCCCGGCCATTGGAACTTTGACAGAAAGCCTATTTGAGCCCCCCATTGGACCTTCTGACAGAAAGCCATATTTGAGCCCTTGGCCCATTGGAACTTCTGACAGAAAGCCATATTTGAGCCCCGGCCCATTGGACATTCTGGCAGAAAGCCATATTTGAGCCCCGGCCCATTGTACCTTCAGACAGAAAGCCACATTTGAGCCCCGGCCCATTGGATCTTCTGACAGAAAGCCACATTTAAGCTCGGCCCATTGGAACTTCTGACAGAAAGCACATTTGAGCCCCGGCCCATTGGACCGTTTTACAGAAAGCCACATTTTGAGCCCGGCCCATTGGACCTTCTGACAGAAAGCACATTTGAGCCTCGGCCCATTGGACCTTCTGACAGAAAGCCACATTTGAGCCCCGGCCCATTGGATCTTTTTACAGAAAGCCACATTTGAGCCCCGGCCCATTGGACCTTTGACAGAAAGCATATTTGAGCCCCGGCCCATTGGACATTCTGCAGGAAGTTATATTGAGCCCCGGCCCATTGGACATTCTGGCAGAAAGCATATTTGAGCCCCGGCCCATTGGACATTCTGACAGAAAGCCATATTTGAGCCCCGGCCCATTGGACATTCTGGCAGGAAGTATATTTGAGCCCGGCCCATTGGACATTCTGCAGAAAGCGATATTTGAGCCCCGGCCCATTGGACATTCTGACAGAAAGCCATATTTGAGCCCGGCCCATTGACACATTCATGACAGAAAGCATATTTGAGCCCCGGCCCATTGACCTTCAGACAGAAAAGCCACATTTGAGCCCCGGCCCATTGGACCTTCAGACAGAAAGCCACATTTGAGCCCCGGCCCATTGGACCTTCAGACAGATAGCCACACACATTTGAGCCCCGGCCCATTGGACCTTCAGACAGAAAGCCATATTTGAGCCCCGGCCTATTGGACATTCTGGCAGAAAGCCACATTGCTCTTGCCAATATTACACCTGATATCTAACAAAGTTCGGGCCAAAGTTTAACTGACAGTGAAACCCGATTCGAAATTGAATAGACGTGTATTAATAACCCTCTGCACATTTCCTTACTATCCAAATACTTTTGGCAATCCACAGGTTATGCACATCGTGGGTGCTCAGTTTATTTATTCTGTACATTTTTCACTTTCTTTTCAGCTGACCAATGATGAGTGAGCAATTAACCTATGCATCACAGAGGAGAGATTATGAGGTTGTGATCTCTGCGTGAGTGAGGTCGATGCACGAGTGAGTGATCGGAACAACTAGGAGGTCCCATAAGCGAGACGCACGTTTGAGGAACATTTTGTAAAGCCAGCACCAACACCAACACCACGTGTTCTGAAGGATTGGAAGAAGAAAGTGATGGAAACAGGAAGTGTTCTCGACGCAACACATTGCGGTCGATCCACATTGTGGCTGCACATGTAGAGGCTGCCGGAGGAGTCTATTTCGTGATCTCCAGGAAAGTCCACAAGCACGTGTTCGCCTGAACTGCAGATCAGCAGAAGCACCATGCAGCAAGATGATTAAGACTGATCTGACGAAGAATATGTCCCCATAGATTCCTAGAATAACGAAAGGTTCATGCGGACAAATGCGTTGATATATAACTGATCCTGCATTTTGTGGTCAGCCTGTGCGTTTGAAGTCAAGACAAGTAAACGTAGCAAGCATTGAAAGCTACATCTTCATGTAACAATGTGTTTTTATCACTTCTTTTTGTTTTGTTAATTATGTCTGAAGAACTCACGGGTAATTAATTCGGAATCTGACTGGAGACCTCAAAACGTGGATTTAAGGTGGTTGGAGGAGTTGCACTTATTAACTAGAAGGGGGGCACTCGGTGGAGTGCATACCTCAGCCATGCAATGCCTGATCCACGAGGACATATCGGGCCCAATGCATTTTTGAAATATCATGTTATATATCGTTTTTGGCCCTATCTCTCAATGGTGAAGAATCACTTGAAAATTAAATAACTCTCGTATCCGGATCCGCATTCGGATCTTCGCCAAAATTGAATCAATTCTTTCTTGTTATACCCCCAGCATGTCCACCAATGGTGAAGAATCACGTAAAAAAAAAAATCAGGAATCCGAATTCGGATGTTCAGCAAAATCTAATAATTTCATCCTTTTCACACACCCAACCTGTCCACAAAATTTCCTCCGAATCCGTCCACAACTTTTTGAGATATCGTGCTATATATCGTTTTTGGCCCCCATCTCTCAATGGTGAAGAATCACGTAAAAAATCAGGAATCCGAATTCGGATCTTCAGCAAAATCTAATCAGTTCATCCTTGTAACACACCCAACCTGTCCACAAAATTTCGTCCGAATCCGATCATAACTTTTTGAGATATCCTGCACACAAACAAACAAATAAATGAAATTGCTCGTTGAGCAAGGAATTGCCGGAATAACTTTATCATATCTCCATGATCTCTGAAAAAACAAAAAACTGGAAATCAATTTGGTTCTTATAAGTCGATAGTGCTACTGTTTAATGAGTTATAGCACTTAGTTTGGTCGTTTATTTTATACTTGAAGTCAATCGGACTTGAAATGGCGTTTTTATCGCAATTTGAAAGTTTTGACCCAACCCCCTGATATTCGACCCCCGACCGCTAAGAAGGGTGTTGGTGTGACACCCCAATGAGACATATGGTTGGATGCGAATTGGAAGATGCACATTTTGGATTTGGTTTGAAGTCGATACGACCATTTTAGTGGACGTTATTGCGAAAAAACGAATTTCGGTTTTTCGGTGACCTTGACCTTGACCTTTGATCTAGATTCACCAAAAACGACCAAATGTTCTAAGTTGGACCATGGACGACGTCTGTACCCAGTTTGGTCATGATCGCTGAAACGGTGTGGCTGCTACAGGGTAAACAAACACACAAACAAACAGACAGACAGTACACACAGAATGACACACACAACCGACCAACATAATTGCCGAAATCCGAAGGATTCCTGCAATTAACAAACAGGCAGCGGTGTAAACATAACCTCCTTCCACCTTCGGTGGCGGAGGTAAAAATGAATTCTGATCTGAAGAACCCTTGAAGTGATTTAACAATTTCTGAAACTGCAACTTCCCTTTCTGAAGACTTAGCTGCTTCTTATTTTGAACTCTCAATATCTGGGGTCCGTCAAATATGGCAATAGTTTGAACCTCTGCAACTATCCCTGATATGCTCCGCACGCAATTGTATTTTTCACCCCCAAAAAGTAACTCTCCCTTGTGCACGCGTAATACTTAGATCGCCAATAAACGCCAACAAATGCGTTAAGTTGACAGTAAGGGAGGCTGCGTGGCCACAAATTAGCCGTGAATGGAGGTAATGTGCCAACTGAGTGGGAGACTTCAGAGCCATGATCGAACGAAGACTGCCTTTGAGGAATAAGCGTGCGCTATTTGCCAAGGCAACACCTGATGCTGCCATCTGCTCCCGTGCACACTTATACATCTCCATTCCACAGCACCGATGCTTCACGGAAGATTGTGCCCCTTGCGGCTAAGCCCATTACGTGTGGCCAGGAAGTAAACTATATTTTTACAACCATCTGAGCATGGTAAGAGCAAACACTTATCATGTGTTCCGCACGTTTTTAAAGGTCTGTGAGCTCTCTTGGCCGCAGGTTAGGTTTGGTTTATGAGCTGTTGTGGAACTGCACAGGCTGCGGTGATTAATGTTCCGGGACAACTTGCTGAAGGTGTCCGGTTTGATTTCTGCGCTGTTTTTTCTTTGTCCGATGTAACCCCACAGGTAACCGGCAAATTTGTAGAGGCCATGCCACCCCCGGAAAATTTGCGGAGAGGCCCATGCCACCCTGCTGTGGCTACAGCTGCGATGGCTTGTTTGCAATTGCTGAAAAAAATGTCATTTGACTGATTATGACCATATTTTTATTGTACCTGTACCTGTACAACCAAGTCCAGTCAAAAGTTGTGGCTGTGACACAAAAGTTGTGGCTTGTGGCTGTTAAGTTTTAAGCCCATGCTCAACATAGATCTCATGTATTGAGTGAGTCAGTCATCTTGGGACACTTCCCTATCAGATATGGCTGATTCCTACCACGACAGAAAACACTTGGGTAGGACTTGATCATGCATTAATCTACTGGACTTTTTCAGGTGATGTTTACAGCTCATATAGATGGATATGACACAGGTAAAAACGGTGGAACTTTTACCCCCTCCCAACCCTGTTCTTCACGTTCCTCCCTGTCCCAAGGGAATGAAGTGCAAAAGAGTCAACCCAAAAGGGGGTTGCCACACCTTCAGCTGGGCACATGGATTAGTAGTAGTAGTAGTACTAGTATTACTAATAATAGTAGTAACCCATTTTCATATACACTGTCCCTGCTCTCATCTTTCATTGCGCTAACCTCCCTTCCCTATTCCCCCCACATTCGCTATCCTCTCTTTCCCCAGCTCTCCTTAGACGATGCCTTCCTTTTCTCGATTTTCTTTATCTCATTCCCTTTCCCCCCTCTTCACCCCTCATGCAAACGTAATAATTAGTGTCAGTGTTCTCTAAGCAACCAGATCAACATATTGGTATCACGTTATTTCAAACAAGAAAATATACTTTTCTTAGCTTCGATCAAATTGAGAGTTTAACTGATATCCCTGGTGGCGATCGCTGTAAGAATTTTTCGCATTACGTATAATGGCGTTAGGGTCAGCCATTGTTGGATTCGAGCTGGAGAGGCGATTTCCCCAGTGTGTCTAGACTGCGGCTCAATTTGAAATGATTTGATCTACGATTATCAACTGAATTTGTTTCACGTTGTCACCTAAGTTTGAGGAGCGTGATCTTATCAACCAGGGCCACTGCAATACTGTAGCACAGCCACGCGGGACAGCTTAATGCATTCACGTGCGAACCCATTCAAATAATCGACATGTTTGGCTGACCTCAACAAAACTTTTGCCATCAAGGTGTCCTGATGTGCACTGGTGTCCTTTCTGCAGTTTATGGGCTCTGTCTCCCAGTTCATTACGTTGCTAATCGGACAGATGGAGCGGAACTTGGTACAGCTGCTCAAACCTTGCTCTCTCGCACACCATGAGCTAACACTGCAGAGAGTTTTGTAAAAGAGGATTTATCTAACAAATAAATATTTGTTTTCATTTTTGAAATTGCAGTGAAGCATAAATTTACGCCACTCACGTTGTACCTATCTTTGCAAGAGAAAAACTTCTCGCTGTTCGTGTCTACCCCTACATCCACTCATTTGGGCTGGCAGGATGGCCTGTAGGTATGCACACTCATTTCTGAGCTGTCTACGCTGCGTTTGAATCTCTCCCCATACAGATATAAACTGTCATCCTGTTGTTTCACATACAGGCGAGATCAATGTGTGCCGCTCCTCGGATGGACCTTAAACTAGGTGTGTCATCTGCTAGCGGTAGTTTGTGGGCGTTAAAGATCCCACAGAGTCCTTCATGAAGATAAGTGAGTTATCGCCAGCACCCTGAACAAAATCAAAATGGCTACTCACTCAGTTGAATATCATGCGTCGGAGTGGTGACACGTCCGGGATCGTAACCCTTGCCAAGTGAAACTGCCTTGGAAAAACCGATGCTCTGTCTAAAGCATGATGCAAAAATTTGAATGTTGTTCATTGGTGCATCATTCACTTCTTTTTTTTTGCATACAATGTCGAGGCTCATATGAGAGCTAACACACAGAAATGCTCAACAAGGAGAGCAGGAGACAAGAAGGGCAGGAGAGGAAAGAAAAAAACAGTGGGGAACAGAGACATGAGGAGATCTGTGGAAGGGAGAGGGATGGGTCGGGGGATGCACAGGGTAAACAAGATGGACACCACAGGGACTTTCAGTTCCTTTCACAACAGGTACTTTCAGGAAGGAAAGGAGGGAATTTGAAGGAGGTGGGTTTGGGGTGGATTAGCGGGGTTAAAGAAGATCGAGGTTTTGGATGGGGGAAGATAAGAGGTGGTGGTGAACAGCTGTTCTGAAGACCTGGAGGGAAGAGTGGGATGAAGAAAGTGTGGGAGTTTGTTCCAAAGATGGGGAAAAAGGAATGAAAGAGTGAAGGTGAGCAGTGATTCTTCATTTGGCAGTTTTACGAGAAGGGGGTTGCTGGTGGACCTTGAGCACCCTGCGGAAATATATGGGGGACATATCTCAGACAGAGCAAGGGGGGCGAGGCCAGAGAGGAGATGGTAGAAGACAAAAAGAACACCGACTTTCCTGCGGTGAGAGAGTGAGAGACTCAAAGACTCAGCCTCATCGCGGAAGATACCAATGATCCTAAATACCTTGGTTTCCACAACATGAAGCCGACAAATGTGGGAGGCAGGAGCACCAGCCCAGAGGGGAGAGCAGTACTCCATCAGGCTGCAGACGAAAGCTTTGTCAGTGGTCAGGAGCTCAGGCGTGCCAAGGAAGAACTTTGCACGACGGAGGATTCCCAGTCGGTGACTGGCTTTGGAGGCCAGCTTGGAAATGTGGCTTTCCCAGGAAAGATCATGGCAGATAGTGAGACCCCGAAGCTTGAATGAAGCGAACTTCTTCATGAGGATTATTGAGTAAGTAGATGCAGGGGTTTTCTAGATGGTCCTCTCAGAGAGACATCATGAGAGTGTGAGATTTGTCAGGATTGAAGGACATCTTCCATGTGTTGGACCCGTTTGTGATTTTACCCAGATCTGCAGAGAGTGAAGAAGCTGCTG
>CM068960.1:63845396-63874089 GCA_035128595.1 Eptatretus atami | reverse complement strand
AGACCCACATGGTGACACTTCAAAAAACAGGAAGTCATCAATTTGGAAAGCATACATGTTGTAATAATACCCATGTCTAGTTTCCTTGAGTACCAAGTGTCCACTGGAATCATGTGTAGCCCAGACCAGGCAGGCTATAAACAGTTACCTCTTCCCTGGAAGTCACAAGTGAGCCAGGTGTGTTTTTTTTATAAGCGATCTGGCAACGGACGTGATAAATCTCCTAGGACTGGCTCTGGTTTCCAGAAGCTGACAATCCGTGTTCTAAATGCAGCGCCTTCAGTCATTTTAACTAACCTCCGGGATGCCAGTTGAGTGTCCGTAACACTAGGCCACCACTTTACCACTTTCGAAATCCATAATTTAAATGGGGTATGACCAAACGATGCCACAAAGACATCTTTTCATAAATTCCCATCAATTTTTGGTTACAACATCGAGCATTTATCAGGACGTTGGGAGGAGATATGCAGATTTCCTCATGAATCCTAATTAATCTACCTGAATCCTGTTGAATCAACTTCCCCCAATGATGAATCCTGATGTGAAGAAGTCATAATGGCACACAGTGAGAAGAAGAAAGAAAATCAAACCAACTAAAAGTGGATGAGGATTGAGCAAATAATTCCTAGGATCAGGGTTCAGGTGGCTTGAGAATAGGCAGTGATGCCACAAAGTTAATTGCAGTTCCACGGGACGTGTTCTTTTGGAGCCACCGTGAGATTCAACACGCTCTCGGTAAAGCACTGCCAAGTGCCGGAGACATGACATCAGGCACTGTCATAGACATCTCATCTGTTGTTGCAATAGCTGTCCTGTCGATTGGGTGTTCCAGGCTATAGTTGGATTGAAATATATACATACATACATACGTACATACACAGTATGTGGAGAGTGGGCACACACAAACACACAAGAGATTTGCATTGCAGGCTGCATCAAACCAAAATATAATCCCATTTCTGCAAAAGGCCTGGAGAGCAACCCCGAGTTTCACATTTTTACAGATGGGTTATGAATAGTATTAAATGAGTATGAAAATGGATCCTGAACTGCACATCTGGCCTTGTCACCTTGTTCGGTTCATCAGTTGAGCATATGTAACATGTGACCTTTGTTTCACTGCTCGTGCCACTCTCAGATGAACTTATACAAAAAATCCAAGTGCTGTAATTACATTTTCCTTTCTTCACACATCACCACATCACGTGATGTAGCTAAGAGTAAGAGACCATATAACACTATTAACGTAATAGGATACGCGTAAAATTGCTCAACCGAACTCTAACCCCTTACTTTTTGCTCATATTTACAGGTAATTTCACCTTTTGCATGTCTTCATTCATAATTGTGTGTTCCTGGTCACTTTAAATTTATAATACTACTTATTTAGGTTTAATTTTATAGTTCCTGCTTTTCTCTTTCTCTTCCTCTTTGTTCGGTGTACGGGAAGTAACTCACCTCCTCTTCGCAAAAGACACCGTGGGATCTTCAACATGCATGAACTCTTCGTAGGAGTCAGGACACTCAGCTTAATGATCTATCTTTGTGATGCAACACCCTGACTGCAAAGCACCAATCTGACAAGCGTGGTGTTGGCTTAATGGTTATGGAGGTGGCTGGCTTAAGATCTTACGGTCTTGAGTTCAAGCAAGCCCCTGTCGTTTCGTTGAATTAACACCAGGTGGGTTGACTCAGCCTGTCATCCTTTGAGGTCGGCTAAATGAGTACCAGCTTATTGGTCGTAGAGGGCATTGCATCAACAGCACAGCTCTGCTCCCAGAATATGATGCAGTCAAGCTGCTACAAGGTGCATGTGAATAAATAAACCAATCTGACAATATTATAGTTGGGTCAGGAATTTAACCCAGATGATACAATGGTAGGTGCACTATCACTGCACCCATATTGTCCCTGGTGCATTATAGCATGACAAATAATGGATGTGATTGCGGACAATAATTATACACGTACTCGTATCTGCAACAATAATTAATCAAAGGATGGAGGATTACGATTGTGACGTCATTGCTGAAATGCACCACAACACGTGTGCATACTCAAGACGTTCATAGATATTCGAGGAAAACCTATCGGAGTTTCAAGGAATAGTTCCAAAGTCCATATAAGCGTTGGTTTATGATCCCCGGCACTGCAGCGCTTTAAATCTCGGTTTCGCAGTGGATGCTCCATTTTATCGATACTCAAGCAGGGTTCAAGCTGGTTCATCAAACATTGCAGAATTATTTATTTGTGAGACTCTTGTGCTCACAGGGAAGCACAAACACGCGATCTCCTTATCATGCGATTGTTGATGTTGCAGGCAGCATGCCAGAACCACAAGGGATGCCATGTTATTGCTAAAGGCGTGCAGCGTTCAGTAAGCGTCGTACGTCGTGATTAATCCAGCTATTGTGTTGGGAGTGCAGAGGGGGGTATTTAAGAGCCTGGAGTGTAGTATTTGGGAAAACATAAGGTAGGAGGACAAATTAGAGCATGTCACAATCCGTTGTGACCCGTAACACCACTCTGACTGCCAAATTTACTGAATTATTTTCCATGACAGATGGTTCAGTTTCAAATGATAGTAATAAGTATATCTTACAATAACATAAATGTAATATTTACCCTCCAACTTTGCCAAAACAGCAGACATTTTGTGTGTAAAAAGAAAAAATTTATATATATATATATAATATATATACATTATACATATACAAAATACAGAATACAATACCGGAAAATTATTAAATGAGTCATGGACATAGCTTCTGGACCATCATTATAGTGATAAGCTTTCAGCCAAATAAGACTTCTTCTTGGTCTTCCTCAAAAAAAAAAAAAAAATATATATATATATATGTATATATTCTATATACTGGGCATCCCGTCTGCGGCGGCATGAGTAAGTCGATGGACGTTCATGATCCAAGGTGTCCTTCTTGAAGATTAGGCAAGTTATCGTCGGCATCATGAACAAATTACAAATACCTGCCCTAACTACTGCTGCAAAGGCAACGGCAAACCACCCAGTATGACTGTTGCCAAGAAACTGCTTCAGCGCACCAACACTGTGTAGAGGCACGGAACATCAGAATCTAAATGTTCCAACCCATCATTTTTGACAGGTTTTTAAACTAGTATATATATACGGTATATATGTATGTTATTATATATATATATATATATAATATATATATATATATATATATATATGTGTGTGTGTGTGTTGTGTGTGTCTGTGTTGTGTTGTCCTGGTTGTCACAAAAAAAAAAAATTGAAATAAAAAATATATATTATATTTTTAGCTTGAATCTTCAACTTAAATTGTTTCTTAAAATGTAATATCACGAATTGACAGTTTAATTTGCAAAATAAATGTTCGAATTCTTTGTGTAAATCATAACAACCCGGCAACTCACATACTTATCCTTCAGTTAAAACAAGCCCGTCTCGGTAGCAACGCGTGGTGACGTGTTTTGAATTACACAGTGGGAGCTGTTTTGAATTACGTGGAGGTTACGTGGACGTGAGGTTGGACAGTTTGCCGAACTCCACCCACGATTTCTTATTTCATGAAAAAATCTTACCTCCACCATATTGGTGTTTTCTGCTACGTGAAGCCAAAAGGATATCGGAGCTGTCATAGTCACAATCACCATGCCCTCCCTATAAGTTTTCCCTTAATTGTAAAACTACCAAAGCGACAGTTAAAAGGATTTTGAGCCAATAGGTGTCACGGGCCTTGTGTAGATCGGCCTCAGCGATGGAGGCAGTGGTCTGTTAACTTTTACATTGCCCAAAATAACTAGGTGGCATTCTCTCAAGCCACCTATGTCATTGCTGAAACCCATGTCATTCGAAATTTGGCCAAGGTCATGACTTACTTTTAATGATATTCATGTATCCATCAGGAAGAAGATAATTGGGTTTGGGTCATTTATTGTCACATACCTTTTCCGCATATCTTACGGGATTGTGAGTTGGACAGGTGACCGTGATGGGTCATGATCTGCTCACAGTCACATATCTTTTCCACATATCTTGTGGGGTTGTGTGTTGGACAGGAAACCGTGATGGGTGGGGAGCGGGGTTTGAAGGCTTGGGGGTTGGAAGGCAGAGGTTGAGGACTTTGGGTTTCTTAAAGGGTGGGGAGGGGGTGGGTGGGAGTTGAGGACTGGAAGTCATATTTTACATTACATGGAATTTCCACAGGTCCCTGCTCGGAAAATATATTGTAGTCTGTGAGCGATTTGGTCGTGCCAAGTAAGGATATCTTCTTTATGCATCATGTGGTAGCGGTTTTCCATAATTTTCCAGGGGCGAGGCTGTGGCACTGATGCAGTGTCCCCTTGAGGGTGAGAGCAGGAATTTGGAATTTAGCTATGGTGCTGGAGATAGCTCCCCTGCTCTTCGTGAATGAGACAAAGGACATTATTTTTGAGGAAATTATGTAGATCAAAAACGTTTCATGAGTTATCTTCTGTGACATTATAAGTGGGTTGTGAATCGACTTGATTTACAGTATAGGGATAGTACAACCATAGAAAATGGTATGTCGGCTTCTCAATTTCGTAGCTAGCGACATCACTGTCATACAGGTTAAGGTAGTGTGCATTCATGATCAATGACTTGATCATCATTGTGAATTTCACTTTGCAAGTTCAAGCACCTCCATCAGAATAGCTTCAGAGCTGACAGGATGGCTTAGAGGTATGCACGCTCATCTTAAGCTGTCTAGTGTGGGTTTGAACCCCGACTCAGCTATAAACTGTCATCCTGGTGTTTCACAGGCAGGGTGATTCATTAATGTGCGCGCCGTCCCTCGGATGGACGTTAAATGGGAATCCTGTCTGCCAGCATTAGTTGGTGGACGTTAAATATCTCACGGCGTCCTTTGCAAAGAAGAGGTGAGCTATCGCCGGCACCCTGGGCAGATTACAAATTCCTGCCCTCACCAGCCTCGAGCATTTCATCAGCGGCAGACGAGAGCAAAGTTTACCCAGGTATGAAACAACGGCAGAGGTTCTTGAATTAATATCTAGAAATAGTCAGCAGTCACCTGACTTAGTAGTGGAACCCCATTCACCCGTTCAACCTCGTATGGTTCCTCAGACATTACCATTTTCCTATTTTCCTCTGATAGCCCAGTGCCAGAAATTACATCTACCCCTAAATCAGATTCTGGTATGTTCCCAAGTGTTAGTTCAAAATCGGACTTGAGTGGAGTAATTCCAACTGTACCGAGAAGGTCCAACATAGTGGTGAGACCTCCACAGGGACTGAATTTGTAGGATTAAAGATTCTGCTATGAAATGTGAAGTAAACCAAAATTTTTTTGTGGTTTATGATATATTGCCAATGTCAAGTACATTGTCATGGTAACAAATGTTACTGTTTGCAATAGAGGAGGGAGGAATGTTGTGGAGTGGAATGTGGAGGAAGCTGATTTCATAAATGTGAATGATCCGACGTCTTGAGGAGAGGGTGCACATTCCTGAATAATGCATTGTGGTTATGGCCTCCATAATTCTGAGTCGTGTTTTGTCCACATGCCCGTTATGCAGACCTGAATAATTTTGTGTATTCACCTGACCAGGATTTACCAGTTACGGCCTGATCTGTTCTGTGTTCTAACTCCTCCATGAGCCTTGACATAGTATTAAAAACAACAAAGAAGAAGCATCAATTCAAGTCAATATTAGGATGTGAATGCTGCACATATGTGGCGAGGGAAAGGGCCTCTCTCTTTACTTGAGGTTTCTTGTACAGTATAACTAAAGTAGCTTCCTAATTCCTCATGTCATCATGAGGGTTAGGGTTACATGTTAATGAGGTTCAAACTCTGGACTTTCGAGTTCTCAATCAATTATCTAAGGTTACTTGGAGGGGAAAAGGTGGGGCATGGATATGCGCAGGCTCAGTAAGATGAGCACCTTAAAGATTTTTCATCTCATTTGTTATACTAGTCATAATTCCCTCCAACGATACACGTACAAGTCGATACACTCATGTTTGACTATACAATAATGCCATATCAGATATGAGCAGGTTCTTCAATTATTTCATTTCCACATTAAATATGTAACATGCTCATCTGGCCCAGTGTGCACATATCCCCTGATATCCAGCTGCCGGTGTTGTCAATGAGCACATTGTGTATTTCCCGACCAAAAACGGTGCAGGCATAACATTCTCTGTATTTCCTAAGCCAAATGGATGAGAGAAACTTTTGGCAGTTTGTTCAATTTGGTGAGAATTTCCAGCTTAAAATGGCTAGTGGAAGATCCAATCCGAAGTTGAAGACCACCAGAACTTGGGAATATCCTTTGGCACAACAGGCAAAGGGGATTTTCGAAATGAGGACCGGCTGTACCTATGTCAACCACGCTTTCTGTAGCTGCTTCTTCCTGCCCACACCTCTACCTGCAGCAGGGCGCTTCTCCACACTTTGTTGGAGTGCTTGAACGATATTGGAAGTACTTTTATTCTCTACATTTGTGCTGATTTTGGTTAAGTCCATTCCCGGTAAATAACATTTGTTCAATGAATTTCATTGGTGGCATCAGCCAACAGCATCACCTGTAGAATGGGGGCCATCTTGCTTCTCTTTGTTGCATGAGGACAAATTACAGTTCCCAATTCTATATGTATCTATAATAATAAAAGAGAATGTGTGTGTGTGTGTGTGTCTCCTACATAACTCCAAAACCATGAAACCTGGTGGTCTGAAACTTTGCATACATACCAAGCAAACTCCAAGGGAGTGCATGAATGAAAACTGGTTATTTGGGTAAATTTAAACACCCCTTTTTTGAAGATAATTAACGGTGTGCTCATCATGAAAAACCAAACAAAAAGTCTTACCAAGATCTTGGTCAGCCTGCCGTCACCTGGCAGGGGTCTTAAGCTGCCATTTTGTTTCAGGTCTTTTTTCAGGCGGGGTGGAACAGGCCGTATTTGTTGGATTTAAATATATATGTATATATATATACATATATATATATATATATATATATATATATGTTTTTACACAAGATAGCATTGTTTCACCTTTTTGTGTGATCTGCTTTCATTAATGTCGAATCAAACCTCGTGTTCGGAACTCCGCCATTTTGGTTATAGCTGTAAAGGAATAGACCAACATTTTGTGATCTCTATGGCTTTATATACTGTACTAAGCCTGGTGTTGGCTTAGTGGTTAGGGTGGTGGCTTGGGATCCTCGGTGGCTTGGGATCCTCGGGTCCTGAGTTCAAGCCCTGTTGCCCACTGAATTAATACACCAGGAGGTTGACTCAGCCTGTTGTTCGACCTTCTGAGGTTGACAAAATGAGTACCAGTGTACTGGTACGGTGGACACTGCATCAGTGGCATAGCCGCGTCCCAACCAATGATGCAACCAGCAGCGCAGGCTGCACTCGATAGACAGATATACTGTACTTTTAAAATTGAATTTCGTTAATTTTCTACTTTTAAAGAACTCCATTTAAAGGTAAACTTTGGTGTACTTTGTGGCTTGCCTTTTTGCTGCCGTGCCATTTGTGCAGGTTTGTATGGAACTGCAATGGAACTTGGAACAGGCCGCAACGGTTTCTGTATGATAAAGCGCTCAAATTTCATTTTTTGACTTTCCTCACTCATTTCATCGAAAGCCTGATCTTCGTACCTTGGAATACTCACAAGCACTCATACGGGACATTTCTTACCTGACTCTTGGAACAGGCCACAAAGGTTTCTGCATGATAAAGCAATCAAAAAAAATTTTTTTTCCCCTTTCCTCACATATCATCGAATGCCTGATCTTCATACCGATGCATCGCTCTGCTAAACACAAAAAAATACATCCTATTCTCCTTTGTAATAACTGGTCGATGGATCAAAGTGCAAAGTTCAACCCCTACCCATGGTGCCTTGGTTACAACATCCACTCACAAGCGCTCATACAGGACGTTACCTGATACTATACATATGTGTGTATCTAATATGTATAGCTCTTTCTAACCACTCACTGACTGACTCACTGACTGATATTAAAGTTCGGTGCCTTCCGGGTGACATAGAGAGCTCAAATTTTGCATGCCGATGGACAACGAAGCCGATACACCGGCAAAAATAACAGAATCATTGGAAAGCGTTCGTAAATGAAAATAGAAACAAATTAAAATAAATAAATGGGGAAAAATGAAGAGATAAATGCAAGTAGTGACCCGAGACAATGGGGAAGCATGGTAATTTTTCGTGCTTACGGACATCAAAGCTGATGCACCAGAAAAATCACAGAACCATCGGAAAGCATCCAGAAATGAAAATATAAATAAATGAAAAATAAAAAATGCAAGTGAGAAGATGAGGCCAAGAGGGAGCACAGTTCGTTATTGCCTACAATGCATAAGCATACCTCGCTAATATATATATAATTGTTGCGGCCGGGGGTCGAGTGAGAAGACCACTAGGTGGGGGACTATCTCGGCTCCCACCAGACTCCGGAATTGTAGGCCGTCGCACACGGATAATTCCTGACGCGGCGGGTTGCCTAACCGACCGTGGAGCCAATAACTCAACCGCATGACCTAGGGTCCTCCCGTCTATGGGTTAATCGGGTTACCTAATTAATCATGTGATTTAATTACCGGGGAACACGCCTCGGTGCGCCTTGTCCGAACTGGATCACTCTACTGGATCGGATCACTTCTACGGATCGGATGCAGCCGAGCGACCTGCCAAGGACGTACCGGCTAAAAGGAACGGATCGTTGGGAATAAAGTCCAGCTAGACTAGGATTCAGACCATGCTGGATCAATGGAAGAAACGACCAAAAATAGCAGGGAACATTCCTAATAATGATTTATAGCAATGGTCAAGGAATGCTATGTGGCAGATCAGGATTTATTGTGGTGTGTTGTGCAGAGATAGGAGAGAGGTGTGGTGCAGCAAATACAAGCAACTTACAAAAGGGGCACAGAGCAGACTTAACGCGAAAATAATAATAATATAATAATAATAAGCAATAACGATCTGCAGTCTTACTTAAGCAGACAGGCACCAACACACACAGCACGCGCACGCAGCGCACGCAGGCACAGCACACACAGACACAGAAACCGATGAAGAGGGAGTATTGAAACAAGAGGGAAAGGGGTGAGGCTACGATCTCGGTACTTTGTTGTTGATCGCACGAACGCGCCACCAATACGTTTCGGGGGGAATGCTCCGTAGTGCGGCACCGACAGTGGGCGCGTCGTCTCTGGCTTCAGCAGAGCATGTGGAGACCGTGTTCGTGTGGGAGGGGCTTGAGTGAGAATGGGCGGAGTCCAGAGTGCGTGGACGGAGTGGTAGGCGGGACCAGGTTGGCGGGTGGGGTCGACGTCATGTGGGCGGAGACGGAGGCGGAGTCCAGGCAGCAGGAGGTGGGTCGTGGTGATGTCGATGAGGGCGAGGCGAGAGCGGGAGAGGGGTGGAGTCAAGCAGCAGGAGGCGGGTTGTGGCGATGTCGACGAGGGCGAGGCCAGAGCAAGAGAGCGAAAGAAAAGAGGGCGGAGGGACGCTCCAACCTTTATAGGACTTGCAGTGTGGGGGAGGGCCCACCGAGACGAAACGTCATCACCTGAATGGGGGCGCTCTGATTGGCCCCGACCCTCATGTGGCCGCTAACTTTGGCCAGAAACCGCTCACTTCGTTTCCGAAAGGTCATCTCAGACAGCAGCAATATTCTGCTCCGACCCACAACATGACAGGAATCGCCCACACCGAAATTGGCACACGAATCGTCCTGCAAAACCCCCTGGGCTGTGCCCTGGCGACCGGCCGAAGGTCCGGTATGCCCGCTCAGGCACCTGACCAAACCGATCAACGCGCTCCGGCGCGCCAAGCTGCCCGCCGCACACACTCCCGGCTCGATCGCAGCTTTGCTGGCCGTAGAGACGAGAAGACGTTCACCATCCGTGGGAATCCGCTGCTGCCAGCGAGGGAAAGGTACATCGTTATGCATAAATCCATGCATGTTTCGCGAGCGGCATACATGTCTGCTTCGAGCATATTCTATACAGTGCGTGGGGTTCGGCCATTACGCACGTGGCCAGCGCCACGTCCGCACGACTTGCTAGCGTGTGTCGCGGGGCGAACATCAATATGTATTTGGTTGAAAAGGAACAAGCGCTTCTACCTTCACACACCGTTTCCCGCCCAACGTGGCGTGGAGTCACTTTATCGGCCTCCGCAGCCGCATCGTGCAGTGTGGGTCGTGCTGGCTGTGTTTCCTGTGTTGTGAAAATCACCATCGGGTGGAAATTACCGCTGCGAGTGCGTTTGGCAGGCTGTGTTTTGTCGGAGGTTGTGGGTGCAGTGTCTGCTTGGCCTTTGCTGAGGACCATCTCAGCGCGGGTCACTTGGCAACGTGACGTGGCTCAGATTTACCTCAGGAATAATCAGACGAAAGAAGAGTAGGGACGAAATGAAGAATAATGATATAAGCAAACCTAGCTATGAGATCATCGCAATGCACTCCTTGTTGTCCGCTAGACAAAGGAAAAGGACTATCTACACTTATAATAATGGAATAATGTCTTGGGACCACTATTGTTGGATGCATGTGGCAATATATATATGTATGTGTATATATATATATATATATATATATATATATATATATTATATTATAATATTGTTACGGCTGTGGAAATTCGCCTTATACCATAAAGGGCCCGCAGGTGAGATATCTCGATAGGTACATGTGTAGTTAGCCCAAACCGTTGTATAGAGGGAATTTATGTGATTCATCCGGGCTGCGACGCTTTGAGTTAGCCATTTTTTTTTTCTGTCGTTTTTGAACCAACCAGTCTCAACCGCCATCACACAACACCACTTTAAACCACGCCAGCCATCGACACTACAACACGCTCCAACCGCAGAAACACCACAACGCCAACCCACCACAGAAGACCCTCCACCACTTCGCCTTTACCTTCACGAATTCATCCACATCATCGCTTCTACGGCATTCCCGCACCACCTGTGAACACTGAACGTCGGGCTGTCTCGGGCCCGTTTGGCGATTGGTGCCGAACGCACAGAGCCGCGAGCGCGAATGGCGGCCTTTCCGAGGGGAAAATTCGGATCAGAAACGTTCACGCCCATTCTTCCTGTCCAATTGGCGAGAGCGGGGGCTTGGCCCGCCTCCAAGCGTGTGTATGTGCAGTCCGTATATGCAAATTTTAGGATCAGGAGAGGTTCACGCCCATTTTTGCCCGACCAATGGCTGACGGGGGGGGCGTGGCCCGCCTCCAATCGCGTTCTGATCCTAAAATTTGCATATTGGCTGCTCCTGCCGCCTATAAAAGAGCGAGCGCAAGGCGAATTGAAGAGAGTTGGGTTTTGGAGTTGCTTGGAGAGTGTCGTCGAGAAGTTGCTTTTGGGGAAAGGAGCGTTGCGTTGGTGGAGTGGAGTCGAGTGCGCGCGGTGGAACTGCAAGCAAGGGAGCTCGGGTCCGAGGCAAGGGGACGGCGGTCGGCGACGAGGTTGCGGTGTGGGGGATCGCTCATCTCGTCGGGACCCAAGCGCCAGCCACTCCCTCCCAGGGCATCAACAATTCCCCTTTCCCCGCGCTGAGATCGTGGAAAAGGGGGCCGTTCCACCCACCCAACCTGTTGCAACGAACCGCCAAGGGGCACGGAGTCGGGGACAGCGGGCCATTTTGCGGCTTGCCCGCCAACGCGTCAGAGGACGCGGGTAAGACCTCCCGGTCTCGCGGACCTGGCGCTCCTCCAGGTCACGCGACATTTGGCCTACGGGCCTGTCTGCCTCCTTGTCTGTGAGGGTGGCTTCTTTCTTTTGCTTTTGTGTAATGTGTGTTGGCGCGTCTGTAAAGTAGAACTGTATAATTGTTTCCTGTGTACGCGTTAGTCGTTGTATTACATTTTGCTTTATGTGCATTTTGATGTGCTGTGTAGTTAAGCGGAGTTTTTGCGCTCGTATTCTCATGTTACGGTTGGAAAGCAGCGAGGTGGAAGAGTCAATAAAGTAGAAGCTATGCTTAGTTGAAGTGTGAAGGGCAGTTCAGATTCGCTATTGCTGTCTTTTGCTTTGACATTCTCCATTCTTCTGCTTGGTCACTATGGGTGGATTAGTGGGGATGCTACATATGACGATCATCTAGAGGTAGAAACGGAGAGCCTAGACGATAAAGCAACTGTTGCTCGCTTGGTATCTATAGAAAGCACGGAACGGACGCTTAGGCTGGTAAGTGCAGGAGTACGGACTGTAGGGTTGTTTACGATCGCCAGTTCTTTTAGGGGCCAACTTCTCCAAAGCAAAGAGAGCCCCGTGTGAAAGACTGGTAGGAGAAGGCGCCTCGCGAGGAGGAAGTGTCTTCGCTAGGTGATCGTGACTTGGTTGAGCAGGGCCGGCTATCTGAGCGTGTGAGGCGTGGAGGCGTTGCATGATGTAGTTGGGAGGGGTGAACGGACGCTGGGGCGTGGAACTGAGCCTGCCGAGTTGTTGCCGGAGGGGTGGCACGATGTGTGTGTCCGTCGGTGGCGCGTGGCCGGGACTTTTGCGGTTCGCGTGGCCTGTGTGTCTGCTGTACTGCGGGCTGGGGCGCGGTGGATTCGGAGCAGAGTGAAACGGGGTTGTTCTTCTCGATCTAGGGGGGAAAGGGGATTGGTTATCGCTGACTGGGGTGCAGTGGAATTTAGTGTGGGACCGGAAGAGTTTTGTTCCCGTTCTGGCTGTAACGTCGCTTCGTGTTGGGCGAATTTCGGCGACGGCGGTGCGATGGAGCAGTTAATCGATAGAGGACGTGCCATGGACGGACTATCTCAGTGAGCTGCTCGAGCAGGCGTTGGAGCTTGGACGGGTGGGTGTCTGGAACACTCACGAGGATCGTGCATTGCCACGCAGGATATGGGTTTGCTCGGTAAATTGCAGTTCTACGAATCTACTAAGTACTGGCGGACGCTGAGTGATCGCCTCACTGCGCGAATCGCTGAAAGAATGATCCCAAGAGGCAGACTCTCTGGACGCGAAGTTAAGCTCGGTCGTCGTGAATGACAGTGAACACGAGGATGTTATACGTACGGACTTCGACTGGTTTCCTGATTAATGTATCGTGCGTTTGGACCTCTATGTACATAGTGAGGAGGAGGGCATCAGTAGCGAAATTGCACAAATAGGAGAAGGCAAGTTCAGACGAGCAAGATTGTTATGATGTCCGGGCCAGGACAAGCACCGCGTGATCTCCCAGGTCAGCTAACATGATAGGAAAAGTGCCATAAGCAGAATCTATACGACAAGAACTAATGGTACGATCACGGCTGACTACTTTGACGTCACTAAATCGAGCATTGGCCAGACGAGCATTGTACAATAATCCAAAGAACGAGCCTTATGGCTACGACGCGGAGAGACGGGAGGAAGAGCGCCTGTAGGCAAATGTGCGGTGTACTGGAGGAGCGCAGAGTCTGCGAGAGGGTGAGGGAGTGTCTCACGGCGGATCCTGAAGCTGATGTTCGTTGAGGGGCAGCGCTTTCACAATTGGCAAAGGCGCGATGTGGGCCCGTCCGTGCCTTGGGCGTGTCTTGTTGCGATTCGGACGTTGCGGGTACTGTGTGGAACGAGAAGGCACCTGTGGTCTTCGGCACCGCTGAATCTCTCTAGCGTGTACGGTGGATAGGGGGTAGATGTGTTCGAGAAGTGGCATCTGTGGAGTAGGGGGGTGGCTTGCTGTGGCTTGGGTAACTTCGTGAAGGTAAGGCGACGGGTGGAGAGTGAGAGAGTTTCTGTGTGTAGCAGGGGTTAGTTTGCAGCGTACGTACTGTCGCGTAGCGACTGTCTGACGTTGCTGCGCGTCTTCTATTCTCGGACCGAGCTCCTTGTGCAGGTTCCACGGCGCTCGGATCCTATCCACCACGCACGCTCCTGTCCCAAAGCAACTATTCTCGCGACACTCTCAGCAATTCAAAACCAACTTCTTATCGCCTTGGCTTGCCTTTTTTAGCGGAGGAGCAGGCAATCTGCGAAATTTTAGGGTAGAACGGATTGGAGGCGGGCACGCACCCCACCCGTTAAACTTGGTTGGGAAAATGGGCGTGAACTTCTGATCCTTAAAAATTTGCATATACGGATTCACATACAGTTGGAGGCGGGAAGCGCGGTCGCATTGGGGAGAGATGGGGTGAAGCGTTTGATCGAATTTTGCCTCGGAAAGGCCGCCTTCGATCGCGCTCGGTGCGTTCGTGCAGCATCGCGAACGGGCGAGACAGGCGTTAGTGTTTGGGTGGTGGGGAATGGGCGTAGAGCGATGATATGGGATGATTGTGAGGTAAAGGGAAGATGGTGGAGGGCTTTGTGGTTGTTTGGAGTTGTGGTTTTGTCTGCGGTTGGAGTGGTTGTAGTTGGTGACGATGGTGGGCGTGGTGGTTAAGTGGTTGTTGTGTGCAGGCGATTTGAGAGTGGTTGGTTCAAAATACGACGAAAAGAAAAATGGTAACTAAAGGGTCGAGCCCGGATGAATAATAAATTCCTCTATACCGGGTTTGGGCTAATTACAGCTTTATTGTTATCGGAGATGATTACACTGGGGGAACCTTTAAGGTGGTGTAAGGCGATTTACCACAGGCCTGAACAATCATTATGTAGGTAGTCTGTCACACACACAGCGCAGCAATGGGGAGAGGGCCTAATATGATACGTGCAACGATCGGGCGACACGGCTTGGGGATGGTTAATTCAATGACCTGATATGTACGTCCTCTTCAAATTTCAAGTCAATTGGATGAAAATGGACAATTTTAGAAATTTGACTCACCACTGACTAATGAACTAACTGACTCACTGACTCACTGACTGATATTATGGATTGGTACCCTCCTGAAATCACAGACGTAAAAAGGGTGACGTACAAAGCTGAAATTTTGTGTGACGATGAACATCGAAGCCGATACACCAGGAAAAATCACAGAACCATTGGAAAGCATCCGTAAATGAAAATATAAATAAATTAAAAAAATGCAGGTGAGCGACGCGAGACAATGGGGAAGCACGGTAATTTGCATAGCGATGGACATCGAAGCTAATACAACAGGAAAATTCACAGAACCGTGGGAAAGCATCCATAAATTGAAATATAAATAAATGAAAAAAAACAAAACAAAAATCAAATGCAGGTGAGCGACCCGAGACAATGGGGAAGCACGCTCAGTTCATTATTTCTTGCAATATGTAAGCATACCCTGCTGGTAATATATGTCCGTGAAGCCGTCCGGGAAGCCGTGAAGACTATATGTCTATCAATTACGTACTGTTTGAACGTAGTTGCAGACTGCACGTACGTCTATTAATTACGTACTGTTTGAACGTCAGTTGCGCCATGATTTCACACACATACTATATGTCTATTACATACCTTTGGAATGTACGTTTCGACCGTCGTTGAAGACCCTTCAAGACCCTTAAGACCTCTAAATACCCAAAAGACTCCGAGAACCTAAAAGAACCAGCTGACCCAAAAGTTCCTAAGGACCCAAAAGACCCAAAAGATCCCGATGACCCAGATGACCCAAAAAGTCCCTGAGGACCCAAAGGACCCAGATGACCCAAAAGTCCCTGAAGACACAAAAGACCCCGAAGACCCAAAAGACCCCAAAGAACCGAAGACCAAAAAACACCCCCGAGGACCCAAAAGTCACCAAGTACCCAAAAGACCCAAAAGACCTGAATGACTGAAGAGATCCAAAGGACCAAAAAGACCCTAAGGACCCAAAAGACACGTTAGACCCTTTAGACCCCTTTGACCTTAACAACATTTGGACCCCTTACACCATTCAGGCAGATTAGACATCTTATACCCTTGACCATTTCGACCACTTGTACCTTTTTTATTACAAATATATTTCAAAGAAGTATAATACATCACCAATATTACAAATAAATTTGTGCAAAAGAAATGTTTTTATTTTACGATTGGTGTAAATCATGACAACACAACAAATCTGTGACATCAATCTCCACAACAACTTGTGGAGAGGTGAGCAGAGCAAGCCGATCCACACTAACAAATATACAGGGTGTTCCAAAAAGATCCAGTGATTAATATATTTAGAACCACAAATGATACAACGATACCTTTGGTTTATATGACACAGAAACTCATATAATTTGTGCACACCATCAATACACTTCAATGTGAGCTCCGTTTGTCACATGCAGGACAATCTAGCGGGTATACAAGTTCTTGCCATGTTTGCTCAGCATGTTTGCGTCACCCAGTCCACGTGCAGCTGTGATCCAGGTTTCTACCTTGGTATTGTAGAAAACATCTTTGACAAACCCCACAGAAAAAAATCAAGGAGAGATATGTCTGGTGATCGTGGGACCAGGCGGTTGGTCCATCTCGGCCAATTCAGCGACCTGGAAAATTTTCATTCAGGATGGCTCGAACAACTATTATCCCAATTGGGGGGAGCGCCGTCCTGTTGAAAAAATATCGAGTTGCAGCTCTTCAATCTGTGAATCCTTCCAACATGTTCATTTAAATTGTTGAGGTCACTTTATTCTCCATGAATATAAACGGACCACCAAGCGGTCATGGAGAAGGCCTTGTGCCACACATTGACCGTTGGACTGTCGCACATGTGCTCAATGACCACGTGAGGGTTTCATCATCCCAGACCTCACATTGTGCCAGTTGACCTTCCCCAATACATGAAAGCAAGCTTCGTCTGTGAACATGACCTTTTTCAGGTAATCTTCGTCATCCTCTATGCGACTGATCATTTCCAAGGCAAACACCTTGCGTTTGGGTCCGTCATTTGGTTTGAGTTCCTGCAGAATCTGCACCTTGTCGGCAAAAAGCTTCAGTCTTTTATACAAAATCTTGTGTACAGTGATTATTGTAGTCCAGTTCTCTGGATGCGCATTGGATTGATTTTGTGGGACTTGTTTGAAATTATTCACTCACTCGTTCAACATCTAGCCTGGTGTTGGCTTAGTGGTTAGGGTGGCAGCTTGGGATCCTAGGGTCCTGAGTTCAAGCCCCGTTGGCTGCTGAATTAACCAGGGGGTGACTCAGCCTGTCATCCTTCCGAGGTCGGCGAAATGAGTACCAGTGTACTGGTCCGGTGTATGCCCAGTTAGAATAGGTGTACCATATCCCTGTGTGTCGTAAGAGGCGACCAGGGTTGGCGTCAGGAAGGGCATCCGGCCATAAAAACATTGCCTCAGAAAAAAGCCAACCCCTGCACAGCAGGGAAAATGGTTGTAAAACTTGTTCAATATCTGCTGAACTTGTGCTAGGTCGACCGGTACTTTTCTGTTTCTGACAACTTCCAGTCTCCTTCAACCTCTTCTACACTCTCTGATACCAGTCTGCAATGGCGGATTCCTTCCAAACCTTGTATGGAAATTACGCTGAACTTGTTTGTTGAATCTCGTCTCTGATGAACCATTCGACGCACTGAGCCTTCTCCTTTGAAGACGCCATTATCTTTTACACTAAACCACCAGACCTGAAAATAAGAAAACTTTGGTTTCTGTATCATAAAAAATAAAGGGGATTGTTGTATAATTTGTGGTGCTAAATATATTAACAACCAAATTTGTCCAGGTATTTTTGGAACACACTGTATATATATATATATATATATATATAATAATATATATATATATATATATTATATATTTAGATACATGTAATGAAAAAGCAGGAGTGTCTGTCTGTCCATCTGTCCATCCCCAAACTACTCCCTCAGTTTTGGGGCAGTTCCACCAAACCTTCTGTAAAACCTTTTAGTGTCCCAGTCGTGTCCCTAGGTCGGGGTGAAGGTTTCATAAATACCTCAATACAATTATGATTTTTTTTGCTTGTTTGTTTCGATCTGTACGAAGCTGTTCCCTATCTGGATGTAACGTCAGAATGGCATTTATATTTGCTTACCTCAGGAATGTTTGTAACATTGTATTTTGTTATATTAATCGTATAGTATTAATTTGTGATTGGAATATTTCTGTTTTGAATGAAAATATAGAGATTGAGTTTGAAGGAGAATCAGTAAATGATGTGGGGGTTTCCACCCATGACATTCGTGGATTTGGCATTTGCAATTTCGCCATTGTGACATAGAAATATTTTACCCACCTGACTTCTGTTGTGATCAGCTGCAGTAAATTTTTTGCCCAAGTGCTTCAGGAACTGGCTGTCCATGTCTGACGTTTGACTGAAGGTGCAACAGGAATGGGGAATTTATTGGTTCAGATGGCTGCAGTGGCCTCGGCAAAAATAACAACTCGAGATGTAAGAGACAACGACAGTTTGCAAAAGATATATGAACCACCGACAGTTTGCATCAAAGAAAAAAAATGGAAAAAGAAAGGAGAAGGAAAGGAGACAAAGGGGAGAAAGACAACGAGACATTCTACTGGGCTGCTGCGCTTGGTCTCACGAGGTGCAAGTCAGTTTAAAACCGACTAACCCAGTTAAGGAGGAATCGGGAGTCTTCTGTATGCGAACCTGGGCTTTCCGTGACTCCCACCATGATAGACCAACTTCACCCCGCTGCACGTCGGTCAGTGGAGATTTATATCATAACCTTCTTATGTCACTTCATATATCATATTTTTATTTCACTTTTTATCTCATAACCAGCGAGGCATCATTTGCTGAACTTATCGAATCTACTTGTCGGACATTGCACTGCTGTTGTCTTAGAAATGACTTCAAAGCTCATATATTCCCACTGACGCATTACCAAGAAGGCAGCTCGCCCATTCCTCCAATTTCCCAACTTTTTCAAGGACCCATTGTCCATCTTCATCACGACATCTTTATTCTTTGTTCCTTTTGCATTTCTTTCTAATCATTTTTTCACAATTCTCTTTCTTCATTCTAATTATTGTGTTTTCTTCTCTTTCATCTCTTTTACTCTCAATTCCTCTCTTTCATTATCTATCTCTTTAAGGAGAAGTGAATTCTTGCAGAAAGTTATCTCTTGTTTGCTCTTCACTTTTTCGGGTTCCTTCTTGGTTTTCCATTTCACAGCATAACCCGTGGACTCGGTTCTTCTTCATACTTCAGTGATACGAGGACTTCAACTTCTGAGGACTTTTAAGATGTGACTGGCATGTCGGCTTCATCCTGTGCACACCCACGAGAGTAGATACTTTTGAACGTGCTCACCGCTGACCATTCACTCATTTATAACCCAATGGACTTTATTTTACAAACTGTTTGCTTGAGATAATTTGCTACCTCGAGAGTTGTGAGTTAACTTATAGTTGCGTTTTTGTCTGTGATGTTTGTACATGTTTAATTTGGTCATTGTATTAAAGGTAATTGTATTTATCAGTGTAATTGCATTTAAGGTAGACATGAGGGATTAATAAATATTACTTTAAAAGTTATCCTTATTTCTCTTGTTGTATGTAGGTTTCATCCAGAAAACAACAGAAAGGGCACATCAGTGTCGATATTTATTTTCTGCTGTAACACCGTACGTCACAGTTACCGGTGCATTCGCTGCGGTACCTCAAGGTTGACATGTAACAATACATATATATATATGAATATGTGTGTATACATATGTATACATATATATTATATATGTATAATATATATGTATACATTATATATGTATATATATTGTGATATATATAATATACATATATATATACAGAATATGTTGTTGTTGTTGTTGTTGTTGTTCGTCTTTCGGCTGCTCCCGTTTAGGAGTCGCCACAGCGGATCATCCGTTATGATCCGCATACTGATTTGGCACAGGTTTTACGCCGGATGCCCTTCCTGACGCAACCTGGGTACCTCTTACGACACAGGGATAAGGATTGGTTTCGCCATGATTCCAGGCTGCCCCACACCCTCTCATAGCGCGGGACCCAGTGCAGAGCTCCGTCCTCAAAGCGATTCCTCCAACCCCAAGCCTCCGAGTAGCCGGATTACAGGCGCACGCCACTACGCCGGTACGTATGTAGATATATGTTATGTAGATATATATTGTATACTATATATATATAGTATATATATATATATATATATTATATATATATACTGTATTATATATATATATATATAATATATATTATAATATATATATATATATATATATATATATATACAGGGTGTCCATAAAGCTCTTTACAATTTATAATTTATACCGTCTTGATGTGGCTTCGTGCAACTAATGGTGCCCATATAGAAGATGTATAAATGAGGCAAAAAAAACTTCAATATCTACTCCTCATTTGAAATAATTTCCACAGGTTTATCTATTCATTTGCTTTTGTAATAAATTTTTAAAATTGTAAAGAGACTTTATGGACACCCTCTATGGTATATATACAGGGTGTCCCCAAAAAAAAAACACTTTTCATCTGCAAAGAGGAATGGTCATAACATATTTTTTAAAAATAGATATATGGCTGGATAGGAAGCTGAAAGGATTGAAGTTTATTGTTCACCAATGTCAAAATTCACCAAAATTAAATTTTGGTATAGAATCGTCGTTTCTTTTTAGACCACATGTTCGACGGTAGGTTCCACGTTTGTCCGATCACTGTCTGCAAACGCGTTGTCATGTTCTCCATCACTTTGGGAAACGTTTCCTGAGGAATGTTCTGGATTTCTCGGTGGATGTTTTCCTTCAGCTGATCAAGAGTCTGAGTCCTAGGGTTTCCATAGATCCTGTCCTTGAGATACCCCCACAAGAAGAAGTCTGGAGGAGTAAGGTCAGGGGAATACAGTGCCACTCAACGTCTTCGTAGAGGGAGATAAGCGGCCCTCAAAATGTTGTTGAAAAAACGCCTTGTTTCCCTGGCTGTATGGGCGGTGCCCCATCCTGCTGGAACCACTGGGTTTCATCTGGATCAGGTTGTTTCTCCTACGGGCCTGAGTACGTGTCAGGCAGATAGAATTCCTGAATCGATTTTTTTTGGACTCTGAACAGGCCTGTCTCACCATTTCCACATTTTCTCACTACAACCTGTCCTCTTCCGACCACTGTACCCATGTGAAGGTCACAGTGGTTCCCACATCGGTAAACTTTGCGATGGTGCACTTTATGTCCGAAGTTTGGTGCATTGCACAAGTGGATACCGAATGCCTCGAGTAAAGACATTGCACCTGTATGACACTTTTCGTCTGGTGCCAAAGTTCAAGCAATTTTCGTCCGTTGTTGTACGGTCAGGCTTGGCATTTTTCTGCGCTTGCTTGGTAGCAAAATAAACTTCAGGGTCTTCTGCAGCAAGAAATGAAGCATTAGTGACAAATTACTGCTTTTTTAGGATCAAACGAAGCATTTTAAAAGTTGTATATTTTTTTGAGCACCCTAATATATGAGGTGCACGAGGAGGAGTGATGTAAGGGCAACAATCGGCCTTTTGGAGTTAATGCTATATAAGCACTATCTTAACCCTTACCCTATCATCATCATATCATTAAAACATGTCGCTTACATCACTCTCTCTCGCAGAGCCTATATATATATATATATATAATATATATATAAATATATAGTAATATATGAATACTCATATATATATGAAGTGTATATATATATATAGGTATACAGTACATATATATTATGTACTATAATATATAATGTATAATATATTAGTATAATGTAGATATGTAAGATATGTATATATATATATATATATAATATAATATATAATATATATTATAATATACTATATATACGAGCGTGTTTCAAACAGTATCCGATCTTGTGTTTCATAAAAAATCTCGTATCCAATTTACAACAACACTTACTAGGACGAAATCGATCCTTCAAGTCAAGTTTCCCCTTGGGCTGCACACACTTCTCCCAAACGGTTCCCCACTGTCGGAAGCAGCGCTAGAACGCCGTCTTTGGGGAGTGGCAGTGCAAGCTGGTCCGCTTGATTCGAGATGTCTTCCTGGGTGCGAAATCTGGTCCCTTCAGGGATTTCGCTTGGCGGTGAAAAGCCAGAAGTCACACGGAGCCAGTCGGGAGAGTAGGGAGCCCGCGAAGCACAGGTGTGTTGTTTGGCCACGAAACTCTGGATCAACTTGGAAGAATGGGCGGGGTGCGTTATCGTGAGGGCTGCAATTGACCGCTGCCACAGGTCCGGCGTGCGTCGCACAGCGTCATGAAGGCGACGCAGTACCTTCTTGGTAGTACTCCTTGGTGATGGTGTTGTGCTCGTGTGCGTGGTGCGTACTCGTGTATGAATCAACGCCACTGGAGTCAAAAAGAAGAACGGTCAGACGCATGACTTTGACATTGCTGGCGGACCTTCCTTGCTGGTTTTTTTTGCCGGGAGATGTTGGATGCTTCCATTGTGATGACTTGGACTTTGGTTTCTGGGTCGTACCATAAACCCAGCGTGCTCATCGCCAGTTGGGAAGAGAGTTGGGATGCGCTGTCACCAGTCTCCGGGCATTTCCTGTGCGATCTCCAACGGAGTCGCTCTCTGTCTTCCGTCGATTAGCAGCTTTGCACGAACCTATCGCTGAGATTTCTCCTTAAGGACCAAATCTCAGTCACAATGGAATGAACGGATCCAATGCTGACGCCACCTCGTCCTGCAAGTTCTCTGATTGCGTGATTCGACGATCCTGCATCAGCAGGGTCCTCACTCGTCATACGATCTTCATTTTCGGGATGTTCAGCCTTCCAGAACGTGCTTTCACTTTCCATGATGTGCTGCGACCATCTTTGAAGCGGTTGTACCACGTGTTTTATCTTCGTGTGGTGCCCACTGCTTGTTCCGAGGCTGTTGAATCTTGCGGATCATTTCCACTTGGGAATCGCCAAGCTTTACACGAAAATTTGATGCGTAGTAGCGTTGTTCAAGTTTTTCCGTATATTGTGTCAAAACGAAAAAATCACGGCGCTCACTATACACTTCCTCTACGTCGATCAGCGGGTCTTTCTGGCGACTGACAGTTTGCAGGCGGGAAAATATTCACGCATACGAATTAGGATCGCCTCACAACTGGCCACCATAACCACGCCCCCTATCTTCATTTGTTGTACGCACGTAACAAAATTTAAGGTTGGATACTTTTTGAACACACTCGTATGTATATATATATGTATAATATGTTTATATATGTTATATATATATGTAGGTATATGTATATATATATATATGTATGTATATTATATATACATGTATGTATGTATATATATTGTATATATATATATATATATATATATAATATATAATATATATATCACGCTCATGTCAACTCGGTAACCTGTGTCTGACAGTGCTCATTATAAGAGTGAGTACTTGCACTGTACATGCATAATACATAAATACGTAAACAGAGTGGCTTCCATCAGAGCAGATCGCCTCTCGAGCTGATACTCCTCCACACACACACCCCCCATATAGCCATCCTACAGCCACGGTGACACCCTGTTATTTGCAGACGCATCTGTCATTCAACCAAGTAATCATCCCAACACAAGGCCCCTCCTTCGCAGCAGCAGTTCTTTGCCTACAGCGCCTACAAGTCATTTGCAAGGCATCGCCTTTATAGTGCGCATCGTGATTTTACAGCAAAAAGATGATTTTTTCTCATTTAATTGCCTCTGGAAAACAAGAGTTGCGAAGGTGTTCAGATCTGTTGCGTGACACAGTCGTATTTACGTTTATATTCGTAAACATCTACACAGGTCTCTCTGTCTCTTCTCTGTCTCTCTCTCTCTCTCTCTCTCTCTCTCTCTCTCTCTCTCTCTCTCTCTCGCTCTCTCTCTCTCTCTGCTCTCCTTCTCCCTTCTCTCTCTGTCTCTCTCTCGTCTCTCTCTCTCTCTCCTCTCTCTCTCTCTCTCCTCTTCTTCTCTCTCTGTCTCTCTCTGTTCTCTCTCTGTCTCCTTGTCTCTCTCTGTCTCTCTCTGTCTCCTCTCTGTTCTCTCTCTCTGCTCTGTCTCTAGTCTCTGTCTCTGTCTCTGTCTCTCTGCTCTCCTCTCTCTCTCTCTCTCTCTCTCTCTCTCTCTCTCTCTCTCTCTCTCTCTCTCTCTCTCCTCTCTCTGGTTGTCTCTGTCTCTGTCTCTGTCTCTGTCTCTGAGTCTCTCTCTCTCTCTCTCTCTCTCTCTCTCTCTCTCTCTCTCTCTCTCTGCTCTCTCTCTCTCTCTCTGTCTCTCTCTTTCTCTCTCTCTCTCTGTCTCTCTCTCTCTCTCTCTTGTCTCTCTCTCTCTCTGTCTCTCTCTTTTCTCTCCTCTCTCTCTCTGTCTCTCTCTTTCTCTCTCTCTCTCTCTCTCTTCTTCTCTCTTTCCTCTCTCCTTTTCTCGTCTCTCCCTCACTCTGCTCTCTCTCTGTTCTCCCTATCTCTGTCTTTGTCTCTGTCTTTCTCTTCTCTCTCTCTTCTCTCTCTCTCTCTCTCTCTCTCTCTCTCTCTCTCTCTCTCTCTGTCTCTCTCTCCTCTCTGTTCTCTCTCTCTCTTCTCTCTCTCTGTCTCTCCTCTCCTTCTCTCTTCTCTCTCTCTCTCTCTCTCTCTCTCTCTCTCTCTCTCTCTCTCTCTCTCTTTCTCCTCTCTCCCCTCCTCTTTCTCCTCTCTCTCCCCCTCTCCCCTCTCCCCCTCTTTCTCTTTCTCTTCTCTCTCTCCTCTATCCTCCCTCATCTCCCCTCTCCCCCTCTCCCCTCTCTCCCCCCTCTTTCTCCTCTCTCCCAGGGAGATCCAATGTTTCAATGGTACTGGTGAATCTCGCCCTCCTCGTTGAAGACCACGTCGAATCTTCAACGTTCACCCAACTAATGCTAGCAGAGAGGCGCCCATCTTAACGTCCATCCGAGGGACAGAACACATTGTGATGCGACGCTTGCCTGCAAAGCACCAATCCGACAGTTTATAGTCTGGTACAGTTGGGAATCGAACTCAGACATTCCAGCTCAACAGTAAGTGCTCCATCTCCACACCATCTTGTCGGATTCTTCTTCTCCAGATGATGAGACATGCAAAGAAAATGTGTACACGGATTTAATTATTTTTCTCCCTCTATCGTATAAAATAAACGACCTTTTGGGGATATTGTTTCACATTCGGGCATAATAGGGACTCTTCTTATAATTAATTTAAAATGTATTAATGGCGTTTCAGACCTTTGGCACAAGAGAAGGTATATATGTAGCGGCTGTAGCCTACACATTAGACCTTACAAACAAGTTCCGTGCCGTGCCTTTTTGCAACTCGAGAGTACGTATAACAATCGATGGTAAGCGAGCATTGCGCTGCACCGTTTCAGGTGTCCAGTTTCGCGCTCTTCAAAATCGGATTTCTCCTCCACTGTACCAGAACTCGATTGTTGGACAGCACCAGAAGCATTTCGTAAGTTGCTCTTCCTCATATCACCAAAATGTGACCGTGAAGCGTCATCTCTCATCACACGAAGTATATATATATAAGCCGGTAGACGACGAGGGATTCGCTAGCATCGAAGCGCTGGATACGATGCTTTTCATTCTGACCGATCCACCGACGAAGATTCATTGCCAAGACGTATTGGTTCACATACAATTGTTCCTCTGCCTGGCAAGATTTTTCCTATTGCGTATTTTGCCAACTGGCACTCCTCATAAAAAATGACGTTAAATAGACACCCGATTTTTGAAGAACTACCATTTGAAAAATAATCGGTTTGCTGGTTTGTGCTGTGGAGCCTCGCGTTGCAGACACACACACACACACACACACACACACACACACACACACACGCACACATATAGACACACACACACAGACGGAAAACCCGATAAACTTCTCTCAATGCTCTTGTTTGACCACACCTCCTGAGCCACACAATATTTTTCATAAGCCACGCCCACTTTCCATAAGCCACGCCCACTTTTCTACGCCACTCCCACTTTTCATCAACCACGTCCACTTTCCCTAAGCTCCGCCCACTTTCCTAAGCCCCTCATAAAAAATGACGGTGAATAGACACCCGATTTTTGAAGGACTACCATTTGAAAAATAAAACCTCAATCAAAAATCGGCTCGAGTGAAACTTTCTAAATATCTCGAAGTGTTTAATTCCGAAGTCTCGTTTCTCTACATTCAAAACTGAAGCACAAGTATTGAAAATACTGTACGCGGTTTTTCGGCCGCTGCACAGCAACGGGTGGTTGCTAGGCAACGAAATTCAAACGCGCACATTCCCAGTATATATTCCACCTGTTGGCAAAGTTTCATCGAAATCGGTTCGCTTGTTCGTGCTGTGGAGCCTCGCGTTGCAGACACACATACACACACACACACACACACACACACACACACACACACACACACACACACACACACACACACACACACGGAAAACCCGACAATAAGGGATATCTTGCATATATAGCGAATCCAATACATATACACCGCTGCATTACAGGTGCGGACGGGAATGGCACACGCGCATTCGAACACGCTCGCCCACGCGCACGGACTCGGGTCATAGAGCCGCAGCGTGAGACACGTTACACAGCATTCATCAACTCAACCGAACTTTTGTCTCTGAAACGATATTATACAGGGTGTGGCATTTATGTCTGACATATTTGTAATCTTTCTATCTGGAAGCAGTCTTGGCATAACTAATTATTGTTTTCTTTGTTTTACAGATAATACTTGAAATTTTTGTAATGACAGAGCACTTTAAATGCAGTGAGCATTTTTGTTTTTTTAATTTTTAATTTTTTTAAAAATGCAATGAGCATGCCAATTTCACAAACAAGGTCATCATGACAGATTAGGCGCACTTTGATTTGGCAGATTTAACTCCACCAGATTTCTTCCTATGGGGATTTCTGAAGGGCAAAGTTTATAAGGAACATCCAACATCGATCGATGAATTGAAGGCAAGCATCACTGCAACCATCCGCTCTCTTGATCAAGAGACATTGCTTGCGGTCATGAACAATATGATTAACCGCTGTCGTGGAATGCACGAATTAGGAAGGGGCCCATTTGTCTGATGTGATTTTTAAGAAATAAAGAATCAAAATTGATTTTATAAACTTAAAGTATGTGCCTATGTTGTGTAGAAATTTTATTTTATTTGGTTTCGAAACAAAAAAGTTGTAAGGACAATAACCCGTCAGATATAAATGCCCCACCCTGTATATATATTTATATATTTATATATATTCTTTTGATATATATATATATATATATATATATATATGTAATGTGTGTGTGGTGTGTGTGTGTGTGGATTACATCGACACTGACTGTTAACCTTTCTGGTCAATAACTGCCATGACGACCCTGTATGAGACTCTGCGAAAGGGAAATCTCTCATGAGAGATAGAGAGAGAGAGAGAGAGAGAGAGAGAGAGAGAGAGAGAGAGAGAGAGAGAGAGAGAGAGAGAGAGAGAAGAGAGAGAAATAGAGCCTAATGTAAGGCAAGAAGGAATTTCAGATTATTCCGAAGGAGGAATCCTGTACATCGCATCCATATGATGATATACATGGGACGCGAATGAAATATTTGCTTCTTATCACAAGAGTGCTATTCCACTACGACCGACTCCTGGCAATCTCGTGATTGGGTATCGCCTCCTGGGGTCACGACCGTGATCGTGAGACACTACTTGTGTGTTCGGGAGGTTAGACCGCCCCCTAATTAAATGGAAATTTCAGACAGAGGCGGTGCAAGAGAGATGGCAAACCCTGATTTTGATTTATTGGGTTTGTTTGGAGGGATCCTTCTTTACCAGACTTGTAATATACCACGATCCGCCCCACTGACTATACCGAGCTTGAGTGATATATCTCAAGATGTTATATAAATATCCCATCCTTTCGATAGGTTTACTTACTCATTGAAACCCTTTGTGGAATGAGGTGCTTAAAATACAGTGAGTGCAGAAAGTGGAATCCGTGTAATAAATAGGCACTCTCTAGAAATGATGCCTGTATGGTGTGTGTGTATGTATATATGTATATATATATATGTATATATATATATATATATATATATATATATATATATAAATATATATATATATATATCATCTTCCCCCCATTCCCGTCCATTTCTAACAGCAGTGTCCTTTTAATCCAAACGTTTTCTTTCAATAAAATGGAACTTTAGGAACAGAGCAAATGTCATTACGATTTGGAAAATTGGCACATTCATCCACTTTTGCTGTGAATGTTCCTTTTCACACACTCGCTGACGTAGTGAAAGCGACCGTGCAACACAGCCCCTTCCACTCCCCCAGCATCTTCCACCTCATCCCCTCGAGCACTCACTACCGCACCACGCACCATCACCCATTAAACCAACCTCATGTGTCTGCATCTTATGTTGACCCCCACCCCCCGTAATGGCGAGTGATGTCACAAATGGGCGAGACTCAAAGACTTTGAAAAGATCAATTAGAGAGGAGGGGGGAGTGTTTTAATAAATTGGACGGCCGAACGAGTGGTATTTGTTGTGGAACCATCATTCGCAAATGTAAGTGGTGTGTAGAGGAGTGTGGAATCACCACCACTTGTAAGTTTTCCTTGTGCAGTAGTTTCACTCCCAGTCATGCGTGTAAGTGTGGTGTGGCAGTGCCACCATCAGCTGTGCAGTTTAGTATTGTAGAGAGTCGGATCCACCATCCCCTTGTTTATGTAGTGTGGTATTTCCACCACCAGTCATGTGTTTAACTCATGCAGTCGTGCCACCAAGTCCTTCAAGTCGTGTAGTTGTGCCACCACCAACA
>CM068960.1:63823063-63840571 GCA_035128595.1 Eptatretus atami | reverse complement strand
GTGTGTGTGTTTTCTTTTGTTGTTTTATTCCATATGCAGTTTTCAGAATGTGGAGCAGAGCCTCGCCAGGTCTGTATCCACCTCAGTGCATGTGCGCATTCCAAGTTGTTGTTGACTACCAGCTCCACACGTGGGTCGGTTTCAGGAGATGGAGCGCGAGACCTACCAGATCTAAAAGTATCCACCTCCTTATGTGCATGCAGATGTGTGTGTGTGTGTGTGTGTGTGGTTTAAATATATAGATAATAAAGAAACACCTACATCGAGGTTGATCTAAAAGTCCCTCGTACTGTGAATATTAATGTATTTTTTCATCCAAAGTTCTGATGTTGATATCATTTTCTTCTTCAAATTACCTGAATAAACTGAGTGACAGAGGCAGATGGATCTCACAATTTTACTCATGAGAGAAGCATGTACAGTACGTGTGTTTTACAGACATGAAAATGTCTCTGAAGTGCATCGCCAGTTCTCCCAACAACGAATGAACCACTTCAGAACCCACATACAAGGAATCAATAAAATGAGGGGTCTGAAGCATCTGGATCATTGCATCATGCACCTGTCAATTAGTGACCCAAGATGGCTAAATTCACTCACTACATTTGGATCACCCTGAATATATATATATATATATATATATATATATATATATATATATATAATTATATATATATCTCACACACACAACCACACACACACACACACACACACACACACACACACACACACACTATACATAGCCAGCGGCACGACGCTACTGCATATGCATTTACGTATACGTAATGCCGAGGTTTTGGAATCTGCATGCCTCTGCCCTCTGACCCGTTTCCCCCGCCTGTAACTAGTAAAAACACCCGGAGGGTCTTTCTTGTGCTGATGTCGAATTTCTCAGCTCACGCACCCACAGCCTGAGTGCCCATGGTGCATTTCTCATTTGGGGACTTCCTACTTTGTGGCCTGGATATTTTCTGTTAACTCGAGTGTTACATCCCCTTTTCCCATCAATAAATTGTGGCAGAAGATAAATAATATCGACACCTGCGCACTGACAGCGTTCGAGAGAAATGTTCTCAAATGGTGGAAAATGTTCCTTTCCGTGAAAAACAACAAAAATTTCAATTTCAAGGAACACACACTATGGAAATCGATTGCTGTGAATTATGAAAACATCCTCAGGCAAATGCAACAGGATGGTGTTTCCTTGATCAAACATCTGCACTCATTGTCTCAAGACATGAACGAGAAGGGCACTCGGTGGAGTACGTACCTCCGCCACGTAATTCCTGATCCACGAGGAACATATCGGGTCCATTACATTTTTGAAATATCATGTGCAGTACTATATCGTTTTGGCCCTCTCTCTCAATGGTGAAGGATCACTTTATAAATTAAATATTCTCGTATCCAGATCCCCGATTCGGATCTTTCACCAAAATCGAATCAATTCGTCCTTGCGACACACCAACGTGTCCACCAAGTTCGTCCGAATCCGTACACAACTTTTTTTGAGATATCCTGCACACAAACAAACAAATGAAATTGCTCGTTGAGCAAGGAATTGCCGGAATAACTTTGTCATATCTCCATGATCTCTGAAAAAACAAAAACCTGGAAATCAATTTGGTTTTATAAGTCGATAGTGCTACTGTTTAATGAGTATAGCACTTAGTTTGGTCATGATCATAACTTGGAAGTCAATCAGACTTGAAATGGCGTTTTTATCGCAATTGAAAGTTTTGACCCGACCCTCCTGACATTCGACCCCCGACCTGAGAAGGGTGTTGGTGTGACACCCGATGAGACTATGGTTGGATGCAGAATTGGAAGATGCACATTTTTGGATTTGGTTTGAAGTCGATACGACCATTTTAGCGGACGTTATTGCAAAAAATAAGAATTTCGGTTTTTCGGTGACCTTGACCTTGACCTTTGACCTAGATTCACCAAAAACGACAAGTGTCTAAGTTGGACCATGGCCGACGTCTGTACCCAGTTTGGTTATGATCGTTGAAATGGTGTGGCTGCTACAGGGTAACAAACACACAAACAAACAGACAGACAGATAACCCACAGAATGACACACACAAGTACCAACATAATTGCCGAAAATCCGAAGGATTCCGGCAATTAACAGCCAAACAGAAAGGGGTTTGAAAACATTAACACCTTCCACCTCTTTGGCGGAGGTAAAAATTCCATTTCCTTCACAGTTGCCTTAATCTGTGCTCATTTTGTCTGCACCAAAGCAGAAGATGTGGGAAACAAGTGAGAGCTTCAAATACTTATTATAGGCCACATGTACACCTGTCATGCAATTGATCAGTTTATTAATTTCATATTTACAAATGCATAGCATGGTTAAAATAGCGTTCGAATGCTAATAACCATTATTAGCATGCATGTGCACCTGGCTTTATTAAATATTTTATATTTACAGTACATATTTGGACTGCATGTAAACACTACCTTTGAAATCCGGTAAACATGTTTGGTAATATAACGTTCTGCAAACGGACACTCTCCGGGCTTATAAAAGAATACAAGTTTTCCTTTGCAAAGCCACACCTTGGGATCTCTCTGCAGAGTGAGTGACTGTCGCCACACCTGCCGCTCGCTGCGCATACATGTAACATGAATGTTGTAAAATATGTCATAAAAATAGGTAACACTCATAATACTGCTTGACCCCATAAATCGTGGTTCGTATAGATGATGCTAAGTCCGCGTACACGCACTTATTATATCCTCTGAGACATGCTTCAAAACATACGCTGTTGCATGAAAAGTCAGGCACGCTATCATCGCTAAATGCTGCAAATGGCAAAAAGCTACTCTAAAAATGCAGAGACTTTAATGCAGAGAATTCAGACCAGTACATGCATAAACAATATGCCTGATTGTAAAACCCGTTTTGGTTTGGATGTCTGTACATATTTACATGGATGCTGGAATCATGGAATGTCGGGTAACGGGTTCAGTTGGATATGAGAGTGTTGGACATGGGAGGATGCTTATTCATGAGTGCTGGAGTCAGGTGAACAGAGATGGACACTGATACACAAGTCCATCATTAAGAGCACTGCGTACACCCATGCTCAACTGATTGAACAGTTTACCAGAAATATGAACATGAGATGATGTTTGTCATAGACGGGGCATCAAGAACATTCACAGCTCCTTGCTCTGCGAGAACATGTTTGCGTGGACATGTCACGGGTTGGATCGCTGGTGTTAACTTGGGAAGCAAAAATCATTGTTAAAGTCACTGTTAGACGTCAGTTCTGTCCCATCACGTCTCGAGCTTTCCTCCCGAGCTGTGTTTTGCTGCACTTTCTTCTCCTTACATTGTCTTGTGCTTTTCTCTGCATCGACGGCCTCAGTTTTCTCTGCGAAAGGGAGACAGGTGATCATTAATCGATGAGCCAACACCGAGCGGTAAATAGCTGAGACAAACATTGGTGCACTGTACAACGAGATGATGATGTCTGACCAATGGCCTTGCACGGAATTACAGGCACTATGTCGCATCGACCAAGTCCCTCTATGCATTGTTGGAGGACTCAAAGTGGAAATAAATAAATAAAAGCAAATACGGTGCAATATTATTTATCTCCCTGATAATGGCCGCTGTATTTTTGACACAACAGCCATAAGATATTTAAAGGATAGGGCTCAGGTCTTGAATCTCAAAGATTTGAATTGTTGTGTATGCATATTTATATATATATATATATATATGTCTCGTCTTGGTGATTTTAATCTTTACTTTGCCTTGGGAGTCAGTAAGCATAAACCAACATGAAGACCAGAGAACTGTCTGTGAAAGAAAAGCAAGCAATTGGAAGCAAAAATAATAAATATATTCAATGACAACCATAGCACAAAAACTGGGCAGAGCAAACACACAATTAGGATATCACTAAAAGAAAGAAACCACCGGTGTACTTCACAATAGACAACGCCATGTCGGCCAAGAACGACAACTGCAGTGGACGACCAAAAAATATCAGAGCTGTGAGAAAAACCCTAAAACAACTGTCAGTGACATCACCAACACCTCCAGAGCAGGGGTGAAAGTATCACAATCTATGGTTCGCAGAGACTTCGACAGCAGAATTACAAACGCTACACCTCAAGATGCAAACCTCTCATCAGCACCAACATTAGAAAAGGCCAGACTCGAATCTGCCAATAAGTACAGAGCTGAGCCAGTAGAGTTCTGGACCAAGTTTTATGGACAGATAGACCAAAATAAACCTTACCAAAGCGATGGAGAGGTGAAAGTGTGGAGAAAGGAAGGAACTGCCAAATGATCCAAGCATACCACCTCATCGGTGAAGCATGGTGGAGGGAGTGTCATGGTTGGGCCTGCATGGCTGCCTCTGAACTCGCATCGCTCATCTTCATTGATGATGTGACTAATGATGGCAACAGCAGAATGAATTCGGAAGTGCACAAAACATTTTGTCTGCCTATGTACAAGAAAATGCCCCAAACTCGTTGGGTGGCGGCGCTTCACCATGCGGCAAGACAAGGACCCAAAACATACTGCCAGCGCAACCAAGGAGTTGATCTGGGAAAAAGTGGAAGGTTTTATAGACTAGCCAAGTCAATATCCTGATTAATTCATGGAGCATGCACTTCACTTGCTGAAGAGGGGACTAAAATCAGAAACCCCCCAAACAAACAAAAACTGAAAATGGCTGCAGTAAAGTCTTGCAAAGACTTTGGTGATGTCGATGCAGTTATTCAATGCAAGAGATCTGCAACCCAAATTTCTATGATACTACTTTGCTTTATTTTAAGTTAATCTGTTCCAATATAATATATGCTTCCTAAAATGGGGGGAATGAACGTAAAAGTCTATTGTTCTACAATGGCAAACGTGTATGTATAGAAATACCAATAAACAAAGAGCTGACCTTCTGTACTCTGCCTCATATTCATCTTTTTGATCTCAAATCCAAATTTCTTGAGTAAATAGGAATAATAACAAATTTGACTTACGATTCCAATACTTATGGAGGGCACTGTTGTGTGTGTGTGTGTGTGTGTGTGTGTGTGTGTGGGTGTGTGTAGCGTGTGTGTGTGTGTGTGTACCGAAGGCAACGTCTGCTTTTTCTTCATTGTTTTCAGTTGGTGGAGTAGTGGTTTGTCCTATCATTCTTGGTTCGCTGTGCTTTTTTCCTCCAAACTCGATAACCATCCATAACGAGAGCGTTCATAGAACACAATACCCAATATGCTCAAGAAAATACTTCAGTTTTCATAAAATAATTATTTTAAAAGATCATTACAAAAAATGGAGTTTAGCACCGCTGAGTGTCTACACCACCACTCTTTTACACTAGCCAGCAGTGGTGCAGCTCTGTGGCTGCTGGGGTGCATCATTATTCAGGGGGCCACAAGCTGTGCCACTGATGCAGTGAACCTCATATACCAGTAAAGCTGGTACTCATTTTTCACCTCAGAAGGAGACAGGCTTGAATTCACCCCACCTGGTGTTAATTCAATTGCAGAGACATGGCACAAACTCACATATCCCAAAGATTTTTAAGCCAGCCACCTTAACCATGAAGCACACCTTGCGTTCCCTTCTACCAACTGTACCAAGACCATTGGTTTGAGATCACAGTTTAGGATATGTAAGCTTGTATTGATCATCATAGAATGCAGCATCAATCGGCATGCAATGCATGCCATATCGGAGGGCATTTCTCACCCCAATACTTGCACTTCTCTCACATGCCATGCCCACTTCCCAGGGGCTGCGTTGACAGTCCGATTACATTCACCACCCTTTAGAACATCAAGTATTACAAAACTGGAGGTTCTTAGAAGGTATATATGAAGGTAATTTGTGTTCTACCAGTGTCAGTGGGGGCAACTTAGCATAACAATTGTGCATTTTGTGAGGGAAAGCACCCAAATTGGCAACACTGTAGCCTATCATATTATGAACGATTGGATATTTGGGCCATCTAAAATTTTGGTGGAGTGGATGCTGCCACAGACATTAGCGCTGAATTTGAGGATGCCCAATATCCAAATTCTGTTCTAAAATATGATAGGCTACTAGTGTGCCAAATCTGGTGCTTTCCTCACAAAATGTACACAATTGTGATGCTATATTAGCTAAGGCCCCACTAGTGTTCAAGTAATCCCATATAAATTGCAATTGGTCACGAGCTTTTGACACCAATACAAATTTTTATCATGACCCGAGCATCAAAAAACTACACATATTGAACAAACAGTTTGGAAATTGGAGACATCGCCACCATGAACAGCATTTAAATTACATCAGAATGTGGCATAAATGTGAATTGTTGCTCCCAGCTTGCTGGCGTGATGACAGAAACACCCTTTTGCATTCTTGCCACATTCGTCCCGACCCGCCGTTTAGAATCCCATGCGGTAAGGGCAACTTGCTTGGTATAGATTCAATTTAAATAAAGGTTAAGAGATTTAAATGCATAAAGTAAATTAATTCCCGTTTTTACCACCCTTTTACCAGTGTCTATTAACAACACAGTATTTAAAACATATATTAGTTCTTCATGCCTGTTGTTTGTGTCTTTTAGGATGATCCTTAAAACAGTAAGTTTCCTGTTGGATGATTTTTCAATTGGACTCATTTGGACTATCAGAGCCAAAGTTACTGCTAAACAGTCAACTTGTCTTGGATTCATGTTCTTTTTGTTTCAAAAATATAACATTCAATTTAAAATAATTTGTTTCCTCGATCATAAAACTGATTGACAGACAGACAGACAGGCGACGACAGAAACCAATGCTTAACCCCGCTTTTCGCTTGCGATTGGGGTAAAATATAATACAACATGTTATACGCGTGGTGCGTATATATGTATATATATTTTATATATATATATATAATATTTTACGGATCTCGTCTAGGGAGAAAATGGGAGATGATTAAAATAGTTATTTGATCGTACATGTTAGCATTAAGGTGCTGTTATTCCCGATTGATGATAAATTGTGTCAGCATGTGTTTAGAAAGTCTAGTCCCCCCCCCCTCCCCCAGCTCAAGTGTCTGTATCCTAAGGCCCCACCTGTCCCCCCTTTTCCTACATTCTTGATTCGTCCCCATTGTCTAATCTGTTCTTTTATTGGAATTTTCCCTGACACCATAACCATATGAGCACGAATCCACAGCGCAATCACAAAGTTCAGCACGAGGCCACCAGACAGCTAAAGGACATTCCCTTAATATGCATACTGTCTTGCTGCGTTGTCATATGAACATGCCCCACGGCGCTAATTCTTCAAAGTGCGCGAGCCCTGGAGGAAGGCACAGAGGTTGTGGAGCTCGAAGACCCGCGACCGAAACCGCTGTGTGCCCAAGCGAAGCCCACGTAGATGACGGACCTACCACCGAGTGCATGAGCAGGGCCCGCAGCCATTTTCTTTGTCTTGTCATTCCCATCGATCAATGTTTGTGGAATTATTGTGATAATGTATTATTGCTTATGTCGGCTGGTTCCCGGCATGTGAATTATTTATTTAAATCGTGATCCCAAAGCTGCCATTGCTCTCTTGGCCTCTTCCCATTTTTCTGTGAATTACCCCTGTTTGATGAAAGCGTGTGTTGTCATCAAAGTGGGCACCACAAACTTAGGAATTAAACGTATTAACCGTTGAACTGGGCAATTGGGGTCACGTCTATGTGCATCAAGCGTGGAACGTCGACCAAGCTATCGGTCGGCTATTCTGTCGCGATTCCACTGTGGTTGTTGCATTTAGGAAGCCAATTGTACAAATGTCCCAAATTAATGCAGCAGATGCAGACCTTTCATCTCATACCGTCAAGGCGGTGGTGATGGTTCGTGAAGGACTATGTGACAGTAAAAAGAATCAGGAACAGTACAGGTTGATCAGAAATAATGGTATAAACACTTTGAGATGTGCTTCAAAACCAAAGTTGCTACTGCAGTGGATGAACTAAACTTTGACACATAAACCCAAAGTTGCTGCACAAGTAGGGATATGGTGGAAATGTGATACAAAGCAAATGGTTATTCAGATGTTTCAAAATGTTCACCATTGGAATTGAACTAGAGCATTTTAACGTTTATACATTTTTTCCGATTCACCCTGCTATATAGTATAAGGATGGGGCGAGGCAATTTGAAAAGAAACGAAGGCCGAGCAATAATCCTGAATGAAATGCACCACGGTTTGGTCATCCTATCACTGTTGGCAGCCAATTTCCCAATGGTCAGAGTTTTCATCACAAGCATAGTTTTATAATTCCAGTCCTGGATGACCACGAGCCAACCAACACCTTAATGCGTGAAAAAAACGTTTTACTTAACGGGAGGGAACAGGGAGAAAAAACACATAAAGCAGGACAGTGACATCACAAAGAACTGTGACAATCCCGCCATAATACGGTAACAATACCTTATGGTCCTCCGTTACACACATCAGACTAAGTCTGTAGAAAGAGGTCACGAGACAGAAAAATTCCACTGTCTCCTTTCAGGCCTTGCGTACCCCCTCCCCCCATCTCTCTGTGATCTGTCCCCCCTATATTTCCTCAGGGCGCTTCAAAAGGGTCTGCCAAAAAACTCCTCTGGGAAACTGGCCAAAATCAAGAATCACTGCTCACCAAAAAAAAAGAGGAATGAAAATGTGAATCACTGATTTCACTTTTTCATTCCTCTTTTTTCCCGCCTCTTTGAAACAAACTCCCACATCACATTCATCCCACACCTCCGTCCAGGTCTTCAAAACAGCTTCACCACCATCCTGTCTTCCTCCATCCAAAATCCTGATTTTTATGACCCGGAAAACACCCAAACCCACCTCCTTCAAATTCCCTGGCTTTCCTTCCTGAAAAGTCCCTGTATACCATCTCTTTACCCCGGGTACCCGCCCTCATCTCGTCCCTTCCACAGGATCTCCTTGTTGTCTCTGTTTCCCCAGTATTTTGTGCTTTCCTCTCCCACCCATCTGTCTCTTGCCATGTTAAACTTTCTGTGTATTAGCTCTTAACACAAGCCTCAACATGCGTGCTTACAAAATAATATACAAGAAAAAAAAAATTAAAAAAAAAATGCAAAACATAGAGAGAATCTCCAAACAAACAACCGAACAAAGTAGGATGAAGCAAGAAGAATGAAGAAGAAGGAATAACCAATGGACGAATGACACCACATTACGATGCACAATATGACACCACATCCTCATCTGGTTTAGCATCACGATTATCTTTTTGATGTTTCCATCACAATACCACAACAAAAGTAAAGTGTCAAAAGCATCGTTGTGCTAAACCATGAGGATTATGGGTCAGTATTGTGCATCGTGATGTGGTGTCATTCCTTCCTTGGTTTGCCGTGTTTTTTTGAGAGATTTCATCCCTTTGACGTTTTTACATTTTTTTTTTTTAAAATGTTTCTGCATTTTTTAAAGTAATAAACTGCGTTAATGTTTCACAAATGATTTTGATTTTATCGTTCTTTGAGGGTTTTTTACATTTTTTTAATGTTTTTAAAAAAATTGTTTCTGCAATTTTTTAAAGTAATAAATTCTTAATGTTTTCACGATATTTGTGATTCATCCCTTGATGTTTTTTACATTTTTTAATGTTTTTTTTTAAATTGTTTCTGGCAATTTTTTAAAGTAATAAAATGCTTAATGTTTCACAAATATTTTGATTTCCATTCCTTGATGTTTTAAGCAATTTTAAATGTTTTTTTTTAATTGTTTCTGCAATTTTAAAGTTAATAAATGCTTAATGTTTCACAATTTTGATTCATCCCTTGATGTACATTTTTAAATGTTTGTTTTAAAGTTCTGCAATTTTTTAAAGTATAAAATGCTTAATGTTTCACAAAGATCTTTGTATGGATTAATCCACTTTTTATTAAATTTGGCTTCGGTACATTCTTACCTCCACCCCACTTCAATTCTGACTTTTGTAATTCATCGGATTACCTCTGTGGGATTGACCCACATTTGCAAACGATGCAATTATTGTTTTAAAAATCATAAAATGTGCTTAACGTTTATAGTATTTTTATTTTGGTTTGGATTAATCCATCTATCGTTATTAAATTTTGCTGTATGTACATTCTACCCTCCCCCCTCCCCTTCAATCCTGGCTTTAGTTCGTGTCACTGTGTGGATTACCACATGTGTGAAACATTGCAATATCGTTTTTTTTTTAAATCTAAAATGCTTAAATGTTTTAGTTTATTTTGGCTTATTTTGGCTAGGATTGAAATGCAGTCGATGTTATTCAATTGGTTTTAATACGTTATTTCAATTGATTTTGGGGATGGTTTGCGATGTTATCGCTTTTGGAATGGTTCGTATTTCCAATGTCCATTTGTCCCCGGCCTCCCGACGATCGCTGGCCTGGTTTGGTTGAGTCCACATTTACATTTCAATTTTTTTTCCTCAGAAGAAAAACGATTAAGTGTTATAATTTTTTTAATTTTTGGGTTGGCGTTGCACTGAAGCTCAGAGACAGAAGTAAATTCCTCGCGTTGGAATCACGCATCATGGCTCAGCAGTAGTGATGTAGGCGTTGACCTACAGTTTACAGTGTTTGGAGGGGGAAGGAGGGCAGAAAAAAGAAGAATACAAATTCAGGTCGTGATCTCCAGATGGTGGGTACGTTTAGCGATGTTGAGTCCGCAGTCTTTTTAAAGTCTTGGTCGCAGAAAACGCTCGAATAAAGTAGGCTTTTAAATGCTGATGCGCTGTCACGTCTACAGTAGTGTTAACCTATCACATTGTGTACACATTTGAATAGGCGGCCATTTTCCCTCCGGTGTGCATCCTTCTATATGGAGTGACTACTGTCACTCCATGATTTAATTGAGGATGGGACTTGAAGTTCAACATTTTACATGCGGTTGGATGTTGGGCAGGTCCCTGCTTTCTCATACAAGCAGGACCTGCGGAACATCCACTCAACATAGAGGGACTGCAGGTCTCAAGCTTCATCTCCACCCCATCCTCAACCTGCCGCTCCAACACCTCAAGCTAAATTCGGCGGGGGTCCCTGCTCAAGCGTTGTAGAAGCCCACTGCGACCGCCGCCGCCCTTGCCATAGACGGAGTGAAGACTCCTCGAACCTGTTCGCTTCACCACAACTACTGCGACCCCTCGCCTGCCCAGCCAAAAGTCCTGACCCACCCCCAAAGCCTTAACCTCCCCTCCGCAACTCTGTCACAGTCTTGGCTTCCCTGCTTCCCCTCCTCTCAACTCCAACACTCTATCCTGCCCCTCCCCCTCTCCTCGCCAACACCAGTCTTCTTCCCACTAAAAAGAAAATTGCATCACACATCGATCATATAATGTTATTCCTTTCATTACCTCATCAAAACAGCAGAAATTTAACGCTTTCCCCTCCCCTATCATGCTATCACCGACTTCACCAGAAACCGCGAATCGAAACCAGCAACAGTATTTAGTATGGCTCCTACATGTCATGGGCCCATCATGGGCCGACGCCAACTCACCAATCCTGTGAGATATGTGGAAAGCCCATGAGATTGCAACTCTCAAGTGACCACGAGCAGCCCCTAATTGTTGCAACGTAAAACTACTTAAATCTTTCTTCCTGATGTATTTATTTACCACATGTTAAAAGTAAATAATGATGGTTGTTTTCTTAATCTATCTATAGATTCAGCAATGCTGTGTGGTGTGTGGTGTGTGGTGTGTTGTGATGTGGGTGTCGTGCTTGTGTGTCTGTGACCGTGTTTCTCGAAACCGACTGGTCCGATCTAATTAAACTGCCAGCTATAGCTGGGACCTGAGAGTATGTGCCTTTCAAGGTTTGATATTAATCGAAACAAGTGCTTCCCAAGTTATGGCCATTTTATTTACCAACCAATGACAAGACACGTCTGCGGCCATTTATTACCAAACCAATGACAGGAACACGTTGCTCTGCGTAGGCGTGGCCCGATGGAAAGGGCCACCATTTAGTTACCGTGGCCGTAGGAGTGCAATTGTCGAATGGGCAGCGATGTCATGGCAAGCAAAGACAGGGAGGTAAACTTGATTTTGAATTTGGATTTTAATTTTAAACTCTGTGGGTAAGTATCACCATCAGTTGTTATTCAATGCAGAGTGATAATTCGTGGAATGCTGGAAACATGTTCCATACGGGCACGCACTACTTTCCGGATAGGTGAGTGACTCACTTATCTATAAATGTCTCGATTTCTTATGTCGCATTTATAAGATAAACACAATTGTCCCTAATTGCAGTTCGTCGTTTTACGAGAGCGAAGAGGAACGGCCTGTTGGTTGTTTTGAAAGTTTGTTTTTGTTTTTTTGGTTGCACGTACGTCCATGCACGTTTCATGGGCATGCACTATGGGCACACACGTACGGCGCATGCACGTACGGGCACGTAAGAGCGATAGAAACGGCCTGTTGGTTGTTTCTGGCAACGCGGTTTTGAAAGTTTTTTTTTTTTTTGCATGTACGGCCACGCACGTACGGCACGTACTAGTCTCGCCAGATTCCCAGAACTCCTTTGGACAAATATATTTACGAAACCATGGGTTTTAGTGGACCCTGTCTGTGTGTTAGAGAAAATAGTCGGAAATAGATAAGAAGGTACCCCACAGACCTCCATGGTAAAAGCCCTTGATCGAGAGAATGGCACATAGTGTATTTTGCGCAGTGTATATGCGATCAGACGCTGCCTCCATTGCTTTTCAAAATATATAAGCATTACCTGGGTTTGAAGCCAAAAACATGCCTACTGGTTTTGTGCATCGTGATTATGTAGCTCGGTATATTCCCAATTGTACTGACACCAGAGGCATGAAGCTGTAAGGACTGAAAGCAGAGGCCTATCTAACTTATTTGCAGCCTTCAGGCGAGCCCGTGACACCTATAAAGCTCAACCATTTTTATTTGATGATCCTTTTAACAGTCCATTTAGTCGTTTTTACATCTGAAGAGAAACTAACAGGGAGGGCTGGTGTTGTGAATATGACAGCTCCAAGACCAACATGGTGGTCCGGATAATTTTTCGTGGTTGAAACAGCGGTGAGGTCAGCCAGCTGTGGCCAAACAATCGGTGGAACGGAATGTTTTACACACGGACAGACGAACGGCTATTATAAAGATATTACTAGCAGAAAGGCCCGTTCAAAAATTATGGTGACCCTTCTGTATTTTCACCACTTGTTCAGCCTTGAAAACTCGGGGCTAAACCGAAATTCACACAAAAACCTGAATTCATACACAATTTCTCATCCTTTTTTGGCAGTTATAGACAATATATTGCCTGCAATCTGAATTACATACATTAGGCAAAAACATGCCGAATGCTTAGGTGGACACCACCCTTCCTATTTTCACTTCTTATTTTTTTAATCAGCCTTGAAAATTGAGCGGAAAAAAATAATACAGACAAAAATCTTCATTAATGAGAAATTGCTCATCCATTTATTTGGTGGTTTCTATAGGTCACAAAACTGCTGCGCGATTCACGTCCGGGGAAGTAATATAAAAAAATAAACCCGAGTTTACATGCAAGACGCAAAACATGCATTACCGCTTAGGCATAAATAGACAGCATTGTGGTTAGTATAGCTCGGATAATTTTCAATTACATTGGGCCTGGGCTGACACCAGAGGCCTGAGGCCGCTTGCACCTTAACAAAAATGGCAGAGTATGATTTTTTTCAGGTTGCAATGTGGTGGAGTCAGGACCAGCTGCTCCAAATCAATTGGGCAAAGGCAGTCCCATCACACCATACATGCCATACAGTCCAAAAACGAACTGAGAGATATATATATATATATATATATATATTATATATATATATAATAATATATATGTAATTATTATTATTATATAAGCTGTCAAAATTATAGGTTGGAATTATTTTATTCAAAATGATTCAGAAGACTGGAATATGATGTTTCTATACAAGGAAAAGCATTATGTACAAATGTGACCGTATTTTCTTTATCTTCTGGACGTTTCATTTGACGGTACAGCCTTGCAAGCGTGCCAAAGGCCTAATAAGCCTCGGCTGCATCAGGTGCTTTTTCTTCTTTTATTATTAGACATCCTATGAGTAAACTGAAACTCGTTTTTTTCTACATATGTTGCACATACCCTGACAACAAATTTCACCTCCCTGTGCCTTGCTATTTGTTGCTTATTTTTAAACAAAAATGCTTCGTACACACCATTTGAGGCTTGGTTTGCAAGCACCATCTTACCATTGCCAATAAAAGAGATAGATTACTCTTATATGGAAAATGTCGTTTCGAGTTTTTTATCCTTTCAAAAATAGACCGCAGTGAACACATAGTTGTATTAAAAGATTGACCTTAAAACCAACTTAAATCGTTCCTTATGAAGGGGACAGAGAAACACAAATGCATACTGACTATATATTATATTTATATATATATATAAAATATATATATATATATATTATTATACATAGCACGTATCTCACAATGACAGTACAAGTACTTCATCTGCTGACCCTTCCAGTTACAAAACCAGTCGGGAAGTCGCAAAAACATTCAAAACATTCAAAAAATGAAAAAAACCCCAATAACTCGAATATTTGAATTTTTGCAACTTGCCGACTGGTTTTGTACTGAGGGTCACATTATTGTTCATGCTGATTGAGGCTCTAAAGTGAAATTGAGCCAATGTATGAATTTAGTGGAATTCGTCTGAAAGTGAGGATTTTGACATGGAAACTTGTCTCAGTTTTTTATTGGTCCACAGATATGAATTATGCTCAAATAACAACGGCCCATACGTCTGTTGTCCACATAGCAAACCAATACGTAACATAAAAGTCCCAACGTCCAGCATTGTTTTGGTCTCACATCGATTGTGTTTTCCAGCATTCTCCCATAGCTGATGCTTTGCGGAGACCTTTCTCCCAACACTGCAGCGAAATTTGAATAAATGTTCTGCCCTTGTGCCACGGTAAGCACAATGCGCTGCTGGTCGCTCCCCTCCCTGACAAACAGCCGAGCCCGGGAGAATACGCATGCGCGAGCCAGATAACGACTATACACCTGGCAATTGCTCTCCTATCCGTACCCCCTCGACGATTCTGTTCCCCATTTAGGCCCCTTGTAAAGGTCTTTGCCTGTTTTGTCCCGGGGTCACCTGCACCGGGCTTTCTGCGGTTTGCCTGAATGTCAAACACTGCCAATTTTGGTACCTGCCCCTTGGGGTTCTGCACACATCACGACCGATGCCTCATCATGTTTCACACTTATGGTGAAGTAGCATAGGCAAAAGGAGCACCCAAAATTCACATTTTTGTGTCAGAATTTCTAATTACAGCAAATATATTGGCGGATCCAAGGCACAATAATATGAAATTAAGTTTGTATGAACTCAATATAGTCGTTTATTCGCTCTTATTGTTATGTGAGGTCTAATCCTCAACCACCCCTGCCCCCACACCCCCTCCCATAACCTTTCGTGCACACCAAGCCGTTAAGCTCACGCCTGTTCTGCACCACGCAGCTTGGACGAGGCAGCGTGCGTTTTACGGAAAACAGAATGCCACCCTGCAGTGAGCCCTCCTCCATTTCCCCCCTCTTCCTCCCCTTCGGGAGAGCGCAACACGTGCATCAGCGGCCGTAGAGTCACACGAAGTGTCAGCCAAACAGACGAGAGATGAAATCTGAAAAGCGCCACGTCTTCGTGCGTCCAACCTTTCTTGTCGCCTTGCTGCGTCGCTCCGCACGTACAATCTGCGGTGATTGCCTGTTGTCGCACAGTTCTTGCATTTCGATCACCCAGTGCGTTTATGTTGCGTGCAGCGCAGAGAGTTATGAAGCAAACTCTCCAAGGTATACTGCGCCGCCTATATAGGCCAATCGTGCTCGGGTTGTCATCGAACAAAACATTGATTCCGTCCTTTTTGGAAGGTCGCAGAAAGGGTCTGCGAGCGTTTTACCACGCAACGCTCTCCTGTTACCGCAGGGGCCCTCGGCGGGGACGACCTGCGTGCTTGTTCGGTTTTCACGGCTTCGTTTTGGCTCTGCGTTGCTCACGACAAACACATCACAACCACACCTACTCTCGCCTCGTCAAACAGCCCAAATGACGAGGGTGAAACGCGGATCCGAGCAAACCCTCAGCCTCGGGATCCTAAATGCGGAATCCGCGTAGATTTCATCATGCACTGTAGGCCTACTCATGTATATTCATTGGTGGTCTTTTGGGGAAGGTGGAGGGCTTTTGTGTGCTTTAAAATGTGCTTATCCGCTTGTTATACGACAAAGAAAATAATTGGTCATTTTGCAAGGAAGCATACAAGCGATGGTGAGAAAGTTGGTCACTATCGGAAGACCTCATCGAAAGTGCAAGCTTGTGCTGCACAGCAAGACACCCCATTGCGAAGATGAGATGCTTGTTGATCTGTTTCTTTAGCACAGTTCATGGACACGCACATCTCTTCTCCCTCTTGCATAAACAATTTTAACTGAGTCTACAAATTTAGCCGAGGACTTTAGGAGTTACAACCTGTCAAATTACCCATGTACTCCACAAGTTGACTCTCGTGAAAGTGAATGGTGTTACAGCCAAAGCGCAAAGATTTCTTATATTCACTAGGTATAACTTTAAACGCAAGGTTCTTCATTAACTAGATATTTCTTCTAATACAAAGGTTCTCATCGCTAGGCATGACTTTAACTACAAGAATTTCTTCAGATCTAGGTAAACTTCAAATACAAGGGTTCTTCATGAATTAGTATAACTTAAATAAAGGGCTTCTTGAAAAGGATATTAATCCTCTACTCTTTGTGTGTGTGTGTGTGTGTGTGTGTTTAAATATATAGATATAAAGAAACACCTACATCGAGGTTGATCTAAAAGTCCCTCGTAAACTTGTGAATATTAATGTATTTTTTCATCCAAAGTTCTGATGTTGATATCATTTTCTTCTTCAAATTACCTGAATAAACCTGAGTGACAGAGGCAGTGGATCTCACAATTTTACTCATGAGAAGCATGTACAGTACGTGGTGATTTACAGACATGAAAATGTCTCTGAAGTGCATCGCCAGTTCTCCCAACAACGGAATGAACCACTTCAGAACCCACATACAATGGAATCAATAAATGAGGGGTCTGAAGCATCTGGATCAAAAACAGAGAGAGATATTTTACTGCATGAGAAGCATGTACATGTACGTGGTGATTTCAGACATGAAAATGTCTCTGAAAGTGCATCGCCAGTTCTCCCAACAAGGAATGAACCACTTCAGAACCACATAGATACAATGGAATAATAAATGAGGGGTCTGAAGCATCTGGATATTGCACTGCATCATGCACCTGTCATTAGTAGAGCCCAAGATGGCTAAATTCCTCACTAATTTTGGATCACCCTGTAATATTATATATATATATATTTATAATATTAATATATATATATATATATCTCACACACACACACAAACACAACACACCAACACACACACACAAAACACACACACTAT
>CM068960.1:63791729-63808921 GCA_035128595.1 Eptatretus atami | reverse complement strand
TCAGGACAGAGGCGGTGCAAGAGAGATGGCAAACCCTGATTTGATTTTGATTGGGTTTGTTTGGGGATCCTTTCTTTGACCAGACTTGTTAATATCCACTATCCGCCCACTGACTATACCGAGCTTGAGGATATATCTCAAGATGTATATAAATATCCCATCCTTTTCGATAGCTTTACTACTCATTGAACCCTTTGTGGAATGGGTGCTTAAAATACAGTGATGCCAGAAAAGTGGAATCCCGATCGTTAATAAATTAGGCCTCTAAATGATGCCTGTATGTGGTTGTGTGTATTATAGTATTATATATATAGTATTTAATATTATATATATATATATATATATATATTAATATATATATATATATATCATCTTCCCCCCTATTCCCGTCCATTTCTAAACAGCAGTTTTTCCTTTTAATCAAACGTTTTCTTTCATAAAAATGGAACTTTAGGAACAGAGCAAATGTTTCATTACGATTTGGAAAATTGGCACATTCATCCACTTTGCTGATGTGAATGTTCCTTTTCACAGCACTCTCTGACGTAGTGAAAGCGACCGGCAACACAAGCCCTCCACTCCCCCAGCATCTTCCACCTCATCCCTCGAGCACTCACACCGCACACGCACCATCACCCATTAAACCAACCTCAGTGTCTGCATCTTATGGTTACCCCCACCCCCTAATTGGCGAGTGATGTCACAAATGGGGCGAGACTCAAAACTTTGAAAAAGATCAATAGAGAGGAGGGGAGGGTTGTTAATAAATTAGGACGGCCGACGATGGATATGTTGTGTGGAACATATTCGCAAATGTAATGGTGTGTAGAGGAGTGTGGAATCACCCACCACTTGTAAGTTTTCCTTTGCAGTGTTTCACTCCCATCATGCGCTGTAAGTGTGTGGTGGCAGGCCACCCAATCCAGCTGTGCGTTTAGTTATGTAGAGAGTCGGATCCACCATCCCCTTGTTTATGTAGTTGGTATTTCCACACCCAGTTCATGTGTTTAACTCATGCAGTCGTGCCACCAGTCTTCAAAGTCGTGTAGTTGTCCACCACCACACTTCCATTAAGTGGGCGTAGTTCCACTATCCAGCGTGCATTTATGGGTGCAGTCAATGGACCCATCACACGCTTTTTTTAATTTTTTAAATGATGGGCGTCAGTGCCACACCCCAGCCACGTGTTAAGTGGTATGAGAATGAGACCCACCCACCCGATGTTCAAGTGTTACCACGACCACGACCAACCACACATCTAAGTCAATATTTCCGCTCTCCCTCCTTCGCGTGCCCATGGTGCACCCACTCTGCGGTGCTCGCTCTTGTCCTTGCGGAGTTGAGATTGATACACGTCATTGCACGTTTTTCTGGCACTTCGAGCCCCTCTCGACGATCGACCGCCTCCCGTGACAAACACGTCGCGCTGACACTCCGACATACGTGCTCAGTGCTGCCTAACCCATATTGTTTATTAAGATCAACGGTGGGGGGACTTATCTGAAAAAAAAGGCCTTGAGCTGACCAACAATGGGTCAAAAGACTTGGTGTACTTATTTGTCAAATGTTTTAAACTTATCTTTGTGTTCATTTTCAGTCTATTGAGCCTCACTGTGTTTCAGAGTAGCTAGCCTTTACCCGTTAGGGGTATGCGCACCCCCCTCCCCCACCACCACAGTACACACACACACGAATACACACACACCACCCACACAGCACACACACACACACACACACACACCACCACACACTTACTACGCACACACACAATTACATTCTCACTGTGAGTAAACTCACACATGCCAATTCTGACATCTCACCAAAAAAAGCCTGAACCACTTCTCTCCCAACTCTGTCCCATTTTGACCTTGACGAATTGATTCGATTTTTGGTGAAGATCCGAATCCAGATCTGGATAGGAGAATTATTTAATCTTTAAAGCATCTTCACCATTTGTGAGATTGGGCCAAAAACATATAGTATGTATAGCATGATATTTAAAAAATTAGTGGGCCGATATGTTTCGTCATGGATGAGGCTACGTGGTGGAGGTATGCGCTTACTGAGTGCCCTTCCAGTTCTAAATGGTCAATAGGGTCATTTAAATGGTTCCTCAATTGGTCGCCATCGTAAATGATAAATGTGCGGATGTAGTTAGGCCGAATGTCCAACCAATGGGTGAACTCACACGCACCACGGACACATGCCCGGCTCCTTTATAGTACAGAAAACATTAGTACTTGCATTGTTGTTTTGAGGCCTCAACAAAGTATCAAAAGTCATAGTTCATTGTAATAAAAGAAAGGTGTAAGTTAGGTTAAATATTTCTCAATTATTTTCCCCCCCACTTTTGTTTTTTTCTGTTTTTTACTCTTTCGTGAAGGGGCATCTTTTAAGTTCTTTTTCTTCTCCTTTTCAAGTGAGAACATCCAAATACTATTTCATAGATCACGTACAGTATACAATTATTATTTAAAAAAACAGGTGTAGCTGTTAAACTTCAGTTAATACAGTAAAAACTTCGCTGCAACTTGCCTGAATGTACAGGAGATATGGTAATTGACATAATTGTTACAAAAGTGTTATGAGAGATACGGTGCACATTTTCGTCCCATGGACTGCGAGTACAGACGGTGAATACGAGTTGCGGAGTTACAAGTTTATATACATTCTCATGCATTGGGATTCTCAGTTTGTGGACTTAGTGAAGTTCTGCAGCTCTAGGGAACCTCAGTCGGTTTGCAAAGAGCAAAGGCTTGCCTGGTGTAAGCTTTTCTTGGTTGCTTTATTGCAGCTTTTCTTTGGCTGGCAAAGAGCATGGGGGTTCATTATTGAAAAATCCCACTAACTGCAGTAATTGATTACGTGAGAACTGATTGTTATTCCCTGCTATTATGGATGAGATGTGACATCAGGTCCTTTATTATTATATATATATTAAATATATATATATATATATAAATATATATATAATAATTATATATAATATTTTATATTATAATAAATATATTAATGAGACGACCCGTGAAACCCGTGGTTCCTAATCTGTGACCATGCGGGCTGATGAAAAAAATCATTATTGAGAAATAAAAGTAGCTCCAGCGAACTATACCGCTGAGGTTGTTTGCCATTGATCAAATACTCCCAAAGAGTACTTGACTGAATTCGGGATTGATTTTTTAATAATTTTTCGTTGCCCGATTTTAACGGAACATGATACTTGCACACCGCAGGGGAATGCGTGAGTAAGGTGGGACTAAAGTTTTTGCGCTATCGTGTACCATTTTGGCTGTATCGGGAACTACATACATTTACATAAACATTATATACAAGATGAGAGTTTTAGTAATACATATAAGATATATATATATTATATATAATAATATATATATATATAATAATATAATATATTATATATTGTAATATATATTATATATATTTCTAACCACTGACGACTCACTGACTGATATTAAAATATCGCGCTACCCAGATGATGTAGAATGCTGAAAATTTGCGTTGCCAATGTACATCGAATCTCGGGTCACTGGAAAATTTCACAGAACGTCGGCACAACATCCATGAATGAAAATAGAAATAAATGGGGAAAAAAATGCAGGTTAGTTTACTTGAGGACAATGGGGAACACGTAATTTTCGTGCCAATGGGACAGTTGCAGCCCACACACCAGGTAAAAAATCACAGAACCGTCGGAGAAGCATTCGTAAATGAAAAATTATAAAGAATTGACAGTAATAAAATGAAAATAAATAATTTTTTTTAAAATCAAAATGCAGGGTGAGCAAACCTGAGACAATGGGAAGGCATGGTCGTTGTTTTCACCAATGGTTCAGCACACCACGCTAAAACATATTATTATATACATAATATAGATAGATACGCACGCACACACACACACACACGACACACACACACACACACCACCACACACACACACACACCACAGCACACACACCACATATGCCACCGACTTTTTGATAACAAGGAAATCACTCACTCCCAGATGCACAAATTCATCCAAGCACAGCGCGTTATCCATTCCCGGCATTGGCATACGGAATGATTTTGTGATTGAAGGCGGAAGCTGCGGTGTTTGTAGCGTTTAGAGAATTGCAGCAGAAGTCGAATATTCAGCTCTAGGGTTAAAGGAAAAGCTATATATTACAAGTATTGCGGTAAGAAACTTGCACCGCCAAATTCACGGTGAGAAGCTGCGACATTTAGCAAAAGCCCTGTGGGGGTTGTGTTTTCTTCGAAGAGTGCTCAGATTCCCAACATAAATTCCATTCCGGCACTCAACACACTTTACATCAATCAAACCAATTCGTCTGACCATTGGATTCTGTACGCACAAAGTGAGTTTGGGAAAGCTCTGTTCCTATCTTGAACAGTGTTTCTTTGTGGTGAAAGTCTGCAGGAATGAGTTTGGATGGAAAATGTTAAGCACAATGAGGACAGGGAGGGAAGAGAAAATTTAAGTGTCGAAAAATGAGTGCATGTGAACAAGGAGCAAGAATTAAAAACTGTAGGTCTCTCTATTCGTGATTTGACAGTCCGGACACAAAGCTAAATCTATAAACTCATTTTTTTTTGGCTTTGGGCTTGGAAGGAAGGAAAGAGCAAACATTTCCTGACATGACAGCTCACTTGATTGAACGTGTTTCAATTAAATGATTAAATGACTCCTCATATGCTCAACTGTTCAAACCACAGGCCTGCTTGCATTTACTGACATGCACACTAGGATGTGGAAATAACCATAGAAAGCACAAGAAATGCACAAATCAATAGTGTTGCAACCAAACGGATCCATAAAATATATCTACAGAATATACCATTAAAGGAAAATACGCAAAACATAATGAATAAGTTGGACAGTTGTGTAAGTATTTAGTATGTGACCCTTTTAGCTTTGTATGATGAGAATTGAGCATTTTGTTGTATGCTCCCATGCAGTTTAGCATGAAATGACTGATGAATGTTTATTCCAAAACTATTGGAGCACCTATGTACAATTTATCCGAGGTTTTTGTTACCGTTTGACTTTTCAGTATCCATATACATTAATGTCATATCGCCTCAATGTTGTTCATATCAGAAGTTAGGTGCAGGCGCGAGACAATCTTGTGAGTGTTCCGTCAGTCTCATTTATCTCCATGTTTCCCCACATTGGCCTGTCGGTAATCGGTGCTACCTTCAATTCATGCTAAATCTGTAACATGCTAGGCTGTGATGTAGCTCCATCCTGTATGATCCACCCCCATTGCTTCACTATGCGTTGTGTACACTGACTGTTAACAGTGCTTCCCGTCCGTTTCACGCTTGTAAAGAGATGTAAAAATTTTTTTTTTTTCTTCTTGTGGGGGTTCTTTTTGTGGCAGAAGATAAATTGAGCGATGAAACCGGTTGGCAGCTGAGGGGTGTAGATTTGGGATTCTACGTGTGTACTTATTTGTGAATGTCTTGTACAGCTATGGAGAAACTCGAGAAGGGTTTGAAAAACAGAAAGGGAGCTTCTGGTTGCTTTATGCAGCTTCTTCTGTGGAAGATATGGCGAGGAGTCGACTTATTATTATATCTAGCCACCTGGAGTTGAACTTCGGGGTTATTCGATGGTATTCAGCTGTAATTATACCCATTATCAGGCACCTCCTCGGTCAACCGCTCTAGATGGGTCTGAAGCGTTTCCGAGGTAACCTGCTGCGGTTCTGTAGCCACCATGTTTTTGGCCTGGCTCACACATGCTCATTGACTTGGAATTGTTTACAAAAAGTGTTGTGAGAGTTCAGTGCAACATCGATGGGTAGTGTTGCTAATACATATATTCTATTTATTCAGAAAGTTTAACGAGAAAGGTACCGATAGTCTAAAAGACGCTAAGAAAAACATATATTGCGTGTGTTGTGTGTGTGTGGTGTGTGTGTGTGTGTGTGTGTGTGTGTTTTTCTTTTGTTGTTTTATTCCATATGCAGTTTTAACATTGAAGTGGAGCAGAGCCTCCCAGGTCTGTATCCACCTCAGGCATCGTTGCGCATGTCCAAGTTGTTGTTGACTACCGCCCACACCGTGGAGCCGTTTCAGGAGATGGAGCGGAGACCTAACCAGATCTAAAATATCCCACCTCCTGTATGGTGCATTCAGATGTGTTGTGTGTGTGTGTGTGTGTGTGTTTAAATATATACGATAATAAAGAAACACCTACATCGAGGTTGATCTAAAAGTCCCTCGTAAAACTGTGAATATTAATGTATTTTTTCATCCAAAGTTCTGATGTTGAACATTTTTCTTCTTTCAAATACCTGAATAAAACCTGGTGACAGAGGGCAGATGGATTCTCACAATTTTACTTCATTGGAGAAGCATGTACAGTTACTGTGTGTATTTACAGACATAAAAATTGTCTCTGAAGTGCCATCGCCAGTCTCCCAAACAACGGAATGAACCACTCAGAAACCCCACATACAATGGAATCAATAAATGAGGCAGGGGTCTGAAGCATCTGATCATTGCATTCATGCACCTTCAATAGTGACCCAGATGCTAATTCACTCAACTACATTTTTGGATCACCCGTATATGATATATTATAATATATATATATATAATTAATATTCCAACACAAAACCCCAACCAACCCCCCCCCCCCCCCCCCCCCCCCCCCTACATCCCAAATAACCCCAAAAAATAAATAATATAATATATAAAAACGGCCCACAAAAATATATCTCACCCACAACCACACAACACACACCACACACACACACACACACACACACACTATACATAGCCAGCGGCACGACCGCTACTGCATATGCATTTACGTATACGAATGCCAGGTTTTGGAATCTGCATGCCTTCCTGCCTCTGACCCGTTTCCCCCGCCTGTAACTATAAAAACAAACCCGGAGGGTCTTTCTTGTGCTGATGTCGATATTCTCAGGCTCACCGCACCCACAGCCTGAGTGCCATGGTGCATTTCTCATTTGGGGACTTCCTACTTTGTGGCCTGGATATTTTCTGTTAACTCGAGTGTTACATCCCCTTTTCCCATCAATAAATTGTGGCAGAAGATAAATAATATCGACACCTGCGCACTGACAGCGTCGAAGAGAAATGTTCTCAAATGGTGGAAAAAGTTTCCCCGTGAAAAACAACAACAAAATTTACAATTCAAGGAACACACACTATGGAAATCCGATTGCTGTGAATTATGAAACATCCTCAGGCAAATGCAACAGGATGGTGTTTCCTTGAATCAAACATCTGCACTCATTGTCTCAAGACAATGAACGAGAAGGGCACTCGGGGAGTACGTACCTCCGCCACGTAATTCCTGATCCACGAGAACACTATCGGGTCCATACATTTTTGAAATATCATGTGCAGTACTATATCGTTTTTGGCCCTCTCTCTCAATGGTGAAGGATTCACTTTATAAATTAAATAATTCTCGTATCCAGATCCCGATTCGGATTCTTCACCAAATCGAATCAATTCGTCCTTGCGACACACCCAACGTGTCCACCAAGTTTCGCTCCGAATCCGTACACAACTTTTTTTGAGATATCCTTGCACACACAAACAACAAATGAAATTGCTCGTTGAGCAAGAATTGCCGGAATAACTTGTCATATCTCCATGATCTCTGAAAAAACAAAAACCTGGAAATCAATTTGGTTCTTATAAGTCGATAGTTGCTACTGTTTAATGAGTTATAGCACTTAGTTTGGTCATGATCATAACTTGGAAGTCAATCAGACTTGAAATGGCGTTTTATCGCAATTTGAAAGTTTTTGACCCGACCCTCCTGACATTCGACCCCCGACCGCTGAGAAGGGTGTTGGTGTGACCACCCCGATGAGACGTATGGTTGGCATGCAGAATTGGAAGATGCACATTTTGGATTTGGTTTAAGTCGATACGACCATTTTAGCGGACGTTATTGCAAAAATAAGAATTTCGGTTTTTCGGTGACCTTGACCTTGACCTTTGACCTAAGATTCACCAAAAACGACAAGTGTCTAAGTTGGACCATTGGCCGACGTCTGTACCCAGTTTGGTTATGATCGTTTGAAATGGTGTGGCTGCTACAGGGAAACAAACACACAAACAAACAGACAGACAGATAGACCCACAGATATGACACACACAACCGAACCAACATAATTGCCAAAATCCGAAGGATTCCGGCATAACAGCCAAACAGAAAGGGTGTTGAAAAACATAACCACCTTCCACCTTCTTTGGCGGAGGTAAAAATTCCATTTCCTTCACAGTTGCCTTAATCTGTGCTCATTTTGTCTGCACCAAAGCCAGAAGATGTGGGAAACAAGTGAGAGCTTCAAATACCTTATTATAGGCCACATGTACACCTGTCATGCAATTGATCAGTTTATTAATTTCATATTTACAAATCGCATAGCATGGTTAAAAATAGCGTCGAATGCTAATAACCCATTATTAGCCATGATTGCACCTGGCTTTATTAAATATTTATATTTACAGTACATATTTGGACTGCATGTAAACACTACCTTTGAAATCCGGTAAAACATGTTTGGAATTATAACGTTCTGCAAACGGACACTCTCGGGCTTATAAAAGAATACAAGTTTTCCTTTGCAAGCCACACCTTTGGGATCTCTTGCAGAGTGAGTGACTGTCGCCACACCTGCCGCTCGCTGCGCATACATGTAACATGAATGTTGTAAAATATGTCAATAAAAATAGGTAAACACTCATAAATACTGCTTGACCCCATAAATCGTGGTTCGTATAGATGATGCTAAGTCCGCGTACACGCACTTATTATATCCTCTGAGACATGCTCAAAAACATACGCTGTTTGCATTGAAAAGTTCAGGCACGCTATTCATCGCTAAATGCTGCAAATGGCTAAAAGCTAGCTACTCTATAATGCAGAGACTTTAATGCAGAGAATCAGACCCAGTACATGCATAAACAATATGCCTAATTGTAAAACCCGTTTTGGTTTTGGATGTCTGTACATATTTAACATGGATGCTGGAATCATGGAATGTCCGGGTAACGGGTCAGTTGGATGATGGAGAGTGTTGGACATGGAGGATGCTTATTCATGAGTGCTGGAGTCAGGTAACAGAGTTGACACTGATACAGAATTCCATCATTAAGAGCACTGCGTACACCCATGCTCAACTGATTGAACAGTTTTTAGCCAGAAATATGAACATGAGATGATGTTTGTCATAGCGGGGCATCAAGAACATTCACAGCTCCTTGCTCTGGAGAACATGTTGCGTGGACATGTCACGGGTTGGATCGCTGGTGTTAACTTGGGAAGCAAAAATCATTGTTAAAGTCACTGTTAGACGTCAGTTCTGTTCCCATCACGTCTCGAGCTTTCCTCCGAGCTGTGTTTTGCTGCACTTTCTTCTCCTTACATTGTCTTGTGCTTTTCTCTGCATCGACGGCCTCAGTTTCTCTGCCGAAAGGGAGACAGGTGATCATTAATCGATGAGCCAACACCGAGCGGTAAAATAGCTGAGACAAACATGGTGCACTGTACACGAAGATGATGGATGTCTGACCAATGGCCTGCACGGAATTACAGGCACTATGTCGCATCGACCAAGTCCCTCTATGCATTGTTGGAGGACTCAAAGTGGAAATAAATTAAATAAAAGCAAATACAGTGCAATATTATTTATCTCCCCTCGATAATGGCCCAGCTGTATTTTGACCACAACAGCCATAAGATATTGTAAAGATAGGGCTCACGTCTGAATCTCAAAGATTTGAATTGTTGTGTATGCATTTATATATATATATATATATATGTCTCGTCTTGGTGTTTAATCTTTACTTTGCCTTGGGAGTCAGTAAGCATTAAACCAACATGAAGACCAGAGAACTGTTCTGTGAAAGAAAAGCAAGCAATTGGAAGCAAAATAATAAAATAATTCAATGGACAACCATAGCACAAAAACTGGGCAGACAACACAACAATTAGGAATATCACTAAAAAGAAAAGAAACCACCGTTGTACTTCACAATAGACAACGGCCATTGTCGGCCAAGAACGACAACTGCAGTGGACGACCAAAAAATATCAGAGCTTGAAGAAAAACCCTAAAACAAAACTGTCAGTGACATCACCAACACCCTCCAAGCAGGGGTGAAAGTATCACAATCTATGGTTCGCAGAGACTTCGACAGCAGGAATTACAAACGCTACACCTCAAGATGCAACCTCTCATCAGCACCAACATTAGAAAAGGCCAGACTCGAATCTGCCAATAAGTACAGAGCTGAGCCAGTAGAGTTCTGGACCAAGTTTTATGGACAGATGAGACCAAAATAAACCTTACCAAAGCGATGGAGAGGTGAAAGTGTGGAGAAAGGAAAGGAACTGCAAATGATCCAAAAGCATACCACCTCAATCGGTGAAGCATGGTGGAGGGAGTGTCATGGCTTGGGCCTGCATGGCTGCCTCTGGAACTCGCTCGCTCATCTTCATTGATGATGTGACTAATGATGGCAACAGCAGAATGAATTCGGAAGTGCCACAGAAAACATTTTGTCTGCCTATGTACAAGAAAATGCCCCCAAACTCGTTGGGTGGCGCGCTTCACCATGCGGCAAGGACAAGGACCCAAAACATACTGCCAGCGCAACCAAGGAGTTGATCTGGGGAAAAAATGAAGTTTTAGACTAGCCAAGTCAATATCCTGATTTAAATTCCATGGAGCATGCACCTTCACTTGGCTGAAGAGGGGACTAAAATCAGAAACCCCCCAAAACAAACAAAAACTGAAAATGGCTGCAGTAAAGTCTTGGCAAAGACTTTGTTGATGTCGATGCAGTTATTCAATGCAAGAGATCTGCAACCAAATATAATTTCTTATGATACTACTTTGCTTTATTTAAGTTAATCTGTTCCAATATAATATATGCTTCCACTAAATGGGGAGAATGAACGTAAAAGTGCTATTGTTCTACAATGGCAAAACGTTGTATGTATAGAAATACCAATAAACAAAGAGCTGACCTTCTGTACTTGCCTCATATTCATCTTTTTGATCTCCAAATCCAAATTTCTTGAGTAATAGAATAATAACAAATTTTGACTTACGATTCCAATACTTATGGAGGCACTGTGTGTGTGGGTACCGTTGTGTGGTGTGTGGTGTGTGTGTGTGTGTAGTGTGTGTGTGTGTGTGTGTACCGAAGGCAACGTCTTGCTTTTTCTTTCATTGTTTTCAGTTGGTGGAGTAGTGGTTTGTCCTATCATTCTTGGTTCGCTGTGCTTTTTCCTCCAAACTCGAATTAACCATCCATAACGAGAGCGTTCATAGAACACAATACCCAATATGCTCAAGAAAATACTTCAGTTTTTCATAAAATAATTATTTTAAAGATCATTACAAAAATAATGGAAGTTTAGCACCGCTGAAGTGTGTCTTACACACCACTCTTTTACACTAGCCAGCTAGTGTGTAGCAGCCTGTGGCTGCTGTGCCATCATTTTTCAGGGGCCACAGCTGTGCCACTGATGCATGCCCTCTATTCCAGTAAGCTGGTACTCATTTTTTCCAACCTCAGAAGGATACAGCTGAATTCACCCCACCTGGTGTTAATTCAATTGCAGGACAGTGGCACAAACTCAATATCCCAAAGATTTTAAGCCAGCCACCTTAACCATGAAGCCAACACCTTGCGTTCCCTTCTACACACTGTAACAAGACCAATGTTGAGTCACAGTTTAGGATATGTAAGCTTTATTGATCATCATAGAATGCAGCATCAATCGGCATCAGGCATGCCATATCGGAGGGGCATCTTCTTCACCCCAATACTGCACTCTCTCACATGCCATGCCCACTTCCCAGGGGCTGCGCGTTGACAGCTCCGATTACATTACCACCCTTTAGAAAACATCCAAGTATTACAAAACTGGAGTTCTTTAGAAGTAGTATATGAAGGTAATTTGTGTTCTAACAGTGTTGTGGGGCAACTTAGCATAACAATTGTGCATTTTGTGAGGAAAGCACCAAATTTGGCACACTAGTAGCCTATATTATGAACAGATTTGGATATTGGGCCATCTCAAAATTTTTGGTGGCAGTTGGAAAATGCTTGCCACAGCCATAGCGCTGAATTTGAGATGCCCAATATTCCAAATCTGTTCATAATATGATAGGCTACTAGTGTGCCAAATCTGGTGCTTTCCTCACAAAATGACACAATTTTATGCTATATTTAGCTAAGTTGCCCCACTAGTGTTCAAGATATCCCATTATAAATTTGCAATTGGTCACGAGCTTTGACCACCAATAACAAATTTTTATCATGACCCGAGCATCAAAAAAACTACACATATTGAACAAACAGTTTGAAATGGAGCACCTCGCCACCATGACAGCATTTAAATTACATCAGATGTGGCAATAAATGTGAATTGTTGCTCCCAGCTTGTCTGGGCGTGATGGACAGAAGACACCATTTGCATCTTTGCCACATTCGTCCCGACCCCGTTTAGAATCCCATGCGGGTACGGGCAACTTGCTGGTATAATTCAATTTAAATAAAAGGTTAAGCGAGATTTAAATGCATATAAATAAATTAATTCCCGGTTTTACCACCCTTTTACCCAGTGTCTATTACACCACAGTATTTAAAACATTATATTAGTTCTTCATGCCTGTTGTTTGTGTCCTTTAGGATGTCCTTTAAAAACAGTAAGTTTCCTGTTTGGAATGATTTTTCAATTTGGACGTGATTTGGACTAATTCAGAGCCAAAGTTACTGTAAAACAGTCAACTTGTCTTTGGATTCATGTTCTTTTTCTGTGTTCAAAATATAACATTCAATTTAAAAATTTGTTCCTCGATCATAAAACTGATTGACAGACAGACAGACAGAGCGACGACAAAACCAATTGCTTAACCCCGCTTTTCGCTTGCGTTGGGTAAAATAAAACATAACATGTGTATACGTGTGTGCGTTAAATATATGTATATATATATATATATATATATATATATAATAATTACGGATCTCGTCTAGGGAGTAAAATGGGAGATGATTAAAATAGTTAATTTGATCGTACATGTTAGCATAAGGTGCTGTTATTCCCATGATGATAAAATGTGTCAAGCATGTGTTTAGAAAGGTCTAGTCCCCCCCCCCCTCCCCCAGCTCAAGTGTCTGTATCTAAGCCCCACCTGTCCCCCCTCCTACATTCTTGATTCTCCCCATTGTCTATCTGTTCTTTTATGGATTTTCCCTGACACCATAACCAATGAGCACGAATCCACAGCGCAATCACAAAGTCAGCACGAGGCCACCAGACAGGCTAAAGGACATTCCCTTAATATGCACTGTCTTGCTGCGTTGTCCAATGAACATGCCCCACGGCCGCTAATTCTTCAAAGTGCGCGAGCCCTGGAGGAAGGCACAGGAGGTGTGGGAGCTCGAGACCCGCGCCGAAACCGCTGTGTGCCCAAGCGAAGCCCACGTAGATGACGGACGGACTACCACCGAGTGCATGAGCAGGGCCCCGCAGCCCATTTTTTCTTTGTCTTGTCATTCCCTTTGAGTCCAATGTTTTTGTGGAATTATTGTGATAAGGTATTATTGCTAATGTCGGCGTGGTTCCCGGCATGTTGTAATTTATTTATTTTAATCGTGATCGCCCAATGAGCTGCCATGCTTTCTTTCCTCTTCCCCATTTCTCTGTTAATTACCCCTGTTTGATGAAAGCGTGTGTTGTCATCGAAAGTGGGCACCACAGAACTTAGGAATTAACGTATTAACCCGTGAACTGGGCAGATTGGGGTCACGCTTATGTGCATCAAGCGTGGAACGTCGACAAGCTTCGGTCGGCTATTCTGTCGGCGATTCCACTGTGGTTGTTGCATTTAGAGAACCAATTGTACAAATGTCCCAAATTAATGCAGCAGATGCAGACCTTTTCTTCTCATACCCGTCAAGGGGTGTGTGATGGTCGTTGAAGACTATGTGACAGTAAAAAATTGAATCAAGAACAGTACAGGTTGAATCAGAATAATGTATAAACACTTTGAGATGTTGCTCAAAACCCAAAGTTGCTACTGCAGTGGATGAACAAAACTTTTGAAACATAAACCCAAAGTGCTGCACAAGTAGTGGATATGTGGAAATTGATACAAAGCAAAGGTTAGTTCAGATGTTCAAAATGTTCACCATTGGATATTTTGAACATAGAGCATTTTAACGTGTTTATACATTTTTTCCGATTCACCCTGTATATATGTATAAGGATGGGGGCCGAGCAATTTGAAAAGAACGAAGGCCGAGCAATAATCCTGAATGAAATGCACCACGGTTTGGTCATCCTATCGACTGTTGGCCGCCAATTTCCAATGTCACGAGTTTCATCACAAGCATAGTTTTATAATTCCAGTCCTGGGATGCACCACCGAGCCAACCAACACCTTAATGTGAAATAAAACGGTTTTCTTAACGGGAGGGGAACAGGGAGAAAACAACACATAAAGCAGACAGTGACATCACAAAGAACTGTGACAATCCCGCCATAATACGGTGTTAACCAATACCTTATGGTCCTCTCGTTACACACACAGACTAAGTCTGTTAGAAAGAGGTCACGAGACAGAAAAATTCCACTGTCTCCTTTCAGGCCTTGCGTACCCCCTCCCCCCACTCTCTCTGTGATCTGTCCCCCCTATATTTCCTCAGGGCGCTCAAGGGCTGCCAAAAAACTCCTTCTGGGAAACTGCCAAAATCAAGAATCACTGCTCACCAAAAAAAGAGGAATGAAAAAAGAGTGAACACTGTTCACTTTTTCATTCCTCTTTTTTCCCGCCTCTTGAAACAAACTCCCACACTCTCTTCAATCCCAACCTCCGTCCAGGTCTTCAAAACAGCTGTTCACCACCATCTCCTGTCTTCCTCCATCCAAATCCTGATTTTTACTACCCCCGTAAAGAACACCCAAAACCCACCTCCTTCAAATTCCCTGCTTTCCTTCCTGAAAGTCCCTGTAGTACCATCTTCTTTACCCCGGGTACCCGCCCCATCCCTCTCTTCCACAGATCTCCTGTTGTCTCTGTTTCCCCAGTATTTTTGTGCTTTCCTCTCCCACCCATCTTGTCTCTTGCCATGTTATAACTTTCTATGTATTAGCTCTAACACAAGCCTCAACATGAGTGTACAAAAAAAATATATACAAGAAAAAAAAAAATTAAAAAAAATGCAAAAACATAGAGGGATGAAATCTCCAAAAAAAAACAAACCGAAACAAAGTAGATGAAGCAAGAAGAAATAGAAGAACGAAAAACAATGGACGAATGAACCACATACGAGGCACAAGTATGACACCACAATTCCTCATCTGGTTAGCATCACATATCTTTGATGTTTTCCATCACATAACCACAACAAAAGTAAAGTGTCAAAAGCTATCGTGTGCTAAACCATGAGGATATGGTGTCATATTGTGGCATCGTAATGTGGTGTCATTCCTTCCTTCGTTGGTGTTTTGAGAGTTTCTCCCTTGACGTTTTTACATTTTTTTTTTTTAAATTGTTTCTGCATTTTTTAAAGTAATAAAATGTAATCACAATATTTTGATTTCATCTCTTGATGTTTTTACATTTTTTTAATGTTTTTAAAAAAATTGTTTCTGCAATTTTTTAAAGTAATAAATGCTTAATGTTTCACGATATTTTGATATTCATCCCTTGATGTTTTTACATTTTTTAATTGTTTTTTTTTAAATTGTTTCTTGCAATTTTTTAAAGTAATAAAATGCTTAATGTTTCACAATATTTTGATTCATCCCTTGATGTTTTTGACATTTTTTAAATGTTTTTTTAATTGTTTCTGCAATTTTTAAAGTTAATAAAATGCTTAATGTTTCACAATATTTTGATTTCATCCCTTGATGGTTTACATTTTTAAATGTTTTTTTTAAATTGTTTCTGCAATTTTTTAAAGTATAAAATGCTTAATGTTTCACAATATCTTGGTATGGATTAAATCCATCTTTGTTATTAAATTTGGCTTACGGTACATTCTACCCTCCACCCCCACTCAATTCTGACTTTTGCATTCAGTGGATACTCTGTGGATTATTACCACATTTGCGAAACGATGCAATTATTGTTTTTAAAAAATCATAAAATGCTTAACGTTTTATATATTTTGTTATTTTGGTTTGGATTAAATCCATCTATGTTATTAAATTTTGGCTTATGTACATTCTACCCCTCCCCCCTCCCCTTCAATCCTGGCTTTTAGTTCTGTCCACTGTGTGGATTACCACATGTGTGAAACGATGCAATTATCGTTTTTTTTTAAATCATAAAATGCTTAATGTTTTATTTATTTTGTTATTTTGGTATGGATTAAATGCATCGATGTTATTCAATTGTTTTAATACTTATTTCAATTGATTTTGGGGATGGTTTGGATTTGTATCGCTTTTGGAATGGTTCTATCCACTGTCCATTTTCCCCCCTCCCACGATCCTGGCCTGGTTTGGTTGAGTCCACATTTACATTCAATTTTTTTGTCCTCAAAAAACGATTAATGTTATATATTTTTTTAATTTTTGGTTGCGTGCACTAGCTCAGAGACAAAGTAAATTCCTCGCGTTGGAATCACCATCATGGCTTCAGCAGTTAGTGATGTAGGTTGACCTACAGTTTTACAGTGTTTTGAGAGGGGAAGAAGCAGAAAAAGAAGAAGTACAAATTCATGTTTTCGTGATCTCCAGATGTGGTACTTTAGCGATGTAGTCCGGCATCTTTTTAAGTCTTGGTCGTTCAGAAAACGCTCGAATAAAAGGTATGGCTTTTAAATGCTGATGGCTTCACTCTACAGTAGTTTATAAGCCTATCACATTGTGTACACATTTGAATAGGCGGCCATTTTCCTCCGTGTCATCCTTCTATATGGAGTACTACTGTACTCCATGATTTAGATGAGGATGAGGACTTGAAGTCACATTTTACATTGCGTGGATGTTTGGCAGGTCCCTGCTTTCTCATACAAGCAGGGACCTGCGGAACATCCACTCAACATAAGATGGGACTGCAGGTCCTCAAGCTTCATCTCCCAACCCCATCCTCAACCTCCCCTCCAAACACTCAAGCTAAATTTCCCTCCCTGCTCCAAGCCTTTAAACC
>CM068960.1:63755153-63778371 GCA_035128595.1 Eptatretus atami | reverse complement strand
TTTTTTTTTTTTTTACAGGTTGACATATTAAATACAAGGCTTCTTCATGAACGAGGTATAACTTTAATATAAAGGTTCTTTCATTAACTCGGTATAACTTTAAATGCAAGGGTTTTCATGAACTCAGTATAACTTCAAATACAAAGATTCATCATTAACTCTTGTATAACTTTAAATACAAGGGTTTTCATTAACTCTATACTTTACATACAAGAGATCTTCATGAACTAGGTGTACCTTGCATGCAAGAGTTCTTCATTAACTAGGTATAACTTTAATCAAGGGTTCTTCATAAATAGGCATAACTTTACATACAAGGGTTCTTCATGAAACTAGGTATAACTTTAAATGCAAGGGTTTTCATGAACTAGGTATAACTTTAAATACAAAGGTTATTCATTAACTCGGTATAACTTTAAATACAAAGGTTATTCATTAACTCGGTATAACTTTAAATGCAAGGGTTTTCATGAACTAGGTGTCACTTTAAATACAAAGGTTCTTCATTAACTCGGTATAACTTTAAATGCAAGGGTTTTCATGAACTAGGTATAACTTTAAATACAAAGGTTCTTCATTAACTTGGTATAACTTTAATGCAAGGGTTCTTCATAAACTAGGCATAACTTTACATACAAGGGTTCTTCATTAACTCAGTATAACTTTAAATACAAGGGTTTTCATGAACTAGGTGTAACTTTAAATACAAAGGTTCTTCATTAACTTGGTATAACTTTAAATGCAAGGGTTTTCATGAACTCAGTATAACTTTGAATACAAAGATTCATCATTAACTCTGTATAACTTTAAATACAAGGGTTTTCATGAACTAGGTATACCTTTAATTACAAGAGTTCTTCATTAACTAGGTATAACTTTAATGCAAGGGTTCTTCATTAACTTGGCATAACTTTAAACGCAATGGTTCCTCATTAGGTTGGTTGGTTGTGTATTCATTGTCGACTATCGTGAAAGAGCTAGTACACTGAATGGATCAGGATGTAACAGGACAAAATGAACAGTGGAGAGTGAGAGAGAATGGGTGGGGGGGGGGGGGGGGGGGGGGGGAATCAACAACAACAGACTGGAGAAATACCGTGATAATTTTGGCAGCGCTCTCATGTGAGGCCAACTCATTGCACTTCCAGTGTGTTGACCCTTAAGGTTTCTCCAAATGTGGGAAACTCGACCGTACAATTTGTGATAGCTCGGTATAACTTTCCACTTTAATTCTTCTCAAGATTGATGAGTGCATTTGTGGCTCGACAGAAACAAAATGATCTTTCTGAATTTTCTTTTACAACAGCACTAACTTAAAAAGTTAATTCAATCATATGTATTTAGTTATTTAGTTAATTATTTCCTACGCCACCAAATTTTATTTTAGGCCATCAACTTAATGATCAACCCTCACATATCGATTAAAATGTAACTTAGAAGGGACGTTCCAAGTTCTCACAACGAGATAGGATAATCCCCGACAACACACACACACACACACACATATATACATATATATATATATATATATATATGTATATATATATATATATGTATATATATATATATATATTAGCGGAGTATGCTTACACATTGGAAGCAATTACGAACCGGGCTTCCCATTGTCTCGGGTCGCTAACCTGCATTTGATTTTTCATTTATTTAATTTCATTTTTTTTCTTCATTTCTTTATATTTTCACTTTCAGATGCTTTGCAATGGTTCTGTGATTTTTCCTGGTGTATCGGCTTCGATGTCCATCAGCACACAAAATTACCATGCTTCCCCATTGTCTCGGGGTCACTCACCTGCATTTATTTTTTTCATTTATTTTTTTCATTTACGGACGCTTCCCAATGGTTCTGTGATTTTTTCCCGGTGTATCAGCTTCGATGTCCGTCGGTGCACAAAATTATTGTTTCCCCATTGTCTTGGGTCGCTCACCTGCATTTTTTCATTAATTTTTTTCATTTATTTATATTTTCATTTATAGATGTTGTACGACGATTCTATGAATTTTTCCGGTCTGCTGGCTTCGATGTACATTGGCATGCAAAATTTCAGCTTTCTAAGTCACCCAGAAGGTACCGATATTTAATACCAGTCAGTGAGTCAGTGAGTCAGTGGTTAGAAAGAGCTATATATATATATATATATACATATACATATATATATATATTACTTGCAGGGTGTGCTTACACATAGTGCAAGCATACAAACCGTATTTCCCCATTATTTCAGGTCACTCACCTGCATTTATTTTAATCCATTTATATTTTCATTTCTGGATGTTGTACGACGATTCTGTGAATTTTTCCGGTGTACCTGCTTTGATGTCCATTGGCATGCAAAATTTCAGCGTGCCTTCCGGGTGACGTAGAAAGCTGAAATTTTTCGTGCCGATGGTCATCGAAGCCGGAACACCGGAAAAAATCACAGAATCATCAGACAACATCCATAAATGAAAATGTAAAGAAATGAAAAAAAAATAAAATGCACAAGTGATCCGAGACAATGGGGAAGCACAGTAATTGTGTCTGTGCCAATGGACATTGAAGCAGATACATCAGGAAAAAAACCCACAGAACCATTAGAAAGCATCCGTAAATGAAAATATAAATAAATGCAAAAAATAAATGAAAATAAGTAAATGAAAAATCAAATGTGGGTGAGTGACCCGAGACAATGGGGAAACACGGTTTGTATGCTTACATGATGTGTAAGCACACCTCACTTGTAATATATATATATAAATATATATATATATGTATATATATATGTGTGTATATATATTTCTATAGCTCTTTCCAACCACTGACTCACTTTCTGACTGACTGACTCTGTCACTGACTCACTGACTTGACATTAAGGATCGGTACCTTCTGGATGACTTAGAAAGCTGAAAGTTTTGCTTGTCAATGTACATCGAAGCCAATACACCAGAAAATTTCATAGAATCGTCGTACAACATCTGTAAATGAAAATATAAATAAATGAAAAAAATGTAGTTGAGTGACCCATGACAATGGGGAAGCACGGTAATTTTGTGTGCCGATGGACATCGAACCCGATACGCCTGGAAAAATCACAGAACCATCGGAAAGCATCTGTAAATGAAAATATAAATAAATGAAAAAAATGTAGTTGAGTGACCCATGACAATAGGGAAGCACGGTAATTTTGTGTGCCGATGGACGTCGAACCTGATACACCTGGAAAAATCACAGAACCATCGGAAAGCATCTGTAAATTAAAATATAAATAAATGAGTAATCCAATGTAGGTGAGCGATCAGAGACAATGGGGAAACACGTTTCGTATGCTTACATAATTACCTCACGACATCCCTCTCCCTTCCACAGATCTCCTCATGTGTCTATTCCCCACTGTTTTGTGCTTCCCTCTCCTGTCCCTCTTGTCTCCTGCTCCCCTTGTTAAATGTTCTGTGTGTTAGCTCTTATACGAGCCTTGACATTGTATATAAAAAACACACACCGCGAGTACATAAATAAAGCTCTTGCTAAAAAATACTGCCTTACAAACTGACTGACTCACTGACTGATATTTCAACATTCAACCCTCTGTGTGACAAACAAAGCTGAAATTTTGTGTGCCGATGGATATCGAAGCTGATACACCAGGAAAAATCACAGAACCATTGGAAAGCATCCGTAAATGAAAATATAAGTAAATGAAAATAAATCAATTTATTAAAAATAAATGCAGGTGAGCAACCTGAGACAATGGGGAAGCACGGTAATTTGTGTGCCGATGGACATCAAAGCCAATACACCAGGAAAATTCACAGAGCCATCGGAAAGCATCAGCAAGTGGAAATATAAATAAATGAAGAAAATAAATGCAAAATCAAATGCAGGTGAGCGACCCAAGACAATGGGGAAGTACGGTTCGTGATTGCTTCCAATTGCATGATTGGGAAGAACCATACTCTGGTAATATATATATAACAAAACATATATACACATACATTTTCAAGTGTATATGTATGTGTATCTATATTGTGTGTAATTAGTAAGCACATTTTATTTCTGAATGTATATATATATGTATATATGTATGTATGTATATATATATATATATATATATATATATATATATATATAATATATATACATCGTGGGGGAAAAATGTAAAAGTCGTATTTCTTTGGGCTATTTTGAGCATCTTGTTCATACACTACACGTCTATCACTTTAAAGTCGAAAACATGGGGTCATATGCGGGGCATGCAGACCATCTGTGTGTCGAGTTTGAATCTCCTCGCCTCTCCCGTATGTGCACCCATCTTTCTCCACACCGGCTTTCACGTGACCTTCTTGTTCTGCTCTTGTCTGTTGGATAAAAAGAATGACATCCGCTCCCCACTCTCGCGTCTACAGTAATGCGATCTGTCCGTCGTATGTTTTTACTTTAGAAGCCAGTGCCTCGCAAGATCTGCCCTGAGACCCTAACAAGACACGTTGGCTGAGGTTCTGACGGAATCCAGGACGCGCATATAATGTGCACCAGGGAAACAGGTGTGGGTTTCGAGTCCTGCAAAATGGCTTTAAAGCAGGAATTAAAATCAAGATTGATGTAGTCCATCCCCATTTTCTTACATACCTATATATCTCTCTCTGTCTCTGTCTCTGTCTGTCCCTGTCCCTGTCCCTGTCTCTCTCTCTCTCTTCTCTCTCTCTCTCTCTCTCTCTCTCTCTCTCTCTCTCTCTCTCTCTCTCTCTCACACACACACACACACACACCTGTTGCATTTTGCTCTACATCTTCCCCTCTATCCCCATTTTATCGAATGTACTTTCCACCGCAATGTCAAGTAAGCAGCACAACATACACCCTGTAACGGATATAAAAAGTAAGTTTGGTTTCAGGGAATGTTTATCTGATGAGACCAAACACGCAACTGTCTCATAAGTTTCCTGTGTCACCAAATTACCGATAAAAAAAATTAATCAAAAGTCTGTTTTCCTGTTTTGTTCCACAGTTTTATAGATTTTGCGTGCGAAGTGTTGTTTTGATTCGATAACAAAAAAGTTGTTTGAATTTCCTCTTTGTTACTCAAAATGTACATGAGAAGTGGAACTCGGAGAGATATTGAGCCTCTGTAATATTATCAATAACTTGAAATCTCAACTTCAAAGTGCATATGTTGTGTTCTACATCTACATAATATAATGAGCTTTTGATTTCCTCACAAACTTACGACCCTCGAAACGAGAGCAATGAATCATTATATATATATATATATATATATATATATATATATATATATATATATATATATATATATATATATATTCATATTGTGCTGGTCTGTTTGATGTGGAGACACGTACACACTATTTCCTTTGATTGAATCACTTTCAATCCCTAAAGGAGCAATATTTTCTGAAACCTATTTAAAGTACAGTTGACTTTTTTGTCGCTTTGGATGATGTTGCCACATTATACAGTTGGCCCCATGATGTATTGTGCGTACAGGTCAGGTTTTACTCTAAAATGCACCTGTCGTTGTGTGTCTTTGTTGTATATGCTGTAGTCATGTGTGTTTATCCTGTGTGTATGAACTACTTTTCCCCATGTATATGAAATCCCATTGTTCCGTATCCTTTTAGCCATTCCATTGTTGAACTTGTCCAGGTGCGTCAATTAACGCAGCAAAGTTTGTTTCGTGGAAATAATATAATATTCATAATTATGATAATAATCATAACAATACTGATGATAATAATCATCATCGCTGACGCATTTCAAAGGCATTTCACCCGCTTTAATTAATCCTGGTGAATTGCAAATGCTGTTAAACCTGAAAGCGTTTCTTGAATTAAATATCTGTGTTCACTGCAATGTCGTCTGTACATTCGAGCAGGGGAACCCTGGAGGAAACCACAAAATGGCGACAAGCAAACGTTTCCACACGTGTTCCTGAAATAATGGACCGACAGGTTTTGTATGCCTCTGAACGAATCGGCAAAACTGAAGACCATTAACAAGTTGTCAAGCATCCAATATTGACGAGAGAGAGAGTCTCTCGCGTTTGGAGAGTTCCCCCACTCCTATTCTCGCATCTATCTCTACCTGCTCAGACTGGGACTCGTTTTTAAACAAACCTCTCGACCAGGTCCTGTTTTTAAGCCAAAATGTGTTTATTCGCAGCATGGTATCTCGGTATACCATGGTTTCTTAAGAGTCAACCATCATCAATCATCATCTACTTTAAGGAGCGTCTTTTAGAAAGGAGCGTCGGTGCTGCAAGAGCTGTATCTGGGCAAGGCTTATGCTGGTTGGTTTGCCATTGTCTTTGGAGCAGTCAGTCACAGCAGGAATTTTTAAGTTTGTTCAGTGCCCGTGAATTTTAACTCGTCTACTCTTCGCAAATGACACCGTGGCATCTTTACCGTTCACGAACACCCCCGGTGCTGGCAGACGGGTCCTCCAGCTTCACGTCCATCCAAGGGACGGCACAAACATTGATGCCTCACCCTGCATGTGAAACACCAGAGTTCCCAGTTTATAGCTGGGTTGAGATTCGAATCCAGGCTGTGCAGCTCAAAAGCAAGTGCACATACCTCTCGGCCATCCTGTAAGCTCAATAGTCAATAGCAAAGGTCAACAGTCAATGTACTTCTAGCTATGGCACGTTTTATAGGAGTAGTATGTATATTGTGTGCCATAAAGTTTTCCTTAATGTATTTTTGACTATTTGATGATATAATACTGAGTTTGTACCAATCCACGTTATTTGTTTTGATGTGTCGTGAGTATCACGTATGAATAGCAAGCAATGTCCATTTAGAAGAGGGTTGTGATACTTCACGTAGCGTGATGTGATATTCGTGCAAGTTGTAACCAAATATATCTTTTTATGGTCAATTTGTGCCACTTGGCTTGATTGTCACAAACTGCGTGTCAGTCTGCAGTTGGTTTCAACTTGACTTGGCACGCTAATTACATACAACTCAAACATATCCAGATATAATTGTAAAATATCCTTACAAATAGAACGCCAAACATTTGGTCTTCTCGTTTGTGTGCTCCAGCAAGCGAAGGAAATCCAAAAAAAAAATTAAAACTCCTGGTCAACTTCTCTGGGAACTTCACAGGTGTATGACAAAGTCACAAAAAAAAAAAAAGGCATAAATGTTACAAAAAGTCCAATGACTCAGATTATCCAGTTGAATTAGAGATTTTCTAAAGAAATACGAATTAAATTTACAGATGTGTCGTTTGCATTGACGTCGTGTGTGCACATGCATCCTCGACAACACGTTACAAGCACGTCGAGGTTGACCACACCACCCAACCGCAGTGTATCAGCTTGGCTGTTTGTGAGATTCTTCTTCATCTCATGGTTTTCATCATGTAACGCACTTTCATTAATTAGCTGACAAAGTTGCGAGAAACAAAATATAATGAGTCTTCACTAGCTCATGACGAAATCAAGATGTAAATTGACCTTGATGCTGCAGATACCTGAGATAATGAAGGTGTGCTTCTGTTACACATACATACTATAAGTATACGTGAATCATACATTGCGCACAAACACTGCCCCCTCCCTTGCACCTCTCTCTCTCTCTCTCTCTCTCTCGCTCTCCAAACTCCAACTTCCCCCATCCCTCCATAAACTCTATCCCTCCCTGTACACCCCTCCTCTCCTCCCTAACCCTATTCCTGCAGCGCTATCGTGTGAAATTATACTCCAGCCATTCCACAAGGCACTCCAAACATACCGCATCGGTAGTATTTATTGCATGTTATTTCAAACTGCATTCTTACACAACCTTTATATATATACGCGGCGTTAATTTCATTAAAAACCTCGTATTTGGTGCACTTTGTTGCTTGGAGCGATTGGCAACGATGCGTCGACGAGGGAAATGCGGTGATATGTATAAAGTTCTGGTGGTATACTTTGCGGAAGGTTCTATCGCATTGTCCATGAATACATTGGCGGAGCTGGAGGTGGGTGATGGGGTATCGAAGAGTGGCACTTCTCCATGCAAAACGCACTTGTGAAACGTATCGACGTGGTTAAACCACCACGTTCGACCAAGGCAATGAGGTTCATATCCATCCCCCAAACAGTCGTGTGCTGAGAAGAAGCGCTCATGCAGGTGCGAGCAAAGGAAAAGATAACCAAAAGAATATAACCACGGAAGGCACTTGGCTAGTGACAACATGAAGCTACAGTACGCATTATTCATGGAGCTGGAGTTACGCGCCCCGTGCCTCGTGGACGTCCCACCGACCCGCTCTCCCTCCAGCTCCACTTGGAATGGTCGCGGCGCGCACTCCTCAAGTCCGCCCGACAGGTCAGGGTCAAGCCGTGCACGGCCAGCATGCAGGATCGGAAAGACGCACGGCGGCGCCGAGATGCACGGGTGGCCGGCGGGGGACGCGCGGCATGAGCGGAGTGGGACGGAATGGATGGCTGTGCGGAAGGAGGAACAGGAGTAGAACAGAGGAGGTATATAGGTAGATGACTCACAGGAAGAACTCCGGTGATGAAGGGCTGTCGCTGCCACTTGACCCATTGCCTCTGTAGCCGGAGTTGACAGGGCCGACCGGTCCGGCACCCACCGCAAGTCTCTCGTACTTCTCCTTGTAGGCATCGCGTTCCCGAGCCAGGTGTGCCAGCTCCTGCTTCAGGTGCTCCACTTGCCGTTGCAACTCCGTTTTCTCGTGTTCAAGCAGGTGCCGCTGCTGTACACGTTTGAAGCGACACGATTGCGCGTATCCGCGGTTCTTCAGTGTGCGCCGTTTCTGCTTGAGGCGGATCACCTCCTCCTTGCTAAAGCCCCGTAGCTGCCGGTTGAGCTCCCGCACGGTCATGGACACCAATTGGTCGTCAGTGAAGCGCTCATCCAGGTGCAGGTGATGTCCCGTCGTGCCCGGCGCCTGGTGGCTTGATTCAGGTCCCAGATCATCGCGACCACCGTTTACCACGCCGGGATAGTGTGGGACGGCTCCGCGGTAACAGTCAAATCCTTGACTCTGCGCGACATGCGCACAGCTGATGAGAGCCTCGACGGCATCCTCGGGGGTGAGGTTGAGCGCCTCAGGATTGAGGTGCTGTGAGTGGTGATGTGGTGGCTGGTGGTGGTGGTGGTGGTGTTGCTGTTGCTGCTGTTGCTGAAAATGGGACATCCAGTACAGGTCCTCCAGGCTTGCTCGATGGTTGCTGGGACTCTGGGCGCTGAAAGTAGGCGACGGTGGCACAGAGCTGCACGGGGTGCTGAGAGGAGAGGATGAGAGAGAACCTTCGATGCGACTGCAACCACGACCAAGGTTCAGAGATAGCGGTTCCTTCTTAACGTCTAGTTTCATAAGATCAAACTCATTCACGTAGTCCATGACCAGCGGGTTCGGCAAGTCAACGGAATTGAGGGTCAGTGCCGTTGACATACTCACTGCGACACCCCCCCCTGCGTTGCGGAGACCCAGGTGGAGGCGTTGACGCGAATGACTCAGAATTCCTCTGCAAAGAGCCGGCCCAGTGGTGAACACACTGCGAGCGTGTCTCGAGCCTGGAAGTGAACAAGGGACTGCCTAGGCCAGCCAGCTCCCATCCCCAGCCGCAATCCAGAATCGGGGCTCACCCTCCCGCCCGCGCGCCCCCAGCGCCCTCTGCTTGGCTCACTGCAGCCCCGCGGGCGGGTCGCCAGCTCTCTGCATCCTCCACCGCGGAGGTTCACTATTTATGATCCCTGACAAGCTCTGCGGGCGGGGGATCCGCTGGTACTGTCGGCCAATCCAGCGCTGGGAATCACCTCATTTGCATGAGAGCACCGGACGCGGGGCTAGAGCGACTCTGCGCGGTGGTGAGGCCGGCGTGTGCTGTCTGTTCGTGTTAGACGTTCCCTATTTTCTGTGCTCAACTGCAGTGGCTCTTTGAGAAGAACACGGACCATGTTCAGGACATCGACAGAACATAAATTGCGTGCTGTCTGCATGCGTTTCCTGCTGGCAGGGTCGCACATACAAGGACGTTAAACGTGGATGTCCTGCAGTGGGACAAATGAGCAATGTGTAACTTTGGGATGTATTCGGTACTAATGGATTAAATTCGAATTGTCACAAATACATCCATCCCTCCATCCATATAGATAGACATACATACATACATACATCCACAGTGTGTGTGTGTGTGTGTGTGTGTGTGTGTGTGTGTGTGGTGTTTATATATGCATGCATCCTGGTGTTTTTGGTACAGGGCGATACATCAATGTGTGTGCCGTCTGCGAGCCAGAGGACCCGTCTGTCAGCACTGGGGGATTTGGTGGTCGTTTAAGATCTCACGAGCTCTTCCGCAAAAGAGTAGGCGAATTATCACCAGCATCCTGAAGAAATTACAAATTCCTGCCACAGTCGAACGAACGTCAGGCCAAGCCGTCCGTTTAATGAATGGCCAGAACTATGTATATATATATATAATATATATATATATATATATATATATATATATATATATATATACAAACACACACACACACACACAGTGGGAGAACAAGTATTTGATAACTGCCGATTTTACAGGTTTTCCCACTTAAAAAGCACGTAGAGGTCTGTAATTTTATCATAGGTACACTTCAACTGTGAAAGATGGAATCTAAAACAAAAATCCTGAAAATCACATTGTATGATTTTTAAATAATTAATTTGCATTTTATTGCATGAAATAAGTATTTGATACATCAGAAAAACAGAACTTAATATTTGGTACAGAAACCTTTGTTTGCAATTACGAGATCAGACGTTTCCTGTAGTTCTTAACCAGGTTTGCACAGACTGCAGCAGGGATTTTGGCCCACTCCTCCATACAGATCTTCTCCAGATCCTTCAGGTTTTGGGGCTGTCGTTGGGCAACACAGACTTTCAGCTCCCTCCAAAGATTTTCTATTGGGTTCAGGTCTGGAGACTGGCTAGGCCACTCCAGGACCTTGAGATGCTTCTTACGGAGCCACTCCTTAGTTGCCCTGGCTGTGTGTTTCGGGTCGTTGTCATGCTGGAAGACCCAGCCACGCCCCATCTTCAATGCTCTTGTTGAGGGAAGGAGGTTGTTGGCCAAGATCTCCGCGATACATGGCCCATCCATCCTCCCCTCAATACGGTGCAGTCGTCCTGTCCCTTTGCAGAAAAAGCATCCCCAAAGAATGATGTTTCCACCTCCATGCTTCACGGTTGGGATGCTGTTCTTGGGGTTGTACTCATCCTTCTTCTTCCTCCAAACACGGCGAGTGGAGTTTAAACCAAAAAGCTCTATTTTTGGTCTCATCAGACCACATGACCTTCTCCATTCCTCCTCTGAGATTCCAGATGGTCATTGGCAAACTTCAGACGGGCCTGGACATGCGCTGGCTTGAGCAGAGGGACCTTGCGTGCGCTGCAGGATTTTAATCCATGACAGCGTAGTGTGTTACTTATGGTTTTCTTTGATACTGGTGTCCCAGCTCTCTTCAGGTAATTGACCAGGTCCTGCCGTGTAGTTCTGGGCTGATCCATCACCTTTCTCATAATGATGAGGCTCCACGAGGTGAGATCTTGCATGGAGCCCAGACCGAGGGAGATTGACTGTTATCTTGAACTTCTTCCATTTTCTAATAATTGCGCCAACAGTTTGTTGCCTTCTCACCAAGCTGCTTGCCTATTGTCCTGTAGCCCATCCAGCCTTGTGCAAGTCTACAATTTTGTCCCTGATGTCCTTAGACAGCTCTCTGGTCTTGCCCATTGTGGAGAGGTTGGAGTCTGATTGATTGAGTGTGGACAGCTGTCTTTTATGCAGATAACGAGTTCAAACAGGTGCAGTTAATACAGGTAATGAGTGGAGAATGGGAGGGCTTCTTAAAGACAAAACTAACAGTCTGTGAGAGCCGGAATTCTTACTGGTTGGTAGGTGATCAAATACTTATTTCATGCAATAAAATGCAAATTAATTATTTAAAAATCATACAATGTGATTTTCAGGATTTTTGTTTTAGATTCCGTCTTTCACAGTTGAAGTGTACCTATGATAAAAATTACAGACCTCTACGTGCTTTGTAAGTGGGAACACCTGCAAAATCGGCAGTGTATCAAATACTTGTTCTCCCATTGTATATGTACATATATGTTATTTCAAACAAAAGGATTAACTCCAACCCAAATCTATATAAGATATATATATTATATATATATATATATATATATTGTCATATCAGAAAGTTTGCAAAAGTTTAATCAGGTATCCAAAACACATCTATTATACAATGCTGTACCTTAACCCAACGTTTAATCCATTGGCTTTATCACGATACAGGTGATAGATATACCCTGGCTATTGACATCTATTGAAGAACTTCGGCCTGCCATCTGATGAAGGTTAAACATACCTGTTGTGAATAAGTGTTAGATTGCAAAGTTCATTTCTTTAACAAGCCGGACTCGCTGGTGAAACGACCTACGCATGTCACGTTTTACAGCACTGTTTACTGAAACATTAATGTTTTTCAAACGGCAAGATTAGCGGTCAATTCCTCACCGATTTATGTGGGGGCAACCGTTTTCTGCACATCGATTTATTGATGGATTGACTTTTGCATTTATTTATGCATGTATATATGCACCATCGGCTCTCCACCCTTGGAGAAGACAAGACAACCTGATAACTCAGAAGCGCCCTAATAATTGGCTACCTAATTGCCTTCCTGGAACTTTGTCCAGCAGCTGCTGTGCTGTTTCTCACCATGTATGTGTGCGTTCAATATAGAACTTGGTGTACACATTGGTGTGTATGTGCGTGTGTGTGTTTTTATATACATATATACATATATATGTATATATATCGTTACCCTCATAACAAAAGTGCCTAAGCTTCATGCAACTAAGATAACATAATTTAAGGCACTTTTGTTTTGTAGGTGACGATATATATATATATATATATATATATATATATATATATATATATATATATATAATAATATATATATATATGGAGATGTAAACTTAAAAAAAAGAAAAATTGGTTAAGGTTTTGTCTGCTCTGATAGGTTTTTTTTGTGTGCTTTATGACATTTTCTACCTACCCCAGGAGTTAGGAGCGAGGAACCAAAGAGTTTTGGAATATTTGAATTTGGTTGTGTTTGAGGGGTGTGGAACGTTAAGGAGAATAGGTAAGTTAGCTCCGGCTCGCTTCCCACAACCCTCCTAATTTATTTCATAGGCTAATTAGGTGTGAGTTGGTTAAGTGGTAATGCTGGAATGGTAACGCCTGCATTGAACCTTGCAGGGGCTACGGTTCCAGGGAGGGGGCTGTGTTATGTTTGTCGGGTGGATGAAGGGATTTCATCGGAAAGATTGGAGTGTACGGAGTAGCTTGGTCCATGGACGTGTAGGAGACATCTTGATGTAAATTAAGTAGGGAAACTGTGAGCTTCAGCTTTACTCGTCACCACATGGGTGGAGGAGGGGGGGGTGACTGTGCTGGGTTAATTTGATTGGGATTAAGGCCAATTCCCCCAGTATGCAATTGCTTCCTGTGACCATTTCCCAATGTTTTTCTATTACCAAGCAGCAATGAAGCAAGGAAAGCAATGAAGCCCTATGCCAGCAATAAAAGAATTACATTTTTATAACACCAACAACCATAACATGCCGCACTCCAAGCAGGTAAGAAGCCCCACCTTCCTGGCTTCATACCAGCAAGTCATGCTCCCGAGGCTTATGATTGATGGGCGCGACGTTAGGAGGAAGAAGAAGAGCACATCTCAGACAGGAGTAGTGGGAGGACATTGGTGAGAGGAACATGGCTGAGGCAGAGGATCTCATTTTTGCTCTCATCTCGGCACGACAAAATGGTTGCACGATTCTCGTATTGGTGCTGGTGAATTTGCAGCGTGCTGGGCAAGGCGCTAGTTATTGACTGTTCGGCTGAACCATGAAATGTGTACGTTTCTGAGGAGGGAAGCAGAGCATGCCTCGTGGCCTTATCATGGGACTTCAGAGATCGTCTCGTTGTGTGGTCGAGGAAGGTGGACGATCATTGTGAGTGAACCTGTTGCAAGAGAGGAACATTCGGCATATTCCTTCATGAGAAGAGCTGCACGGTGGTTGGTGAGCCCTGGTGTTGAATAGCACCTCACAAGTTACCTCAAGTATGTTTCCCGCCCAGAGAGCGGCTCGGTGCCATTTTGGGTGCATCTTCCCACGCAGGATGAAGTGGCTCGATCGCAAAGCTCAATAAAAAGAATTTCTGGACAAAGCTAAGTGCCAGAATAAAGGGAGGATTTTCTTTTATTTCGTTTTCCCTTTGTCTGTATTAAAGTCCGTGTGTTGAGGTGCCTCGATTTTAGACTTTAATTGACCTCACATTTTATTATTACTTTTTGAATTATTACCCTTGTAAATACTTGATCTGTTTTCATTAAATCCCCATGTTTATTTGAAGTTGCTGGTGTCCGTGTATCTGTTCTGGGTTTGAGAGTACTGCGCTACCGTTCTGGTGAAGTTCTGCGCTACTATCCTGGTGAAGTTCTGCACTACCGTCGTGGTGAAATGCCTAGCTGTTTCTTTCCCACGCATGACATATTCTCTGACAATCTTGGCTGTAAGCCTCCAAGAGAACTGTTTGGCCATCCTTCCAGGTAGGGGCAGTCCCACTGGACACGACAATTGGAGTTTGTTCGTGGCATTTGAACCCTGATCGACAACTGTTGATCAGGAGTGGGATATGAATCCCTCCTGATTCCCACAGGAGTGCAGGATTTGAACTACAATGGTGTCGGAGCGAGCTAAAGCTAAAAAAATAAAAAAATAAAATAAGCAATCGAAATTGTTAAATGATCATCTCTCAACCATCAATGGAGAGGGAGTTGTAATTGAGGTACAAATAGTATAGTTAATTGATGTCGGGAGAAAAGAACGCTTGGAAATTTAAAGACATTATTCCTTAAAAAAAATTCTGAGGAGATTAAACGTGCGTGGGAAATGGGGGAAGTGCACGACAATGGGGACTGCACAAAATGCGGACGAGCATGAGATGCAATGATTGTATTAGATATTGACCCACTGGAAGGAAGCGAGCTGGGGGAGAGTTGAGTGATGATCGGGTAGGAGCCTCCCCCATCCCAAATTTCAGTCCCTCCTCCCCCACAGTCGTGGAGGTCATGTTAAAACAATTAATGAGTGAACAAGTTAGTATATGAGACAAAATGAACAAAGAGATGAAAAATTGGATAAACAAATGAGTTAATTGAGGAGACAAAATGAACAAAGGGATCAAAAATTGAATAAGCAAATGAACAAAAAAGAAGGAACGAGAAGTGAATACTTCGATATCGCGCGGCTGGGGGCAGTAAAAGGTTAAGAATGATGAAATAATTTTGCAGTTATAAAATTTAAATGTAGACACGGTGATTAGCATGCATGATGGGAAGAGTTGTGACGTTGGACAAATTTCATTTTATAGCCCTCAGATCAAAGGGACGTGCGAGGCCATAGTGTGACAGAAGACATGACAGAAGACACAGGACAGAATAGCACATTATATAACAGCGCGATGTCGCCGCGCTGTAATAACCACTTCTGTCACCAAAAAAAGAGGAATAAATCACATCCACAGCAGACGTTTAAAACACTTCTGGTGAAAAAAACATGCAAGAACGAGAGTTACAACGCTGTGCGTCAACAACTAACGGAGCAGGAAGATTATCACTTCCTGCTCAGAAAATCAAGTTCCAGGCATCACACAGAAAAAACGATTCAGCGACCAAAAACATCGCTCTTCCGCATTGACCCCGCCCACAATTCACCCCGGCAATCTCCGCCCCACAATCCACCCGCAATCTCCGCCCACAATCACCCGGCAATCTCCGCCCACAATCCACCCGGCAATCTCCGCCCACAATCCACCGAGCAATCTCCGCCCACAATCCACCCGGCAATCTCCCGCCCACAATCCACCGGCAAATCTCGGCCACAATCCACCCGCAATCTCCGCCCACAATCACCCGGCAATCTTCCGCCCAACAATTGCACCCAAAGCAATCTCCGCCGCACAATCACCCGGCAATCTCCGCCCACAATCCACCGGCAATCTCCCCACAATCCACCGGCAATCTCCGCCCACAAATCCAGCCCGCAATCTCCGCCCACAATTCACCCGGCAATCTCCGCCCACAATTCACCCAGGCAATCTCCGCCCACAATCCACCCCGGCAATCTCCGCCCACAATCCACCTGGCAATCTCTGCCCACAATCACCCGGCAATCTCGCCCACATCACACCCAACAATAAGGTGTGACAGAAGACAGGACAGAATAGCCAATTATAATATAACAGCGCGATGTCACCGCGCCTGTATAATACAGGAACTGGGTCAAGAATTGATAGAGTATTGGAAACGAATGAACGATTGGAAGACGAAATTGATGAACAAAGGAATGAAATGGGAGAAAAGTTAAAGAAAAATTGCGTAAACAAATAAAATTAAAAATCAACTCATTGAGTGACAACGTGGCAAAACCAGCAACAATTGTAAGAATGGCACTCCGTAGCGAGCACATACTCTCTGCCAGGTGTGAACAGTTCACGTTTTGTATCCCACTGATGGCTGGATCCGAACCAAAATCCAATCCGCTTGTTCTTGTCACCATATCAGTCATCCACCTCTGTTTTGTCATAATTCATCCACAAATTTTGAGTTATCAGTTGTCGATTTAGTTTGGCCCATCTATCAATTTTAGAAATTAGGCCTGTGTTGACCTTTTGACCTTAAAATTAATTGGTAGTTGAATTGAGCGACCTGACATGAAAATGCTCTTCAAATTTCAACTCAATCGGATGAAAATTGAGGATTTAGAAAATTTGGCCCAAATTGGCCTTTTCGTCTATTTTGACCTATTGGCCTATGTTTACCTCAAAATTAATAGGTGTTTGAATTCAGCGACCTGACAAGAAAATGCTCTTCAAATTTCAAGTTAATTAGATTAAAATTGAGCATTTTAGAAATTTGGCCGATGTTGATCTTTTGGTCTAGGTTGACCTTTTGGTGTATTTTGACCTCAAAATTAAGAGGTGGTTGAGTTCAGCGACCTCATATGCAAACAGTCTTCAAATTTCAAGTCAATCAGAAGAAAATTGAGGATTAAAAAAAAAATTGGCCCAATTTGGCTCAAATTAGCCTTTTGGCCGATGTTGATCTCAAAATGAATAGGTGGTTGAATTCAGTGACCTGATATGCAAACGGTATTCAACTTTTAAGTCAATTGGATTAAAATTGACAATTTCAGAAACAATTAAAAAATTTGGCCTATTTTGGGTTGGCCTTATGGCCTATGTTGACCTTTTGAACTATGTTAACCTCAAAAGTAATAGGTGGTTGAATTCACTTACCTGACATGCAAATCCTGTCCAAATTTCAAGTCAATCGGACGAAATTTCAGGATTTTTGAAAATTTGGCTCAAATTGGCCTATTGGCCGATGCAGACCTTTTTGGTCGACCAAATTTTATGAAACTTCAATGCGCGGCGGTCGCAGGGCAGGATCGATGACATTAATCCCTGAAAATTTCAAAATGATCGGTTGATCGGTTTTGGCTGGAGGTGAGCGGACAGACAAACAAACAGACAAACAAACACACACACAAACACACAAACAAACACACACACACACAAATGGAGGTGATCAACATACTTGTCAAAGAAAAAAAAATTGCCAAGTAATAATTGACAAAGTAAATGAGGACCTGGAGGGCTATCGCACCTGTGTGGATGCCATAATGCAACGGCAGGAAGAGGAATTGGGATTTTGTGAGCACCAGGATGGCGGTTTAGTGCAAAAGTTGGAAACTCGTGAAACAGAACAAGGGCTGGTGTTAACTGATGAAGGATTGTGGCAGCCACAATTGACTGGAGAAAGGATGGATGAGATATTACAGGAGCAACTGAACACTTGGGACAATACCGTCAAGGGAGAGGTGGTGGAACAAAAGTTTCTGTTATTCTCAAAGGTGACGTTGATGGTTCTGTCAAGACCATGCTTGGGCTGATTGACTTGTACAAAGACAATGGTGAAGTTAAACTGGAGTTGCTGCACTTTGGCATTGGGGATGTTACTGAAAAGGGGTCAGCATATTTGGCAGAGCCAATGTTTGAACCATTTGCCGGACATGTCATGGAGGAGAGCGACAGTGACGTTGACATTCCAAGTACCGAGCAAGTGGCTGATTCTGAAACAATCGAAGGTGAGCTTACTGATGTAAACTCTGGAGAAAGAATTGCCCAATTTGGAAAAGTACAAGGTGGGTTAACAGGCACAGGTGGATCTCAAGAGGAAGAGCAGGATGCTTGTCAAATGGCCAAGTGGGAAAGTGATGTTGTTGGGAGGAATTTGCAGAACCAATCCCAGAGTTCAGACGCTGATAGTAGTTGTGAAGGCCAAGTACTCACTGTATATGTGTGGAGGTGATGCTAAGGCAGAAGGTTATGACGAGTCTAGTGCTTCTCGCTGTTGTGATGCAGATAGTACAGCTGTAGCTGAGAGTGGATCTACAGAAATGGTTTTTGATGATGGTACGGTAGGGGGTGACACAATGGATGCTGTGAAGATGAATGACATGGCAGTTGCGAAGGTGCTGAGTGAGGAAAGTGATCTTCCTGAAGCATTACTTTTCGAACTTGGCACTTACAGGAAGGCAAGTCTTGAAGTTTGTTGTGTTGAGTCAATATTGGAACAGTTCCAGGAAGGATGTGCTGTGGAGGAGAGTTGCAGTGACTGTGACTTCCTGTTGGTTGAGCGGGAAGCTCATCTTGAACTAGGCCAGAGTGAATCAAGTGCAGGCTTGGAAGAGAAACAGGTCTGCATTTGCATATTGGGCACCCAACAAGAACAAGGTGCCAACACCATCTAGAATGTAGCAGGCACTTTCTCCTTTTCCAGCAACTCTGTTCTCAGCTGGAAGTTCTGTGGTTTGCTCCACAAGCTTTTGCATGGTGGGCAACGCAATGTTCTGCAGGATTCCTAACTTCAAGTTACTTGATTAAAGGAGCTTGTTCACGCGTGGAACCGCCGTCATGGCTGTTGTGGTTGGCTTGTGGCCATCTACATCATTCTGATTATAAGGAAAGTTGACTTCCACACTGGGTGGCCAGTTTTTCCACCCAGCTTGGAGGTAATGGACGGGGAGCTTGGCACTGTGGGAGAGAGTGGCATTGGTGCCATTTTTCGGCTGACAGTGGAGCAGTTTGCCTATATGGAATGTGAGCTCAGCTCTTTTGAGCAGGTTCTGCATCTTTCGATCTACCGCATGCTATCTCCATGATGTAGGCTGGGCGGTATCATCTGGCACCTCTCACCCACGTCATACCATATCCAAGTCACCTCGTCTCCCGCCCCACGGAGGTGCAACTGTGGTGCGATGGGGAGCAGGATCCAGAAACGATGGCATCTGCACTGGCTGAGCATATGAGTCCAGTAGTAGTGATTCCAGGAGAGGAAGAGTCAGAACTTGAACCAGAGCCAGAACCACACCATTTGTTGATTCCAGAATTACAGAAGGACCCGATGAAAAAGATCTGACACAGAGCTTATGCTAGGAGAACAGAGCATTGCGTACGTAATTGCAGTCAAAAAAGAGCGAAGCCCAGAAAGTGATAAAAAAAAAGCCAACTGAAAGAAAAGGAGCAGGGAATTCGAGCAAATAAACTGGAGCAAGAGCTGCACGAGGCCAAGGCACATCTCAACTCACTCCAACTCTCATCGCAGGTCGCAGAGCAGACGAGCATAACAGCCCAGGGTCAGGTGATGGTGTTTGCGTTGATCATAGTGGCTATTTGTCTGGCTTTTGTATATCGTGGATGGTGGAGTGCGGTTGCCGGCATCCATGCATGCCTGGGAGTTATCCTCATGCTGGTTGTGGGTCAACCGGTCGTGGTCTTGTTCCACCCTCGGTCTGGCATGCCCAGGAGATGCAGTTTTGGTTGGGTCTGCCGGGCTGTGGCAATGTCTGCCTGAATTTTAGCTGTGGCCACAGCTTTTCCTGGAGGACTCCAAGTCCTGGTGATTATTACTACTTTTTGAATTATTACCCTTGTAAATACTTGATCATGTCCTTGTAAACTATCATGTCCTGGAGGACATTTTCTACCTACCCCACAACACAGGCATTGATTAAGGGTGGATGAAAGAACTCTAGGTTTACAAGATACTAGAGGAGGATGCAGGCTTCTGGGAGCGAATGAGAGAAATTTGGGTCTGCCGGATCCTGGAGGAGGATGCAGGCTTCTGGGAGCGAATGAGAGAGATTTGGGTTTTCCAGATCCTGGAGGGGGTGCAGGCATAGTTGCTGCTGCTTCTCGTAAGAATGTTTGTAGACGCAGTTCTTATGGCTGGCCTGGTTCTCTGACATCTTCAAATGGAGGGTGTGCTTGAAGTGTACAGTTGCGCTCAAACATTAGTCAGGTGGTCCACAAGATTTTGGAATAGGCAAATTTAGAAGAAGAAAAAAAGGGAGTATGGAATCCAGGGAGGTTGAAAGCAACGAATCCACACGAGTGGATTGGAGGGTGCGAAGAAAACTAGAAGAGCTGGATGACAATCTTGGACCCGACCAACCTGTGACGACTTGCACTTGGGGTAAAGTGCATTGATGCTTACTGTCCGAGAGTTCAGTTTTGTTAGAAATTGGGACATGGTAATTGGTATGGGAGCAGGCAAGAGTAACTAAGTGGTCGGTAGATGGATTGCTTTGGAAACCAGAATCGTCTTGTGGTGTTGATGTCTGTTACGTGTAAAGAATTGCATTGCATCTGGAGAATGAATGCAGATTATAACATGTAAGCCGGCCATGGTAGTGTAGGAACATGATCACCATTTTTGCATTGCAATGTTTGAGAATTGAATGGCAACAGGGGAGGAAATGAGATGTTGGATTGTGTGGATGGGGAAGATATGTTGGTCTGCAGGAAAAGATCAATCTCTGGAGGAGCGGTGACTGCAGCTCCCCCTGAGGTAATTTGTCCCTGCTAGCTGGTGGTGTCTGAAAATGGGGACCCGTCAGAGGGGAGGTTTGAGTGGGCAACCAGCGGTAAAGAGACTCCTGGCGACCCGTATGAGGCCCAGAAAGGCTGGATGGTGTGGAGACCCTCCCTGGTGGGGCATACAGCAAAAGAGCTGTTTGGCTGTCAGGGATAGAATCGTTGAAGGGGCAGGGGCTGGGGAGGAGACAGTCCAAGATGAGCGACTTGCTTTTGACTGTGGGCACCACAACCGAGACGCCCCACCATCTTTGTTGTAATGTACCTCCCCGTTGCCGAGTTGAGGATCACACATGTGTGTAATATCATTGAAGCCATGGTCTTGCAAGGTTTGAGAATAATTATTGATTTGGGTGTGTGTGATGTGTGGTGTGTGTGTGTGTGTGTGTGTGATGTGTGTGTGTGTGTTGAAGGTTTCACTGGATCCATTCACTACCTGACCGAGAACCGGGGTTCATGAAAAAAAAAATTGGATAGGTAAATTGGGATGGCTCCGAGGTACGTGGATATTGTGCATCCACCGGGAACGCAGTCTTCAGAAGGGGATGTATAGACGTAAAGAAAAAAAAAATTGTTAAGCTGTTGTCTCTTGATAGGTTTTTTTGTTGCTTTATGACATTTTCTACCTACCCCAGGAGTTAGGAGCGAGGAACCAAAGAGTTTTGCAAATATTGAATTGGTGTTTGAGGGTGTGGAACGTTAAGGAGAATAGGTAAGTTAGCTGCGCTCGCTTTCCACAACCCTCCTAATTTATTTCATAGGCTAATTAGGTTGAGTTGTAATGATAAGGCTGGAATGGTAACGCCTGCATTGAACCTTGCAGGGGCTACGGTTCCAGGGAGGGGGCTGTTATGTTTTGGGGTTAGATGAAGGATTTCCATCGGAAGGATAGGAGTGTATAGAGCAGCTTGGTCGTGGACTGTGGGAGACATCTCGATGTAAATTAAATAGGGAAACTATGAGCTTAAATATTATTTCTACCACACAGGGAGGGGGGGGGGTGGTGCTGTTGTTAATTACCTAGGGGATTTAAGGCCATTTCCCCAGTATAATTGCTTCCTGTGACCTTTTCGCAATGTTTTTGTATTTACAAACCAGTAAGAAAGAGCTTAAGTTTTTATAATAACAACAACCAAAATAACATGCTGCACGTCCAAGCAGGCAAGAAGCCCCGCCTTCCCGGCTTCGTACCAGCAAGTCACGCCCCAAGGCTTATGATTCATGGGCGCGATGTTAGCAGGAAGAATCAGACTGCATCTCAGATATAAGTAGTGAGAGGACACAGTGGTGAGTGGAACGTGGCTGAGACAGAGGATCTCATGTTTTGCTCTCCTCTCGGCATGACAAAATGGTTGCGTGATTCTCATGTTTGTGCTGGGGAATTTGCAGCGTGCTGGGCAAGACGGTAGTTATTGACTATTTGGCTGAACAGTGAAGTGTGTACGTTTTTGAGGAGAGAAGCAGAGCGTGCCTCATGGCCTAATCACGGGGTCTCAGAGATTGTCCCGTCATGTGGTCGAGGAAGTTCGACAATCGTTGCGAGCAGACCTCATGTAAGAGAAGAACATTCGGCATATTCGTTCATAAGAAGAAAAGCCGCATGGCGGTTGGTGCGCCCTGGTGTTGAACACCTCCTGAAAATATTACCTCACGTACGTTTCCCACCCAGAGAGCGGCTCGGCGCCATTTTGGGAACATTTTCCTGGGCAGGATGAAGTGGTTTGATCACAAAGTTCAATAAAGACCATTTCTGGACAAAGCTAAGTGCCAGAATAAAGGGAGGATTTACTTTTATTTCGTTTTCCCTTTGTCTGTATAAAGTCTGTGTGTTGAGGTGCCTCGACATTAGACTTTAATTGACCTCACGTTTTATTATTACTTTTTGAATTATTACCTTTGTAAATACATGATCTATTTTCATTAAATCCCCATGTTTCTTTTAAGTTGCTGGTGCCCGTGTGTCTGTTGTGGGTTCGAGAGTAAAACCTCTGTGCTGCACCACCGTCCTGGTGAAGTGCCTAGCTGTTTCTTTCCCGCGAACAGCATAATCTCCGAGAATCTCGGCTGTAACCCTCCAAGAGAACTGTTTAGCCATTTGTCCGGGTCGGGGTAGACCCACTGGACATGACAATATACATACATACATACATATATATATATATGTGTGTGTGTGTGTGTGTATATAT
>CM068960.1:63727302-63739705 GCA_035128595.1 Eptatretus atami | reverse complement strand
GTAAATCATGCCAACGCAGCAAATCTATGACGTCAATCTCTGCAAAGACTTGTGGAGAGGCGAGCGTAGCAAGCCAAACCACGCTAGTGTTGCATTAAATTTCAATAAGCTGTTCCTCGATCATAAACTGATAAGACACACAGATGAACATGAACCAATTGCTTAACCCTGCTTTTCGCTTCGAGTGCACCCGGTAACTATGTATATTTCTGGCTGGCAGGATAGCCTCGAGATATGCACGATTGCCTCTGAGCCATCTACCTGAGGTTTGAATCTCGACCCCGTTATATACTGTCAACTTGGTGTTTCATATGCAGGGCAATCCATCAATATGCGTGCCATCCACTGGAAGGACATTAAGTCAGAGGACCTGCTTGCCAACAATAGTTGGAGGATATTAAATATCCCACAATGTCTTTCATGAAGAGTAGTTGAGTTATCACTGGCACTCTGAACAAATTACAAATTATTGTGCAAATACATTTGCCAACCCAAACCTGCCAAGTGTGGTAAGTACTTAATTATCGACAAATATTATTATTCTTTGTTTAAGCTAATTATGAATAACCAGCATTTTAGCTTACACTTTTTAGTGACGGGTAGATGTCTGGAACCAAACCTATTTTTTGCATAAGACTTAATTAAATGAAGTTCGCGAATCACAAGTTTACTCACTTACAGCCTTTGATTTTGGCACATTTGCATTGCAATAGGCCCTTTTAGTATGCAGTCACCCAATGAGAGCTGAGGGATGCTTTCGTCCTGCAGTGGACAGAAAACCTGCTGATGATAATATATACTTACATATAATTTATGTATATCGAATATACTGCATAAAGCTTTTTCAAACCAATGACTCACTCACTGATATATATGTTTAGTACTGCACTGTACTTTCTAGGTGGGCGAGTAAGTTGAAATTTTGAATTTTGAGGTTACTTTCCTGCCTCTCTTTGACGATTTATCCAACCCTCCTTCCTCTCTTTCTTTATTATTTTCTGACCATTGGACTAATGATGGTAATTCGTGCTATGATTTATTCTTTGATTTTCCTTTATATTAATTTTGAAAAAATTGTACCTTTTTCATTTGAATTGAACAGTATATATATATATATATGATTCGCTAACAAGCAATGAAACCAGTCCTGCAGCTGAGGGTGTGTGCAGCATTGGGATTCTCATGTGTGTACGACTTGTGAATGTCTTTACAACTGTAGAGAAACTCTGGGAGGGCTGGGAGATTGTTTAGGTAGCAATGGGCTACTTGTAAGCTTTCATGGTATATATATATATGTGTGTATATATATATTATATATATATAATATAATATATATATTATATTTAATATATATAATACACACACAACACTTTACATAAATTATATATACATTAATTTATAATATATATATATATATATATATATATATATATATATATATGATAGATAATTATATATATATATTATATATTATATATACTATCATACATACACATAATATTACATAATATGTATATATGTATTATATTATTATGTTGTTGTGGCTGGGGTCGGGTGAGAAGACCACTGGGGGGGGGGGAAGCTATCTCGGGTTCCCATCAGACTCCCCGGAATCGCAGGCGCGCACACGGATAATTCCATGACGCAGCGCGGTCGCTAACCGACGTGAAGCCAATAACTCAACCACGTGACTTAGGGTCCTCCGTCTAATATCAGTTACCTAAAATAATCACGTGAATCTAGTAAACGGGGGACCGCCATCCGTACATTTGTCCGAATTGGTCACTCTTTACCGGATCAGATACAGCCGAGTGACACTGCAAGGACGTACCGGCAAAAATAACGGATCGTTGGGAATAAAGTCCCGGCTAGGCTAGGATATGGACCATGCTGGATCAATGAAAGAAAAGAAAAAAACGAGCTGGGAACATTTCTACATAAGCATTTCTTACAGGTAAGCAAGGAAAAATATGTGGCACAGTGAATAAATTTATTGTTGTGTGTAAGCAGGGATAGAAAGAAATGTGTGGTGCGACAACAAAACAAGCAACTTCTAAAGCAGACACAGAGCAGACTTATCCTGATATAATTCTTCTGCACTCTTAACTTAAGCGAGGACAAGCGCCATGAACACAACACCACACACACACACACAGCACTACACACCACCACACATGCACAGCACCACAACCGGATGAAGATGGACTTAATCTTCTAAGAAAGGAGAGGAAACATGAAGCTAACCGGTTCGAACATAACCTTGCCACTTTTGACCCGACTGTTCTACTCAGTACGTTTTGGGGGACGCTCTGCCGAGCGATCCCAGTTTGAGGGTTGGCGCGTGGTCTCCTGCTTGATTACGATGTCCGCGCAGCATGTGCACCGATCCAGAGAAAGGGCGAGACCATCAGGCGTGAGGGAGGGACTTTAGGTGGAGCCAGGTGAATGGATGGAGCCAGCGGCGAGACGCAGGCAGAGAAGGTGGGTGGGTGGAAGGGCGGAGTCAGCACGCGAGGGAGTGGAGATTCCAGAGAAGGCGGAGATCGAGAGCGAGTGGGCGGAGTGTCAGCAGCAAGCGGAGTCAGCTGGGTGGGTGGAGTCAGTGTAGAAGAAGAAGACGGCGTGAAGCAGGCACATGCAGAGACTGATCCAAAGCCAGGCAAGGAAGATTAGGATGACCACGACTCTCTCGGACGGCTTCGCGTTCCGTCATTTATAGGCCCTGCGGTGCAGTGCGGGGCGCCGCCCCGAAGCAATGCGTCACCCGAATTGGGTGCTCCCATTGGGCCCCGGCCACCACACGACCCAGCCGTCATGGCCGGAAGCGGCCTCACTGGTGCGTCCGGCGATACCTCGTCGAGCTGTGGGATCGTCTCGCTCTGAACCCCACATATGAATCGCCTTGCACCGACCTCCAGGGCCGTACTCCAGCGACTGGCCAAGGGCTGCGCCGGTCCTGCTTGCCTGCTCGGGCACCCCGGCGTGCTGCAGTTGGTGCTGATCAATGCGCTTGTCCCGTCTGTACGCCGTGTGTCCCGTGCGATCTGGGCCGTACAGCATGCCTCTACTTGGTGGCAGCTGCATCGAGGCGGAAGTGCGGGAGGATGTCTGCCATCCGTGGGAGACATTGGTGGCCGCGGTGGCGAGCAAGAATCAACGGTAAGACGCCGTTGTGAACCAGCACGCACACCTGAACAAAGATGTGCACCATGCTGCCCCATACAATGCGATGGCAAGATGCTATTGTAATCAGCACGCAGATCTGAATGAAGATGTGTGCTAGTCGTGCCCTGTTCTGTGCGATGATAAAATGCCTTTGTAATCAGCGCGCAGACCCGAATGAAGAGGTGCGCTATTCGTGCCCCGTACTGTACGATGATAAATTATCAAGGGCTGTGCGCGGGTCCGTCATTGTGCATGCGGTTATCTATCACAGTGGTGATCTTCACAGGCGGCTGCCTGCACGGTGCCAGCCCTGATCTGTGTCATGGATTGAAGGAAAGGATTGGATTTAATTATTAGATGCAGAAATGGGTTGAAAAGAACGCGCTGCGTACGTCCTGTACGCCGTTGGGCTCTTATTGTTTGCTTCTACTATTCCCTTTGATGCCATATCTTACAGCGGAGGATTTTTCCATCGTGTGGTTGATTCTTCTTTTGTTGGCCTCCGTGAAGATGCATTCTTATAGTGAGGATGTTGCTGTGGTTTTCAGAAGCGGCCGTCTGGGTGCTGTGCCTGCTTGGATTTATTTCAGGAATAAGAGGAAAAGAGTTCGAATGAAGACAGAAATATAATCAGACCTAACTATGAGATCCACACAACGCAGTTCATCCTATTTGACCCATTAGACATAAGGTAAAGGTCTAATTGCACGTATATTAATGAAATAACTGTCTGGGGGAACACTGTATGATGGATGCCATTGCCTTTGAGGCATGCGGTTTTCAGAACCGCAACAATATGTATGTATGTATGTATGTATATATATATATGTATACATATATATATATATATATATATATATATATATATATATATATATATATATATATATATATATATATATGAGCATATATATGCAGCACCATCCTTCCATGAGAAAGCAATCAACTCACCTATTTGAGAGAGGTGAAAAACATTGTTACAGGCGTCATTCCACAATATCCCATAAATGCTTGATTGTGTTCAGATCTGGTGACTGAGATGGCCAAGACATATGGATAACATCAGTGTCATGCTCATCAAACCATTGGATGACCACACATGCCCTCTGGATGGGGACATTGTCATCCTGAAAGACACCCATCCCGGCAGAAAGTAAATGCTGCAACATGGGTTGAAGATGATCACTCAGTACCATTAAATAGCAAATGCCATTTACCTTGCCTTCTAAGGGAATGACTGCACCCAAACCATGCCAAGAAAATGCACCCCACAACATTATTGAACCACCAGAACCCTTCACTGTTGGAACCATGCACTCAGGGTTGTGGAGTTCTTTAGGTTGGCAGCAGACGTGCATTTGTCAGTTTGGCAAGAACATGGTGAAGGATGATTCATCTCACCATATCAAAGTCACTGAGGTCTCCTCTTGCAGCCACGTTAGCCATAATTATTGGCAACCAGGCCTGTGCAGCATTTTTATACATGACCCGATGCATGTTGGGATGTTATTTGCTTAATTAACACATGGGCCACACCTTTGCATGGAAGCCATTGCTTTCAATATATTTGGCGTCCCTCATTTACCCAGATGTTTCCATTTTTTTCGTCCACTACATATAAATATACATACAAGCCGGTAGGCGGCGATAGGTCGCCGAGCATGGAAACTATAAGATATAGAGCAAAATGATGCTCATATAGCGGATAGAGAATCACCTTAAGATTATGCATATCAAATCTCATCGAGTTCCATTACTGATAACTACTCAGGTATCCATTTGAATGAAAAGTACCGAGAAATGCGGTTTGAAATCGAAATCCCCAAAGTTCGAGGGGGTGCTGTGGGTGAACAAAAGATATAATCGAAAATCCGGCTCGATTGTTTGTGCACAATGTAATTCCAGACGATGTGTGAATTTTCATGACCATCCGACCATAACCCTAGGAAGTAGCATTTGCGCGAAGGCACCTCCAGCTCTCGCATATTAGTCGATTTTTGCAACTTAATTGACCTTGACCCCTGACCTAAGCGAAATGTCAATATGTCCTGAGGCAAAGTTGTAGTAACTTCAATTAGAGCTACCATGAACTGCAAAGTTTCATTCGTCTCGATGCATTCACCTGTCGCTAGGGGGCTTCAATTTTCGCACATTTCGCACTACCTAATATAGAGGCGCTGCGGTAAAGTGTCCATATATCACAAAAACCAGGAAACATAGAGATAGAGCATCAACGCTGTAGATCATTCGTGCCAAATTTCATAACCCTACGTGGGATAATGGCGTTCGGAATTGATTTTGCGTGAACGGTACCAATTTTGAACGTTTTTCGGTTGTTGCTAGGGAACCAAAGCATCCCTAGCAACCATCACAATTTCCAAAGCACTAGGTCATAAATGTACCTACCACCCAGTTTGGTCAAAATCTGCCCACGTTTACTACCAATTATGCTGATGACAAACGAACAAACATCCAAACAAACAGACAGAATTACTGACAAAAAGGGTCACCTATTTCGGCGACCCAACAAGCCGGTAGGCAACATGGGTGGTCGCTATATAATTGCATACTAGTCATACAGTTTTTGACGGATCGGGCTGAAATTTTTTGACAAAGAGGTTGATTATAGTGGCAAAAAAGCGCGGAAGGCGATTTTTGATTTTCGTTATTTTTTTTTTAGGATTTTTCAAAAATTTCAAAGTCCCGTTGCTAGGCAACGTGTGCGTCCATAGCAACGGTGCTCAAAAAGCATACAATTACATCCTGGTATGAACCTACCAGTCAAGTTTCATCAAAATCGGTTGACTCCTCTGGCCTCCAGAGCTGTCCATTACATACAATACAGACAGACGGAAAACCTGAGAATAACGGAAGTCTAGCGACCACCCAACATGTATATGTATAATATACATATATAGGTCGAAATAAATATACATATATATGTATATATATATATATTGGTAAAAATGGAAAGAATATTTTCTTATTAACCCGATAGACATACATATACTGCAAAATTAATTGTACTAGCATAACCCGCGCTCTGCGCGACATGTTGGGGTGGTGTGTTTTGAGAAAGGAACTGATGCAGAGTATCAGTAGTAATTTACTTTAATGCAGTAAGTGGAATACGATTTCACTGTTTCAGAACCATTTTATTTACTTTTTTTGTACCATGCACCTCATATGGTCTTTGAGATAATGTAAGCCGAATATCACGTTACTCGAGCGCAGAACAAAGTCGAAGATAGCGCGACACGAAACCACAAACTCGGAAATAATATATAAGATGTGGCATTTCCTGGATTATAGTATTTTGTCGTACAACCTTCTGAATGCCTCACATATGTGCCGTTACCAATTCAGAACCGTTTTTCTCTTTCTTATAGGATGTCACCATCACACCCTTTTCTGCCAAATGTCGTGGATATCCTGCATGCAATAGAACCTCATATTTCTATTCAAAGCAAGGGCATATCCAGTGGTGGATCATGGAGTCTTTTAATCTTTGTCACTCATGAGTCCTTTCAAAATGTGCTCGAGTAGTAACGTTAGGTTTACGTCGGGATTCTCAGGTGGCCACTGAAAAATTTAAATGCTATAGTCGTCAAATCAATTGCAAATGGACACAGCGGTATGGTCGGTGCGTTTGCATGCAGGCAGAATGATCTTCTGCCCACCACAAGTAGCATTTGCATTGCTCCTTGTGGTTCAGTGTTGTGTGCAATACCGCAATAAGAAACCTTGATGAAACACACACCTGTTTTGCAGTGGGGGGGAGGGCAAGAAGCACACGAATAAGGTTGGAGGGTTCATTTCAAGTTTGCATGTGGTGTCAAGATACTAGCACAATGTTATTCTTAAACACATTTGATGGGAAGGGAAAAACACTTTGTTTTCGGCAACGTTTGCGGAGCGAGTTCACTTCCATGCAAATGTATCCGTGAGGTCAACATTTGTGAATCACAGCGTCTCGCTTTTCCGAAACGAAGCCGTTGCAAAGTGAATGCATATGTGGATAGAGTTTTTCATAAGTAAATGCAATTGCAACTGTCATGTAAACTTTACTGTAGCGAAACAAATGTATAGGTAGTCATTACATAAACTAAAGGTCTAAGAGAGTTTAGAGTGCGACCAATACCAATGAAATAGACACCTTTCACTCACACCCTGCAGTTGAGAGCTCAGGTGGAGGGTCCAGGCAGTGCTTGTAATGAACGTTCCAATGGCTGCAGGAGACTATGATTGATGTGTTGAGAGGCTCTGCTTCACTCTAGCCCCCTCCCTTTCCAGACAGAACCGAGGAAGGGGGTGTGGGACCCTGATCAAACCACTGGCTGGCCATCCAGACTTTGCATTTCTTGACCGTGGAGTGCTGTAGCATGAATTCAGCGTTTTTCTGGAGGCCCTTTCTGTCCATAGATATGAACCTATAATGGCTAAAAAAAAAAACGTTTTAATATTTTTATGCAGCGTGAGACTTGTAGAGGATCTGCAGGGCGGCCACAATGTCTTGTCACCCCATGTAAAAATTCTGACTTTGCCTTTGTGCGCAAAGTGTTAATTAGTTTCCCTTTTCCCTTTTCTCAGATTGAGTGAACATAACCATGGGTGATACAAGCAATTACACCATTGAACAATGGGTTGTTGTCAGTGTCTGGGTTCACGAACGTCCACAAACAGGGAAACAATGGAAGAGATGCGCGTCGACTTCCAGCAACGATTCCGCCAAGAAGCTCCCCAGAAAAAAAGACAATCCTGTATTGGGAGCATAAACTCTTTGCAACAGGCAACATAAAATATATGCCAAGAACTGGAAGGTCATCAACCGAAGGTCAGCTGTGAAAATTGGTTGAAGAATCTGTTGCAAAAAGATTCTCTGTAATGACAATGATTGAGCACGAACGGATCCACTGGACACTTCAGGCTTGCGTCATATGTTGTAAAATGTGTAATAAAGTAAAAGAGTACTGCACATGTATGTGGTATAACTTGTCGAACCTTCAGTGTCGTCAGCTAATATGATAAAAGGCAATGTCACAATTTCTTTTATAATGGGTTACAAGACATTGTGACCACGCTGTAGAAGACATAGAATCCAAAATCAACGCTTGATCAATTTCCAGGGTGTAACAGTAGAAAGATGATGGGGGGAGGACACTAATAGAATGGGAGAGGGAAAAATAGAGGTAGACTTGAGGGGATAAGGGATGCTGGGAAGAATGAGAGTAAGGGAGGACACAAGGGGTGGACAAGATTGATACAGCCAGAAACTCTCAATCACAGAAATGGAAGGAAAAACTGGGAATCCCGATGATGGAGCATTGCCCAGCTGATGGTCTCGTTGGCGAAAGACGTCGATCCATGCACAACACGTGCGTGGTCATCTCTTATAACCTGGTATATCCCTCTTCCTTACTTTCCCCGCACTCGACAAGCCGTACAAATGGCTCCAGCGTTTATTGCGGCACTCACCTTATCGTACATTCTTATCTGCTCACTTTGTAAGCACATACATGGCAGCGTGTAGTCAGATAAGGATGAAAACTCAAAGAGAACGCCTCCCTCCCAGCATGAATCCCAGGCATCCCTCTCTATCTCAATTCGCCCTGAAATCGGGGCCGCTGGGGGAGCTTCTACATGTTTGCTGCATTCCAAAATCAACGCTTGATTAATCTCCTCCTCGTGGGACTGCCGAGGCATAAACGTCGAATGAATTTGCTCTGATGTTTGCGGCGCCGTCAGAAATTGCATTCGTTTCCTGGTGATCTGTGCGCAGCTACAGCAAAAAGTGGTCGCGTTACCGCTCATAACCAAAGCGGCAATGTGGTGCTGCTGCTCCAGTTTGGGGGTTTAAACGAGTCTATTAACTCCATTTTTATTTATTGCCCCCCACCGTGTAAGGCCTTACAGATCGAGTCACGTGGTGCTAGCTCCACAGGGCCGCAAAGCCTGCCAGAGCAATATATCACAAGGGCCGCGGCTATATGTACTGTTAATTAGCCAATAATATGCACTTCCGTCATATTACTGGCTTTATATCGATAGCATCTTGGGACAGAATGGTCCGAGGCACACCGTGGCTGCCTCAACACATTTTATCCATCAGGAAAATGCAATCTAATGCATGACTTATCTCATTTACACTGCCTGTTAGTCAACTGGAGAGTACCATTTATCGGCCGCAGCGTTCCAACAATGCTTATAATTTATTAAGCTTATTAAGTTGCCTGAAACGCTATTATGGAACGCCATGGTAATTCAATTAGTTATGCTTTGGACCACAGAAGAGAGACGGGACGCACTTTTACCTGTGAGATAGCCCTCAAAAAGGGTGACAAATGGTGTCGAGGAGTGGGACAGCGAGGGTGGCAGAGAGAGAGATTCAGATGGAGAGCGAGATATCATGGACCACCACCCAAAAGTAGTTGTCGGAAATTGTTTTGCTTTCTATTTTTCAAAAGCATCAACAACCGCTCTTGCAACCTTGGCTTCAACGTCATTTGTCAATCGGGAAGGCGAGAAGGTTGTTCTATAAATTGGTGTAAACTTATCCCAGCAGTCATCTGTAATTCTGGAAGTGTTACCTGTAATAATATTTTTATATATATATATAATAATAGTAATAATAATAATAATAATAATAATAGAGGGGTTTCAGTACCCATGATGCGGCACATGTTTGAACGCCTTGTTGGTTGGCAAGCTCACCAAGCGAGAAAAGGTAAACATTACCAAACAAGGCCAAATAATTACAGTAACCTTCCATTGCAGTAAGTTAGAAAAGCGAGGTGAACGTGCTACATTGTGGACCAACTGATGCTATTGTTGCCAGGGGAGTGAATATAACTAACATGGCGGTGCACACGGCATTATGAGATAGCTCTGAGAACCCTCTATTCAATGAGTTCCCTTTGAAGGAGCTTCAACACAGGAGCAAAGCCATTAAGCCCATCAAGCATGCACAATGGTGACCAACCTATGGCTGTTTGTATGCTATCCTTTTCAAATGTTTTAGATGCCAAGGAAGCAGCACACACCATTTTTAAAGTTGAATATGACTCGGTCAGGGGGGTTCGAACCACTGACATCCCAAATTCAGAGGGGATGCTCGAACCATTACATCACCGAGTCTTTTGATGCACTCACAGCATTCCTTAATGGATGTAAAATCTGGTGAGAAGGTCGAAATATTTATGTTAAGAAAATACAGAGAGAGACAGAAGAACATACAGAAGGAAAGGAATAGCAATGGAATGGAGACAGGGATACTTATTTAGTTTGCAGAATAATCTTTTTCAACATTTCACATGAGGGACCTTCAAAAGGTTTTCGGAGTGAGATGCGTTTGGTCAGGAAGCGGCTAGGTTTGTACCCCGCATGCTCAAAGCACAGAGCGGTGTTAAGCAATCTGTGTGTGTGTGTGTGTGATATGGGTGTGTGGTGTGTGTGTGTGTGTTGTGTGTGTGTGTGTGTGTGTGTGTGTGTGTGTGTGTGTGTCTGCAGATGTCAGTCAATGATCGAGGAACAATTGAATTTCAATTGAATGTTATATTTTGAACACAATAGAACATGAATCGCAATGTGAATCTTAACACGAATCTGTAGATAATTATTAGTACTTTGGCTCTGAGTTTAGCAAATTGTGCGGAACCTCGTCCCGATCGTGCTGCGCAGAGAGGAGTGGAGAGAATTTTTTTTTTTTAGTCTGTCTGCCTGTCTGGTAGTCAAACAAAATTGAAAATCATTCTAAACAGTAAACTTACGTTTTTTAAGGACGTCATAAAGGACACAAACAACAGGCACAAAGACTAAAAAAATGTGTTAAATTAGGTGGTGGGGACGATGCTGCATCAACGGTGGTAAACTGGCAAAAATTTTTTTTTTATTTACAGCCTTAAAACCGTTATTTTACCATCAGGTGAAGAAGAATTTTGTATCTCAAGGGACACTGGATACCATTGACAGAGTCGCAGGGCCAGGCTGAATGGCAGAGCTGAGCTGTTCAGGGAGTTGAGGTGTAAAACTGTTGTGCGCTAAAGGTGGAAAGGAGGCATATGTGCGAGGAATCTGTGAGGGGGTAGAGCATCACCTGTGGTCAAGTGATTCTCGTCCTGCTTCACGGGGAATTCGCTCATTGCGTTCATCCAAGCCCATCCCTCGGTGTACTGCAGTTAGAGCAGAAGGTGGTGGGCTCCTGACAGAGGAGCATCGGCTCGTGCTCAGATGAGGTGAAGGCCGGTTACTTTGAGCGGCTGTACCAGGCTGACCCACAGGCTGTTGAGTTGGATGTTAGGGGTGTTACTACCCCTATTGCTGACCCTCCAATCAACTGTGAACCACCTTCGTTTGTGGAAACACAGGCTGTAGTGACCCGGTTGAAATGAGATAAAGCTCCTGGGATTTGTGGCATCCATGCTGAACTTCTCAAGGCTGGTGAAGATGCTGCACTCGTGTCGTTGCATGCAGTTCTGTGCTCTGCCTGGAACACAGGCATCATCCCATCTGACTGATAGAGGGGCCTTGTTGTCCCTCTCTGGAAAGGGAAGGGTGATCACCAGGATTGCAACAACTACCGACGGGTGACGCTGCTCTCAGTGCCGGTCAAGGTCTTTGCTCGGATAATTATTGGTCGGGTTCGCCACCATCTGCTTGAGCACCTGCGTCCAGAGCAGTCAGGCTTTACACCAAAGGTCAACGATTGACCGTATCCTTGCTCTTCGGGTTCTCTCTGAACACAGACAAGAGTTTTGGCAGGGGCTGGTTGCAGCTTATGTTGATCTCTGTAAAGTGTTTGATTCAGTGAATCGGGATGCCCTCTGGAGGATTCTTGGGCTTTGTGGGGTGCCACACAAACTGAACGATCTGATGTCTGAACTCTACTCTGGTACTGAGAGTGCTGTGAGATTGGTGGTACCATCTCTGACTTATTTCCAGTTGTTACTGGAGTTGCCAGGGGTGTGTACTGGCCCACATTTTCAGCACTTGTATGGACTTGATTTTAGGGAGGATGTCGGAAAGATCAAGCTGCGGTGCATCGTTTGGGAATGTCAAGATCTCTGACCTTGATTTCGCAGATGATGCAGTCATCAGATATCCTTTTGGGGGCCCTCGAGGTGCTGAATGAGGAGTCGGAGCTGCTGGGATTACGTGTTTCCTGAGTCAAAACTACAGGTTTCCAGGCTTTAAATGACATCTTGGATGCTGCTATCCTGTCTGTACCTGTTTGTGGTGAGGA
>CM068960.1:63679148-63727292 GCA_035128595.1 Eptatretus atami | reverse complement strand
GGTCACAGAGGGATTCACTTACCTTGGCAGTGATATTCATGTCTCTGCTGGCTGTGAGCCAAAGGTCAATAGACATCTGGGTCAGGCCTGGGGAATCATGGATTCACTGGATCATGGGGTGTGGCGCTGTCGGTACCTGTGCAGGAGGAGTCTTCAGGTCCTTGGTGCTTCCAGTCTTGCTCTTTCTGGATGTGAGACTTGGACTCTGACCAAGGATCTGAGATGGAGACTTAATTCCTTTGGTACCAGGTCTCACCACCTAGACCATGTATAAAAAACAGTGTTGAAACCAGTACGATGGCTGATGGGGATGTTATAGCGTTGGGGTTCTACAAGGATATGCAGGAAACTTTGGTGCTGGAGGACGTCATTCGGCCCATCATGCCTCCGCTGCACCAACCTCATTGCCATCACGTATCCACCCACAACCCATAAGCCCTGCCAATATCCCTATATCTCTCTATCTCCAATACATCTAGTAACTATCTAATTTTGATTTAAATCAATCTTCTCGTTTTGCTTCCACTACCTTTCCAGGGAGACCCTACCATGCATTACTCTCTGACTGAAAGACCCCTGCCTTGCTACTCTCTTAACTTTCCTCTTCTTACTTTCAGGCTATGGCCCCTGATCCATCACTGTCTATTCTGCTGAAGAACTTCTGCACCTATCTTGTCCCCACCCTTCACTATCTTAAACATCTCTATCAGATCAACTCACAATCGCCTCGTTTCTAATGTATAAAGTCCTGCCTCCTTCAAACCTTCCTCATGGTTTAGTCTAGCTAGCCTTGGAATCAATCTTGTAGTCATATGCTGTTCCCTCTCTGTGGCAGCTATATCCTTCCTCAAATGTTGTGACCAAAACTATCCACAATATTCATGATGTGGTCTCACACAATCCTACACACGACCTCTTTTGATTTATAATTATTGATCCCTCACAAATACATCCTAAAACCCTGCTAGATTTACCTATAGCTGCCTGGCATTGTCCTGTCTGCTCACCCCAGAACCTTCTCCTGTGCGACAGGCTCCAAGGCTGCCCCTTGCTTCATGTAATCCCTTATTCCTACCCATCCCAGCACCTCACATTTATTTATGTTAAATTGCATCTGCCAATCTTTTGCCAAATCTCGTAAAGTATCAAGACCTTCCTGAATCTTGATCACCACCCTCTCTCTCTGCCATCTACCTTACCTCCATGCTTGGTGTCATTTATAAATTTAGAAAGCAGACACTCTGTGCTCTGTGTAAATGCCTTGCAGCTGTGGAGGAACTCTGATCAAGTTTGAAATCGCAAAGGACTTACTTTGGAATAGCTTTTTTTGGTTGCTTTATGGTTGCCTTATCTGGCTAGAATACTGAATAGTGATTAAATTATATTAATCCTAGTTTAACTGGGAAGATTGATTAGGTGAGAGCTGATTGATCGATCGTTCTCCCCAATTATGTGTGAGAGACATGATTGGGCTTTTAGTATTAATATGTTGATTGCTATAGGCATTGCATTTGGTACATGTATGGCAACCTCGGTGATTCTGTCTGCGCTGCCGTTGACGATCCACCAACGAGCATTTGAACTGGTACAATGGCTGATTGAGACGTGAGCACAAACGTTCTCATGCACATGCTATGTGCAAATGCCTTGCAGCTGTGGAGGAACTTGGAACGAGTTTTAATGGAGGAACTTGGATCGAGTTTTAAATTGCAAAGGGCTTCCCTTGGTTTGGCCTTTTGTGGGGGAGAGGGGGTTGCTTTATGCCTGCTAGAATGGCAGAGTGGTGATGATATATATATATATATATGAAGATCAAAACATTTTGATGAGGACTGGCAGATATGATGGAGCTGAATCAAAACCGCAAGGAAATCCATTCACCGGGGTCGCCAGAACTGAAAGTCAACCTCAAAGCTTCTCTTGAAATCGATGGAATTGGGACATGGAATGTAGAATCAATAAGTCAAGGAAAGTTAGATGTAATAAAGAGAAGATGGAGCAGAACAGAACTGAAATTCTGGGATAAGTGAACTTAGATGGACTGGTTTGGGGGTAGTTTCAATATGACGATTATAAACTTTTCTTTTCTGGTCACGAAATCTCTAAAATAAATTGAATGATAGTGATTTGCAATAAGAATATGGCAGAGTCAATCTCGGATACAATTCAGTCAATGATAGGTTAATAACAGTGAGGTCAAAAGGATATCCAGCGAACACCACCATCATTCAGATAGAGTATGTCACAACTTCTGTCGTAGATGTAGAAAATGTGGTGTGTTTCATGGAAATTTGCAGGAGCTGGTGAACAGGTGCCTAAAGGAGATGTTTTAATTATTATGGGAGATTGGAATGCAAATATTGGTGAAGCAGGAGCACAGGGATGTAGGAAGGCACAGACTTGGTATCCGGAATGAGCAGGGGAGTGAATGCTGGACCTTTGTTTGGAGAATGAGCTCGTAATCGCAAACATATGGTTCAGACAACCAAAAATTTATATTGTGCACATGGACTTCACTTGATGGGCAACATATAAATACTACATTCCAATCACAGAAGATGGAGAAGAGCTGTGCAATTTGCCAATACTCTGCCAGGTGCAGACTGTGGACAGATCATGAACTCCCTAATCGACGAGTCAAATGGCAAATTGATCAAATTTAAAAAGGTGAAAAACAAAACATTAAAAAACCTTTTACGATCCTGAAAATGTATCTAAACAATATGCAATAAAGCAAAAAGCAAAAAACGATTTCCAGAGTTGGACTTTTGACAGAATGGCAAATTGTGGCAAGAGGTTTAAGACATTGTAAAAGAAGAGGCCAAAAAACAACATCCAAAAAAACAAGCAGAAAGAAAAAGGCTAAATGGTTGTCAGAAGAGGTAATAAATATTGTGAACAGCTGAAGAGAGATGAAAACCTAAGGGGCAAAAGGACTTAAATAAAATGCTGAACTCCATCGCTGCAGGAGAGACAAAAAGAGGTATTTTAAAGAAGCGTGCATAGAGATAGAGAGCGACAACAGAGCGGGGAAAACAAGAGATCTTTTTCAAAAGATCAGATAGACCACGGGAAAATTTAGGTCTTCGATTGGGGTCCTTAAGAAGATGGAAGACTGATCTAAGAACAGGAAATGATACTATAGTAATATGGAAGGACTAAACAGTAATCAGACAAACAGACAACATGATGGCAACCTTCGAAGAAGGAGAAAAAGAGAAAAACCGATAGTGATGGAATGTGAGGTATGTAGAGCCTGAAAGAGCTGACAAATGGAAAAGCATCAGGTGCTGATGAAATTCCAGTGGATCTTTTTGGTAGTTGGGGAGGAGAGAATCAAATTTTAACAGCAATCTGTACACAGATGTGGAGCATGATTATATGGCGAAAATGGTAGCCGCCAATCTCCATAGCATTGCCAAGAGGGCGAGAGATGTTCAAGTAACCGTACCATTAGAAAAGGTGGTAGCCGCCATCTCCATAGCATTCCAAAGAAAGGGAACGAAGAATGTTCAAGTAACCGTCCATTAGAAAAGGTCGTAGCATTGCCAAAGAAGGGACACGAGAGAATGTTCAAGTAACCGTACCATTAGAAAAGGTGGTAGCCGCCAATCTACAAGCATTGCCAAAGAAAGGGACACGAAAGAATGTTCAAGTAACTGAACCATTGTAACTGAACCATTGCCTTCATTTCACATGCCAGCATTATATACTAAAGATCATTCGACACAGAATAGAAGATTTCATTAAGTGAGAAATGCCTGTTGAGCAAGCAGGTTTCAGGAGAAGGATATGTAGAGATCAAATCGCAAATCTGAGATGGATCATGGAAAAGCAAAAGGAATATCAAAGGGAGGTTTGTCTGTTTAATATTATTTAGGCAAAGTCTTCAATTGTGTTGATCATGAATTATGTGGATAATGCTGAGATAAATGGGGATGTCGGTGCACCTGAATTCCTGATAACCTGTACACTAAACAAGAGCTGCAGTTACAACAGAGTTCGGAGAGACAAAACGGTTTGGAATTGTAAAAGGGCTCAGACAGGGGAATTCGCTCCTCTTCTGACTTGTTTAATCTGGAGAGTTAGTACATCATGAGGAAATCAAAATCGATGACTCGCGAGCAGATTGGAGGAAGACCAATCAACCACCTAAGTATGCAGATCAACCACGGTGTTGAACAGAAAGTAAAGAGGACTTGATGAAACTGCTGCAGACAGTGAAGAAGGAAAGTGAAAAAGCTGGTCTTTATTTAAACCCCAAAAAGATTACAATCTTGAAAACTAAGAAGATTGATGTGTTCAGATTTGGAGATGATCACATGGAAATAGTGGAAAGTTCATCTTCCTGGGTTATAAGATTGAAGTGAGTGGAGAATATAGAGGAGAAATTAATAGACGGTTCGTGTTGGAGAGAACAGCGATGTCAAGATGGACAAAATTGAAAATAAAAACAAGAGGAACCTGGTGAATGATCTGGTATTTGCAGTTTCATTGTATGGATGTGAGTCATGGACAGTGAAAAAGAAAGACAGGAAGAAGATTTACAGTTTGAAATGTGTAATAAATAATAATGGCCATGGTAATTGTAACGACTTGTAATTTGAAGGAATTGTTTCAAAAAGAAAAAAAAAATAGATTTGGAAAAACTAAATCGAAGGTAGTCCACGAGACCTACCACTAGTACAGCATAGACCTATACCACCACACCTACCACCACTACCCATGAATGTTTAACCATACTCGGTGGTATAATAGAGCGTCTGCCCCGAATCTGGGAGGTCGTGATTCAAACCCGGCCGAGAGTAATACGAAAGGTTTAAAAATGGTGTGCGCTGCTTCATTGTTTGATGCTGAACATTTGAAAAGGATACAACACTGACACACAACAATAGGTTGGTAACTATTGTGCAGGCTCGATGTGGGCTGAATGGCCTCCGACTGGTGCTGATGGTCCTGTAAGGGAACTCGTAGTTCATACTATCGAAGAAACATCGAATTGAGGAGTCCATTGTGTTCGCCTCTTTAACACCAAACAATCACCACTAGGCCTGAAAGGAACAAACGATGCAAAATGATTTTTTTTTAATACGTTATAGCTGGGGTAATGTACAAGAAGTATTAACAATATACATTAGTGTATCGCATTCAGTGTATCCACTGTAGAATGTTGAGTGCAGTTTTGTTTGAAGTCGATTTCAGAAGAAATGTATGCCAATGCAAATTGCACTGGGTTGAGAGAAACTAGTTTGCTGATGAGAAAACTTGAATAAGAAGAGCTGTTTACATTTTTTTTTCAAAAGGAAGATTCATGTGCTGTCCTCATTAATAAACTGAATACCACATAATGGGATGGGATCCCACTCTAAACTGGTGCCTGCAAGCAGCGTTTTTCCTGTAGGGGCCTTTAACCTCTACTGCCCTGCCTGCTACCACTACTTATTATTTATCGCCGCCTTATTGATTCCTTCAGGATTGGTGGTGGCAGGATGGTGGAGGTACGCACACTCACCTCTAAGCTGTCTAGCCTAGGTTAGAATGTCGACCCAGTTATTAACTGTCATCCAGGTGTTTCACACAGGTAGGGTGATTCATCAATGCGTGTGCACCATCCCTCGGATGGACGTTAAACTAGGCGTCATCCCGTTTCCCGACTTTAGTTGTTGACGTTAAAGATCGGTGTCCTCAATGAAAAGTAGGCGAGCTATCACCGGCACCCTAAACAAATTCCAGACTCCTGCGCTGACATTCTGTGTCAGAGTGGCGACCATCCAGGATTGTAGCCCGAGCCATTCGGCAGCACCGACGTTCTGCATACAGCATGGTTCATAATCTGATCTGATTTATGCTCCTTCCCTCTTGTCTTCCCGTTACGCCAAGACTCAAATGAGATTTGTTACCTGCATAGTCCGTGAGTGTCAGCTGCGGCTGTATGGACATGTGGTTAATTTTCCTGATGCTGATCCTGCTCACCAGATTCTCTCAGCGGGGGAGTCTCGTGATGGAGGAATGGGCCGACCACATGCCTCGTGATTGCAGCAGGTTGATCAGAATCTCAAGGAGATGGGGATGGGCCAGGAATCTGCCTGGGGGATGGTTAGATGGAGGCCAATGAAGTTCCGGTGGAAAGTGGACACAGCGACACGCTGCTCCAGCGCATGCTCCCATACCTGACCTGACCTGTGAATATATGCGCTCGCCAAAGGTGAGGGTACTGCTTTTGGATCCGTTTGTTACTTGACAAAAAAAAAGTTTTCCCAAGTATGTTTGTCTGTCTGTTTGTCTGTCTGTCTATCTGTTTGTCTTTTTGTCACATGATTTTTGGCCACAGTTTTGAAGCAATTGTTTTTTTGTGTATGTAGTTGACCGACCAAGGACAGCAACGCTTAATTTTGGTGAACATCCGAATCCGGATCCGGATCTGAGAATTTTTAAAGTGATTCTTCACCATTGAGAGATGGGGCTAAACCGATATACAATAGCATGATATCCCAAAAAGTTGTGGACGGATTCGGGTTGAGCTTGGTGGACAGGTTGGGTGTGTGACAAGGAAGAATTGATTCAATTTTGGTGAAGATCCGAATCCGGATCCAGATACGATAATTATTTAATTTTTAAGATATCCTTCAACATTGAGAGATGGGACTAAAAACGATATTGCATGATATCTCAAAAAGTTGTGGACGGATTCGGGTTGAGCTTGGTGGACATGTTGGATGTGTGACAACGACGAATTGATTCGATTTTTGTGAAGATCCGAATCCGGATCCGAGACTTTTTCAAGTGATTCTTCACCATTGAGAGAGAGAGACTGGGCCAAAAACTATGTATCGCATGAGATCTGTAAAAGTTGTGGACGAGTTATGACAAAACTGTAGGATACAAAATGTAAACTATTCAGCCTGGCAGAGGTTTGTGCTCTACCGAGTGCCGTTCCGTTGTGCCAAGTGTCACTCTGAGTGATTTTTCATTTGTCTGTTTGTTTGTTTGTCAACACAGAACTTTTGTGTTTTTCTCCTGAACCACTTGTCAGATCGAGACGAAATTTTTATCATGGAAGCGACTACTCAAGTAGAATGTGCTTTGATAATTATGATGTCATAGGTCACGTGGTGTGGCAACAAGTGTGTGTCTACCCTCAGGAGAGCCAGAAAACATCTGTCCAATCTCAACAATGAGCTTTCAAACTTGTCGGTCTCTGGTGTATGCTCCCCTTCCATCCCTTCTCACTTCAAATTGCACCACAGCCGACTCCACTCGTAAGAAGGCCGAACGCCTCAATTCTGTGTTTACTTCAAAATCTTGTGTCCCTAACCCCTCCCTCTCTGTACCCATCATTCCCAGTCATACCCAACTGCTCCTGAATTCTGTGTCTTTTGCACCTGAGAAGGTGGGAAACTTCCTGGCAACCCTCGATCCTAACTCTGCAACTGGACCAGATGGCATCAGCTCACATATCCGAAAAACTCTGCTCTGCTGCTCTTGATGTTGGCTTCCTCTCTGCCCTTTTCACCCTGTCATTTAGCATAGGTCATCTTCCATCTCCTTGGAAATCAGCCAACATCACAATATTACATTAAAAAAGGTGCAAAAGCAGATCCACTAAGCACAGACCAATTAACTTACTTCCAATCATCAGCAAGGTCATGGAATCCATCATCACATTTGACATAAAATCATTCCTTTTCTACAACAGCATCATCTCAGATCATCAATTTGGATTCAGACCTGATCACTCTATCTTGGACATGATGCTTTTACTCTCCAAACAATGGTGGAGGCCCTCAATATGACAATAACAGAGATGAGATCAGGGCCATCTCTCTGGACATACTGTATCTTGAGCTTTTGATACAGTCTGGCATCCTGCGTTGTTCTCCAAACTGTCTGCCTATGGAATCCAAGGCAACTCCACTCTTGGATTACTGACTTCCTCCCCTCTCGTAGTCAATGTGTGGCTCTCAACGGAACCCTTTCATCTCCTCTTCCTGTCAAGGCTGGAGTACCCCCAAGGCAGTGTTCTCGGCCCCCATTTTATTCCTAATCTTCATCAGTGATCTCACTGACTCTCTGGAAAATCCTCTTTATCTCTTTTCTGATGACTCCACCCTGCCGTGACATCTCTCATCCTTTGGACGGGCAGCAGCCTCTTCCCTCTACTCGGACCTTGACAAAAATCAAACTGGTCAAACACTTGGAATATGTCTTTCAATCCTGAGAAATCCCTCACGCTCACTCTCTCTTTCCGAAAGGACTGTACCACAAATCCTCCAATCTACTTTCTCCCTCTGCCCTGCTGTTGGTGTTTCCCCTTTTTCCTGCTGTTCCATTTGCTATGTTGCGTCCTGATTTGTTCTGTGTCAAAGCTCTTCCACCAGCCTAGACCATGTATAAAAAACAGTGTTGAAACCAGTACGATGGCTGATGGGGGTGTATAGCGTTGGGGTTCTACAAGGATATGCAGGAAACTTTGGTGCTGGAGGACGTCATTCGGCCCATCATGCCTCCGCTGCACCAACCTCATTGCCATCACGTATCCACCCACAACCCATAAGCCCTGCCAATATCCCTATATCTCTCTATCTCCAATACATCTAGGTAACTATCTAATTTTGATTTAAATCAATCTTCTCATTTTGCTTCCACTACCTTTCCAGGGAGACCCTTCCATGCATTACTCTCTGACTGAAAGACCCCTGCCTTGCTACTCTCTTAACTTTCCTCTTCTTTACTTTCAGGCTATGGCCCCTGATCCTATCACTGTCTATTCTGCTGAAGAACTTCTGCACCTATCTTGTCCACACCCTTCACTATCTTAAACATCTCTATCAGATCAACTCACAATCGCCTCGTTTCTAATGTATAAAGTCCTGCCTCCTTCAAACCTTCCTCATGGTTTAGTCTAGCTAGCCTTGGAATCAATCTTGTAGTCCTATGCTGTTCCCTCTCTGTGGCAGCTATATCCTTCCTCAAATGTTGTGACCAAAACTATCCACAATATTCATGATGTGGTCTCACAACAATCCTACACACGACCTCTTTTGATTTATAATTGATCCCTCTACGAATACATCCTAAAACCCTGCTAGATTTACCTATAGCTGCCTGGCATTGTCCTGTCTGCTCACCCCCAGAACCTTCTCCTGTGCGACAGGCTCCAAGGCTGCCCCTTGCTTCATGTAATCCCTTATTCCTACCCATCCCCAGCACCTCACATTTATTTATGTTAAATTGCATCTTCCAATCTTTTGCCAAATCTCGTAAAGTATCAAGACCTTCCTGAATCTGATCACCACCCTCTCTCTCTGCCATCTACCTTACCTCCATGCTTGGTGTCATTTATAAATTTAGAAAGCAGACACTCTGTGCTCTGTGTAAATGCCTTGCAGCTGTGGAGGAACTCTGATCAAGTTTGAAATCGCAAAGGACTTACTTTGGAATAGCTTTTTTTTGGTTGCTTTATGGTTGCCTTATCTGGCTAGAATGGCTGAATAGTGATTAAATTATATTAATCCTAGTTTCAGCTGGGAAGATTGATTAGGTGAGAGCTGATTGATCGATCGTTCTCCCAATTATGTGTGAGAGACATGATTGGGCTTTTAGTATTAATATGTTGATTGCTATAGGCATTGCATTTGGTACATGTATGGCAACCTCGGTGATTCTGTCTGCGCTGCCGTTGACGATCCACCAACGAGCATTTGAACTGGTACAATGGCTGATGGAGACGTGAAGCACAAACGTTCTCATGCACATGCTATGTGCAAATGCCTTGCAGCTGTGGAGGAACTTGGAACGAGTTTTAATGGAGGAACTTGGATCGAGTTTTAAATTGCAAAGGGCTTCCCTTGGTTTGGCCTTTTGTGGGGGAGAGGGGGGGTTGCTTTATGCCTGCCTAGAATGGCAGAGTGGTGATGATATATATATATATATGAAGATCAAAACATTTTGATGAGGACTGGCAGATATGATGGAGCTGAATCAAAACCGCAAGGAAATCCATTCACCGGGGTCGCCAGAACTGAAAGTCAACCTCAAAGCTTCTCTGAAATCGATGGAATTGGGACATGGAATGTAAGATCAATAAGTCAAGGAAAGTTAGATGTAATAAAGAGGAAGATGGAGCAGAACAGAACTGAAATTCTGGGGATAAGTGAACTTAGATGGACTGGTTTGGGGGTAGTTTCAATATGACGATTATAAACTTTTCTTTTCTGGTCACGAAATCTCTAAAATAAATTGAATGATAGTGATTTGCAATAAGAATATGGCAGAGTCAATCTCGGATACAATTCAGTCAATGATAGGTTAATAACAGTGAGGTCAAAAGGATATCCAGCGAACACCACCATCATTCAGATAGAGTATGTCACAACTTCTGTCGTAGATGTAGAAAATGTGGTGGTGTTTCATGGAAATTTGCAGGAGCTGGTAGAACAGGTGCCTAAAGGAGATGTTTTAATTATTATGGGAGATTGGAATGCAAATATTGGTGAAGCAGGAGCACCAGGGATTGTAGGAAGGCACAGACTTGGTATCCGGAATGAGCAGGGGAGTGAATGCTGGACCTTTGTTTGGAGAATGAGCTCGTAATCGCAAACATATGGTTCAGACAACCAAAATTTATATTGTGCACATGGACTTCACTTGATGGGCAACATATAAATACTACATTCCAATCAACAGAAGATGGAGAAGAGCTGTGCAATTTGCCAATACTCTGCCAGGTGCAGACTGTGGGACAGATCATGAACTCCCTAATCGACGAGTCAAATGGCAAAACTACGAGTCAAATTTAAAAAGGTGAAAAACAAAACATCAAAAACTCCGATCAGATACGATCCTGAAAATGTATCTAAACAATATGCAATAAAGCAAAAAACAAAAAAGGAAAACGTTTTCCAGAGTTGGACTTGGTTGACAGATTGGCAAATTGTGGCAAGAGGTTTAAGACATTGTAAAAGAAGAGGCCAAAAACAACATCCAAAAAAGCAAGCAGAAAGAAAAAGGCTAAATGGTTGTCAGAAGAGGTAATAAATATTGTAAACAGCTGAAGAGAGATGAAAACCTAAGGGGCACAAAAGGACATTAAAGTGGCAAAATGCTGAACTCCATCGCCAGGCTAGGAGAGACAAAAAGAGGTATTTTAAAGAAGCGTGCATAGAGATAGAGAGTGACAACAGAGCAGGGAAAACAAGAGATCTTTTTCAAAAGATCAGATAGACCACGGGAAAATTTAGGTCTTCGATTGGGGTCCTTAAGAAGATGGAAGGACTGATCTAAGAACAGGAAATGATCTAAAGAAGAAACACAGGTGAAAGAAATATGGAAGGACTAAACAGTAACTCCAGACAAACAAGACAACAACATGATGGCAACCTTCGAAGAAGGAGAAAAAGAGAAAGAACCGATAGTGATGGAATGTGAGGTATGTAGAGTCCTGAAAGAGCTGACAAATGGAAAAGCATCAGGTGCTGATGAAATTCCAGTGGAACTCTTTTAGGTAGTTGGGGAGGAGAGAATCAAATTTTAACAGCAATCTGTACACAGATGTGGAGCATGATTATATGGCCGAAAAGGTGGTAGCCGCAATCTCCATAGCATTGCCAAAGAAAGGGGACACGAGAGAATGTTCAAGTAACCGTACCATTAGAAAAGGTGGTAGCCGCCAATCTCCATAGCATTGCCAAAGAAAGGGACACGAAAGAATGTTCAAGTAACCGTACCATTAGAAAAGGTGGTAGCCGCCAATCTACATAGCATTGCCAAAGAAAGGGGACACGAGAGAATGTTCAAGTAACCGTACCATTAGAAAAGGTGGTAGCCGCCAATCTACATAGCATTGCCAAAGAAAGGGGACACGAAAGAATGTTCAAGTAACTGAACCATTGTAACTGAACCATTGCCTTCATTTCACATGCCAGCAATATATTACTAAAGATCATTCGACACAGAATAGAAGATTTCATTAAGTGAGAAATGCCTGTTGAGCAAGCAGGTTTCAGAAGAGGAAGATGTATGAGAGATCAAATCGCAAATCTGAGATGGATCATGGAAAAAGCAAAAGGAATATCAAAGGGAGGTTTGTCTCTGTTTAATATATTATGGCAAAGTCTTCAATTGTGTTGATCATGAATTTATGTGGATAATGCTGAGATAAATGGGGATGTGGTGCACCTGATATTCCTGATAAGAAACTGTACACTAAACAAGAAGCTGCATTTACAACAGAGTTCGGAGAGACAAAACGGTTTGGAATTGTAAAGGGCTCAGACAGGGGAATTCGCTCCTCTTCTGACTTGTTTATCTGGAGAGTTAGTACATCATGAGGAAATCAAACTTGGATGACATCGAGGCTGGAGTCAGGATGGAGGAAGACCAATCAACCACCTAAGGTATGCAACGATACACTGTGTTGAACAGAAAGTAAAGAGGACTTGATGAAACTGCTGCAGACAGTGAAGAAGGAAAGTGAAAAAGCTGGTCTTTATTTAAACCCCAAAAAGATTACAATCTTGAAAACTAAGAAGATTGATGTGTTCAGATTTGGAGATGATCACTGGAAATAGTGAAAAGTTTCATCTTCCTGGGTTATAAGATTGAAGTGAGTGGAGAATATAGAGGAGAAATTAATAGACGGTTCGTGTTGGAGAGAACAGCGATGTCAAGATGGACAAAGATATGAAAATAAAAACCAAGAGGAACCTGGTGAATGATCTGGTATTTGCAGTTTCAATGTATGGATGTGAGTCTTGGACAGTGAAAAAGAAAGACAGGAAGAAGATTTACAGTTTTGAAATGTGTAATAAATAATAATTGGCCATGGTAATTGTAACGACTTGTAATTTGAAGGAATTGTTTCAATAAAGAAAAAAAAAATAGATTTGGAAAAACTAAATCGAAGGTAGTCCACGAGACCTACCACCTAGTACAGCATAGACCTCTACCACCTACCACCACTACCCATGAATGTTTAACCATAATCGGTGGTATAATAGAGCGTCTGCCCCGAATCTGGGAGGTCGGTGATTCAAACCCGGGCCGAGTAATACGAAAGGTTTAAAAATGGTGTGCGCTGCTTCATTGTTTGATGCTGAACATTTGAAAAGGATACAACACTGACAACACAACAATAGGTTGGTAACTATTGTGCAGGCTCGATGTGGGCTGAATGGCCTCCGACTGTGCTGATGGTCATGTAAGGGAACTCGTAGTTCATACTATCGAAGAAACATCGAATTGAGGAGTCCATTGTGTTCGCCTCTTTAACACCAAAACAATCACCACTAGGCCTGAAAGGAACAAACGATGCAAAATGATTTTTTTTTAATACGTTATAGCTGGGGGTAATGTACAAGGAAGTATTAACAATATACATTAGTGTATCGACATTCAGTGTATCCACTGTAGAATGTTGAGTGCAGTTTTGTTTGAAGTCGATTTCAGAAGAAATGTATGCCAATGCAAATTGGTACTGGGTTGAGAGAAACTAGTTTTGCTGATGAGAAAAACTTGAATAATTAAGAAAGAGCTGTTTACATTTTTTTTCAAAAGGAAGATTCATGTGCTGTCCTCAATAATAAACTGAATACCACATAATGGGATGGGATCCCTTGCAAGCAGCGTTTTTCCTGTAGGGGCCTTTAACCACTACTGCCCTGCCTGCTACCACTACTTATTATTTATCGGCCCCTTATGATTCCTTCAGGATTGGTGGTGGCAGGATGGTGGAGGTATGCACACTCACATCTAAGCTGTCTAGCCTAGGTTAGAATGTCGACCCAGTTATTAACTGTCATCCAGGTGTTTCACACAGGTAGGGTGATTCATCAATGCGTGTGCACCATCCCCTCGGATGGACGTTAAACTAGGCGTCATCCCGTTTCCCGGCTTTAGTTGTTGGACGTTAAAGATCGGTGTCCTCAATGAAAAGTAGGCGAGCTATCACCGGCACCCTAAACAAATTCCAGACTCCTGCGCTGACATTCTGTGTCAGAGTGGCGACCCATCCAGGATTGTAGCCCGAGCCATTCGGCAGCACCGACGTTCTGCATACAGCATGGTTCATAATCTGATCTGATTTATGCTCCTTCCCTCTTGTCTTCCCGTTACGCCAACTCGAGGTGCTGAACGAGGAGTCGGAGCCGCTGGGATTACGGGTTTCTTGGGTCAAAACTAAGATCCAGGCTTTCAATGACATCTTGGATGCTGCTGTCCTGTCTGTGTCTGTTTGTGGTGAGGGTGTTGAGGTCTTGGAGAGATTCACTTTCCTTGGCAGTGATATTCATGTCTCTGCTGGCTGTGAGTCAGAGGTCAATAGACGTCTGGGTCGGGCCTGGGAAGTCATGGATTCACTGGATCATTGGGGTGTGGCGCTGCCGGTACCTGTGCGGGAGGACGAAAGTCCGAGTCTTCAGGTCTTTAGTGCTTCCAGTCTTGCTCTATGGATGCGAGACTTGGACTCTGACCAAGGATCTGAGACGGAGACTTAATTCCTTTGTTACCAGGTCTCTTTGGAGAATCCTTGGCTATCGCTGGTCGGATTTTGTGTCCAACGAACGGTTGCTGAGAGAGACTCGGATGAGATTTGTTACCTGCATAGTCCGTGAGCGTCAGTTGCGGCTGTATGGACATGTGGCTCGTTTTCCTGACGCTGATCCTGCTCACCAGATTCTCTCAAGGGAGTCTCATGAGTGGAGGAGGCCAATGGGCCGACCACGTGCCTCGTGGTTGCAGCAGGTTGATCAGCATCTCAAGGAGATGGGGATGGGCCTGGCATCTGCCTGGGGGAAGGCCAGACGGAGGCCCCTGGAGTACCGGTGGAAAGTGGACGCAGCGACGCGCTGTTCTGGCACATACTCCCATACCTGACCTGACCTGACCTCTTGTTGGTTCCATGAGGGATAGTTTTGGCCTAAGTCATTCATGAACTGACTGGGCAGGCTTGACGTTCGACTGAGAGTAGGAGAAAATTGGAATTTGTTTCAGGTGCTGTTGAGAACTTGTTTACCCACCTACTCATCGCTCACTTCCCTACTCCATGCGAAAGAAAAGATGACTGTATTTTATACTCTTCAGTTGTTGTTTCATATGGAGCCTGTGGCTGCTGGTTGCATCATTTCTGGAAGCCCAGCTGTGCTGCTGGATGCAGTGCCCCTGTTATCAGTAAGCCGGTACTCATTTTGCCAACCATAGAAGGATGACAGGATGAGTTAACCCATCTGGTGTTAAACAGGGGCTCAAACTCAAGACCCTAAGATCTCAAGCCTGTCAGCTTATCCGTTATGCCAACACCAGGCTGTACTCTTTGCTGACTTGAGAAATTCTCAAAACAAAGTGATTTTAGAGTGGAGAGTTGTGACCGAATCAGATGAACATATCATTGAATAGGTGCCCAAAGTTCTCTTGTGCTCTGTTCATTTTAAGTGCATCTAAAGGTCCACTTTGGAATTATCAGTCTGGGTTTACTTTCAAACAGAACGTTTACTTCTTCTGTTACATTCGTTTCGGCATTTGTCTCGATGTCTTGTCTCACCTTGCACTCTCTGGGCATGCATATTTAACTTTCAAAGTCTACGAGTCTACTTGGACTGATGTACGTGTGTGGTTGCTTTCATCTCTTTTGCTGATACTTCAGCGTACTCTCCATTTGCTCCAGGGGTATGATCTGCGGAACAGGATACCTACAGTGAAGGTGAGTTTGGCCAAATGGTCTTGTATGGATTCTTCCTCCACTCCTCATCCCTGGACACCATTTATTTGGCAATTCATTATATATGGGTTGTTTTTCATGATTTTCAGACTTTATCAAAGAAACCCAGTCTTTCCAACCCTTAATCTCGATTGTTCTAAAGAAAGAAAGAAACGAGGAAACACATGTACAGGGTATATTATCACAATCAACAGTTACATTAAAAAAATATATATTTATAATATCGAGGCTCATGAAAGAGGGCTGGCAGGATGACCTGGAGGTATATGCAGACTCGCCTCGAAGATGTCTCGCCTGCGTTTGAATGTCGGCCCAGCTATAAACTGTCATCCTGGTGTTTTGCAGGCAGGGCGAGGCATCGATGTGTGTGCCACCCTCGGTTGGACATTAAACGGACGTTCCATCTGCTGGAATTAGTTAGTGGATGGTAAATATCCCACGGTGTACTTCGTGAAGACTAGGCGAGCTATTGCAGGCTCCATGGCTTTGAGAACTTTGGGCACCTATTCAATGATATGTTCATCTTATTCGGTCACAACTCTCCACTCTAAAATCACTTTGTTTTGAGAATTTCTCAAGTCAGCAAAGAGTACAGCCTGGTGTTGGCATAACGGATAAGCTGGCAGGCTTGAGATCTTAGGGTCTTGAGTTTGAGCCCCTGTTTAACACCAGATGGGTTAACTCATCCTGTCATCCTTCTATGGTTGGCAAAATGAGTACCGGCCAAATTACAAATTGCTGTCCTGTGTCAGAGTGGTGACCCATCCAGGATTTTAACCTGAGCCGTAGAAACTGCTTCGTAGAAAGCACTGACACTCCGTATAGATAGAGCATGGTTCTTGATCTGATGTCACGAAAGAGCGGATTGACAGTGAGTCAGCGGGGTAACAGTTGACCACAGTATATGCAAGGGAATGAACGAACATGAAAAGAGGAGTGGAGGAAACGCAGTAACCCTCAAGTAAAAGTGGTTAATGGTTAATGGGGGTATAAAAAAGAAAGGGGGATGAGATGACATGACATGACACGATGGTGACCCACCTCATTGAAGCCCTGAAAACGGGGGATATTGTCATTGGCTCTGTCTGTCCATCACGCTATCTCCTCAAACGGTTGTGCGGAAATTCACCAAACTTGGTGGGTTATGATCATCACATGGCAAGAAGGTGCAAGAGCAGTGCCATTTTTGGCCCTACCCCCTGGGGCGTGGCCAAAAGGTCAAATACTGAAAAAATACCATTAGGGCACATTTTTAACCATTTTTAAATGAGATTTTGTATATGCATTCAACATTGGGCGGCGCATGAAATATGTAACGGTTTTTGGGGGATTTGACCCCCGGTTCATACCCCATGGGGTGAGGACTTAGGGTCTAAACCAGCGCTGGATTAACCATTAGGCAGACAAGGCATGTGCCTTAGGGCCAGCCAAAAATTTGGGCCAAAAATTCTTTTCACATTAAATATTTGTCTTTTTTTGTATTAAATATTTTGTTCTTGAATCAGTTCATCTTTTGTCTGGGGTCCATTTCCATGAACCTGAGATGTAATTAAAAAATTTTCAGGCCATTCTCTAAAATTTCAAAATGTGCCTTAGGGCCAGCCGAGGCTTAATCCGGCACTGGTCTAAACCCGAATAAATTTTAACTCAAAATTTGATATTGGGTCATTCCTGGTGGAACTTTTTGCAATCTTTCAACTTTGATTTAAGCGGGAAGCGCGGGGCATTTTGCGGTGGCACGCCATCGACTTCGTTCTGGAATTATTTACTTTTGCTGCATTTTTTTTTGTTTTTGTCATTTTTGAGAAATCACAGCAAATAAACATCTTGCTCGTATTTTAATACCCACACGTAACATGTTCCCTGTTTCGGTACAAAACGCATCTCTTTCATGCTTCCGCATATTATGAGCGCATTGAGCTGAGCACAAACAAATGATGTGTTGAATACAGATCTTACACACGGTATAACATATCAAAATGGTCCTTACAGTTCTTCATTGAGAGGATGTGTGGCTCTGTACCCCCAAACGATCTACCTCAAAAGATAAGGATACCGTCAAGAATGGTCTTGCCTTTTTGTCGTATTGTTTGTTGTACCTGTTGTATTTTCAGTTATTTGTGGAAAAATTATGTATCTGTTGCTCTTTGTGCTTATCCTTGTAAACCACGTGATGCCGGCTCCTCTTTTCCACCCCCTTTCTTTTACTTTACTCTTCACTTACTGTTCTAGTCTCTACTAACATTAGTCTCCCCTCATGCTCTTACTAGCATGCGACAGCCTTACTAGCATTACATAATGCTTCACTGACTCTCAATCCTCTGCCCTGTTTTGTCTTGCAGAATTTTTTGTGACGTCCTCTTTTATTTTATTTTCACCTCCTCCATGACTTCTCCTTACACTCTTCCTGCTCCCAGTTCAATCGCACAGCCGCATCACACCTCCTGACTCGCACATACGGTCTTCGCCAACTCAACACCACGCTCAACCAACCCTCTCTCTCACTCGGATTAGATACTCGACTCCACATTCCTGATCTGCGTTTACAGAAATGTGACCAGACCAGCAGTGAGGGCCAGCTCACATCCAAAAATAACGCTGTCCCTGCTCACCCCGTCCCTGCTCACCCCCACCACTGTTCTTCTGCATTCGCTTCCCCCTTTCTAACCTCCTGGTCCACCAATACAAGAGGTCTGCACTCTAACTTCACATATCTGTCCATCCAGGCAGCTGCAGACAACCCAGATATTATATGTCTGATGAAAATATTTATTTCACAAGATTTCCTGGTTATTGTCTTATTGTCTCCTCTGCTCTGACAGGCCTGATTTCTGCACTAGTGGTGTTGACACTATTTATTTCCTCCCTTTCCCACAACCCCTGCCCCTCACTGGTTGTCGCAACCCCATGGAGTACATTTTGGTTCATATTCCTTTCAGTAACAGCATATTGTTCATTTTTGTGGTCTACAGTCCCCACAACTCTAATGACTTCATATACATGGCCCTCTCTGCAAACATTGACACTCTGCTCTCGTCTCACCCCTGTTCGCTCTTCCTAATCTGTGGAGACTTTAATTGCCACCATGCCAGCTGTCTTGGTGTTTGTTCATGTACATCAGTACATGGCCTAGCAGCTGTCATTCTATGAAATAGCCGGACTTTCTCAGCATGCTTCTTTTCCTACACACATCTCCTCAAATGGCAACCATTCATTACTGGACCTTGGCATGTCAAACTTTCCCTCAAACTTGTGTTGCTACTACTCAGCTACTCAAGGGTCTTCTTACCATGTACTAGTAAAAGTGTGCATCTCTCCAGCAGTTATTATAGAAAATCCAAGGTAAAGACGTGTGTGGCAATTTGGTAAAGCTGTTTGGTCTGGCCTAAAATCTGCTCTCTTCAGTCAAAACTGGTCCATGATCACATCGGCTCCTGGAATTTCTTTGACTCCTGGAATTTCTTCAACAGCAGACTAATGATTATCCTTTTCCCAAGTTAATCCCATAGAACACTGATACATGTGGTGAGGTCAAAGGAAGAAAACATCTCGCATTCTCCTTCTGGAAGGAAAATCGAATGATTTATTTCATAGCAACTCCAGGATGTGTTGAGGGATTTGACCCCCGGTACAAAAAACATCTACTAGCTGGTACATTCCATGGTAGTGTCACTCGGCTGCATCTGCCCCGGTAAGGTGAACCGGTTCGGACAAGGCATACCGAGGGCGTGTTCTCCAGTAATTAGGTCACTTGATTAATTAGGTAACCGGTTAAACCAGTTACATTATTAAATTACCGGTTTACCGGGTAATTACCGGTCACCGGTTAATTAAATCACCGGTTAAATTAGGTAACCGGTTTTTTTACATTATTCAAGTAACACCTTCCTGGTGAAACTCCCTAAATCCAGGCAACTGCACACCTCTAGTGATGGCAACCTGCAGTCTCTCCACACAGCTCAGAACCATTATGTATCAGTTCTATAAAGAGCGAGAGGCCCAACATCGTGCTTGTCTGCAACCCAAATTGTCCAGTATCTCGGTGTCCTCCAAAGCCTGGTGGGAGATAGTTGGATCTGTGCCTGGTACAAATTCCCCTGACATTCCTTCCCTCCTAAGGAACAGTCATACTGGATACTGCTGGGGTGAAAAAAGCAGAGTTCTTGAACTACAGTCAACCCCCGCTTCATCGCGGTTCACCTATCGCGCCCCCGGTTCATCGCGGGTTTTCCCTTGGAACGTAACTAATTTTTTCTACAGATTCCCCCGGTACATCGTGGTAATAATATATAAAATATAAATTATTTAAGCAATAAATTATAACGCGTGGTGCTCGACCAGTCACACAACGCACGAGACAAAGTTTCGCTTGTGAACTTCGAATATTTTCTCCGTTTTTTCTCCAAGCCCCACGATGCCGCCCAAACGCCCTGCACCTTCTAAGGCTTCTGGCAAGGAACCGAAGCGCCAGAGGAAGGTCCTGGGACGCTCCAGGAGAAGGTTAAGGTAAAGGTGCTCGATATATGCTTCGGGAAGGAAAAAGGTTTGCCGCCGTTGGACGAGCACTGCTCATACCCAGCATCTCAAAACCGACCAGACCAGACTAGTCGATCTCCGGCACCTCAAACCCAATCACTGCCAAACCGACCAGACCAGACTAGTCGATCTCAGGCACCTCAAACCCAATCACTCCCAAACCGACCAGACCAGACGAGTCGATTTTTTGGGGAGGCGTCCATTCATCGCGGATTTTCACTTAGCGCGGGGAGGTTTGGAACGTAACCCCCGCGAGAAACGGGGGATTACTGTATTTCTTCACTCAAAAGGCCATGGTCCCAAATCCGTCCATTGCTGTACCCAACCCTTCAACGATTATAGAATAGTCCTTACATTAGGTGCACTTTTCCTCCACCATCGTGGAAAACTTTTCAATCCAGCTCGGCATTTCTCTTCTTCAACCGTTCCTGGAGTCATAAGTGCTCCAGTCGTCAGGAACTGTGATTCAGTCCAATCATTCCCTCTCTTCTCTCTCAAAAATCCTTCTTGGATGTGCAACTTCCTCCATTTTGCAAAGTTGCAAACATCACTCCTATCCATAAGAAAGTTTCCAAAATGGATCCCCTCAACGATATACACATCAGCTTTCTTCCCAATATAAGCAAGGTTATGGAGTCCATCATTGCAGGCGACCATCGGCCTTATCTCTTCTATAACTTGCTAATCTTTGATAGCCATTTTGGCTTCTGACCTGGCTATTCCATCTTGAATATAATACCACTTGTGACACAGCAGTGGATGGATACTCTGATCCACAAGCAAGAAGTTAGGCCCATCATTGGATATTTCTCTATCCTTTGACAGTCTCACATGCAGCCTTGATTTCTAAGTTGTCTACCTTTGGTATTCTGTGTCCCTTGTTCAAGTGGTTGTCTGACGTCCTTCATGAGTAGACAAAGTGAGGGGCCCTTGATAGTTTTCTTTCCCTTGATCTTTCCCTTCAAGCTAGGGTTTCACACAGGTAATATTTTAGGGACCGATTTCATTATCCATTTACAGTACTGTGCAAAAGTTTGGGCTGTTTGGACTTTTGTGGTCTTTTGCCGAACACTAACCCTCAACATATCACCATACACTTCCAAAGTGGCTATTCCCCATTAAATATTTGTGGGAAGTTATAAGTGTGCAATATAGGTGGATAATGATTCAAATTTCTGTGAAAGCCAATTTAATATCACAGTTACCTTTAAGTACAAGGAAATAAAATAAATTAGGAAATTAAAAAAAAAGTTGTATGCAGCAGGTTAGATTGCATGCAACAGGGACCTGTAGGTGAAGTTGTGTATGTAATATGTGCATTGAGGAGGCGGTGAGTGTTAACCTTGAAGATAGTCAGGGTAGGGTTGTGTAGCATAAAACCTCCTGTTTGAAAGGCAAGGTAAGGCCAGGTGGAGGGCTTGTGAAAACGGCACGAAGAAAGCACCTTCGGACCAGTCTGAACTGTTGGCACGTGTGTGCAAGCCATGGTGGCGAGATGCGCTGAAGGGCCCGGAAGAGGGGTTCCACTTCTGCCCAGAGCATATATATCTTGTTAAACTTCGCTGATTGAGTGCAGTGTCCATTGAGTGCAGCCTTTACAAACACGATGAAAAAGTTTTGGATTTCATCCTGTGGCCTAAGCTCATTTGAGAGATTATACCTCACATTATATAATCTCGTGAAATCCTAAGGATATATATATATATATATATATATATATATATATATATATAAGTAAAATAATACTAGCAGGGAATGCTTACAGATTGTGTAAGCATACGAACCGTGCTTCCCCATTGTCTCGAGTCGCTCACTTGCATTTGAATTTCATTTACAGATGCTTTCTGATGGTTCTGTGATTTTTCTTGGTATATCGACTTCGATGTCTGTCCGCACACAAAAACACCGGGCTTCTCTATTGTCTTAGGTCACTCCCTGCAGTTTTTTTCATTTATTCATATTTAATTTATGGATGTTGGCCAACGATTCTGTGATTTTTTTTTCCAGTGTACCAGCTTCGATGTCCATCGGCGTGCAAAATTTCAGCTTTCTAAGTCACCCGGAAGGTACCTATCTTAATATCAGTCAGTGGGTGAGTCAATCAGTGGTTAGAGCTATATATATATATATATACATATATATATATATATGTATATATGTGTATATATATATATATATATATAATATAGTTGCGGCCCGGGGTCGGGGTGAGAAGACCACGAGGGGGCAAAGCTATCTGGGGTTCCCACCAGACTCTCCAGAATTGCAGACCGTCGCACACGGACAACTCCGTGACGCGGCGGGTCGCTAATCGACTGCGAACACCAATAGCTCACCCACGTGACCTAGAGTCCTCAGTCTAAGGTTGAACCGGTTACCTAATTAATCACATGACCTCATTACTGGATAACACGCCCTCGGTATGCCTTGTCCGAACCGGGTCACCTTACCTGGGCAGATGCAGCTGAGTGACACTGCCAAGGAACGTACCAGCTAGTAGAATGGATCGTTGGGAGATAATGTCCCAGCTAGGCTAGGATACGGACCATGTTGGATCAATGAAAGAAAAGACAAAAACGAGCTGGAAACATTTCTACACAAGCATTTATTAACAGGCAGGCGAGGAAAAATATGTGGCACAATGAATGGATTTATTGTTGTATGCAAGCAGGGATGCACTGGTCCAGAGAATAGGCGGAGTTGACAGGCAAGGAAGGTGAAGCCAACAGACGAGAAGGGCGGTCAGTGGAGCCAGCAGACAAGAAGGTGGGTAAGTCAACAGTTGGAGTCAGGCGGGTGGGCGGTGCAAGGCGGAGTCAGCACGTGAGGCAGGCGGAGCATCAGGTGAATGTGGAGATCTCAGCTTTTTGAACGGCTTCGCGATCCGTCTTTTATAAGGTCCGTGGTGTAGGCTGGGGGTGACGACCCTATGCGAAGCATCGTCACCTGAATCATGCGCTCCTATTGGACCCTGGCCTCACGCTGCCCGGCCCCTATGGCCGGAAGTGGTCTCATTTGTACATCCGGCGAGTCATGGTTGAGCTGTGGAATCGCCCCGTGCTGAACACCGCGACGTGAACCGCCCCGCAACGAACTCCCAGGCCCCGTTCCTGTGACCGGCTGAGGGTTGCATCGGTCCCACATTCCTGTTCGGGAACCCCTAGTATTCTGCAGTTGGTGCTGGTCAATGTGCTTGTTCCGTCCGTATGCCAAGCGGGCCCAAGCAATCTAGGCCGTGCATTTGCACCTCTGCTTGGTGACCACTGCAGAGGCGGAGGTGCGGGATGACCTCTGCCGTTTGCGGGAGATATTGATGGACAAGGTGGCGAGCAAAGATCGATGGTAAGACGCCATTGTAAATCAGCACACAACCCGAATAAAGATGTGCGCGTCCTGAACAGTGCGATGGTAATTATCACGGGGGCTGCACGCGTGTCTGTTATCGTGCATGTGGTTAGCACATAGCGGTGATCTTCACAGGCGGCCGCCACGCGCGTCTCGTACAGGGTTGTGGTTATTTATCACAGGGCCGCGCATGTGTCTGTTATTGTGCATGTGGTTAGCACACAGTGGTGATCCTCACAGGTGGCCACCTGAGCGCGGTGCCAGTCCCGATCTGTGTCATGGATTGAAGGAAAGGATTGGATGTAAATCAGGGTTGAAAAGAAGACAGATATATTTATTAGATGCAGATTTGGGTTGAAAGGGCGCACCACATGCGTCCCATGCAGTCTTGCAGTGGAGGGGTTTACATTGTGATGTTGATGCTTTTCTTGGCCTTCACGGGGAGACTCATATGTACCTATGGCGGCGGCCTCGCTGATGGTGGAAAGGAAGAAAAAGATATAATTATACCTAGCTATGAGACCCACATAACGCACTTCATCCCGTTGACCCATTAGACATGAGGGGAAGGTCTAACTGTACGTATACTACCGAAATAACTGTCTGGGGATCACTGTATGTTGGATGCCATTGCCTTGGAGGCATGCAGTTTCCAGAAGCGCAACAACATATATATACGAGGTCCGTCTAAAAAGTAACGGGACTGAGCCTGCTGTGTGCTCCACTTGCACAACTTGAATGAACGGGTTGTGTCACAGTCTTTTGCAACATTCCAGAAATACTGTATATATGATTGGTGATGGTTGACTGCGCTCATTGTGTGAATTTTTACAGATCGTGCTTTACACGTTGTCCAGTCTGAGTCGTCGCGCTCTGAGTCATGAGCAGAGAGCCAATCTGAAGTTTCTTGCCGAGCTTGGTAAAACACCTTCCGAATCCTTCGCAATGCTGCAGCACGTCTACGGGGAAGAAACGATGTCACGTACGACGGTGGCATTTTAATGGCACAAGAGGTTCAAAGAGGGACAGGAGGAGGTTGAAGACGATCCATGGCCTGGAAAACCTTCAACGAGCAGAACGGCGGACAACATCGAGCGTGTGAAGCAGATGGTGCGCGCAGATCGTTGACTCATGGTGCGGATGATTGCTGAGGAACTTTCCATCAATAAGGGCCTGTCTGGAGCATCATCACTGAAAATCTCGAAATGCGCATGGTGTGCGCAAAGATGGTCCCCAAGCTGTTGTCCGAGGACCAGAAACAGCAAAGAGTCACTGTCTGTCAAGACATTATCGAGCGCGAGGACGATCCAGATCTGCTCGGGAGAGTCATTACTGGCGATGATCGTGGATATTCGAATACGATCCAAGACCAAACAGCAGAGTCGTCAGTGGAAAAGTCCGGCATCACCAAGACCAAAGAAAGCAAGGATGTCGAAGTCGAAGGTCAAGGTGATGCTCATCGCGTTTTTTGACATCAAGGGCATCGTCCACTTCGAGTTTCTACCACAGGGTCAAACAGTGAATCAATACATGTACAAGGAGATCCTCCGGGCCTCATGAGATCAGTCCGGGACAAGAGGTGGAATCCTTGTTCTTCATGAGCGTACCTAAGTTTCTTGGTATCGAGAGATGGTGGGAAGAGAGAAGAGAGAGAGGAAGAGGGGGAGAGAGAGAGAGAGAGAGAGAGAGAGAGAGAGAGGAGAGGAGAGGAGAGAGGAGAGAGAGAGAGAGAGAGAGAGAGAGAAGGAAGAGAGAGGAAGAGGAGGAAGAGAGAGGAAGAGAGAGGAAGAGAGAGGAAGAGAGAGGAAGAGAGAGAGAAGAGAGAGAGAAAAGAGAGAGAGAAAGAGAGAGAAAAGAGAGAGAAGAGAGAGAAGAGAGAGAGAAGAGAGAGAAAGAGAGAAATAATGCATTTGAAATCCATTATCTGTGGGAGAACAATGCCTGGGTCCTCCACCATGACAACGCCCCTGATCACAGTGCCCTGAGCAATCGACAGTTTCTGGCGGAGAGGAATGAGCCAACTCTGGAGCAACCCCCGTATTCACCAGACTTGGCCCTTGTGATTATTTCCTCTTCCCCAAGCTCAAGGGGATTGTTTTGTTACCCCCCCCCAAAAAAAAATGAGAATTTTTTTTTTTTTGCATTTCTACATGTTTTAGTGATTTCCAACCCCCCCCCAAAAAAAATTGTTAGAGAAAATTTTTTTTTTTTTGCATTTCTACATGTTTTAAGTGATTTCCAACCCCCCCAAAAAAAATTGTTAGAGAAAAAATTTTTTTTGCAACTTTTTTTTCAACAAAAATTCGATTTCTTTTTTTTGCATTTCTACATGTTTAAGTGATTTCCAACCCCCCCCCCCCCCCAAAAAAAAAATGTTGGAGAAAAGAACTATAACTGTCAGCACTGTTGACGTCATATTTAATGAATAAGATATAAGGTTCACTTGAGTGACCCAGCTGTAATGGCGGCGGAGGTTTTGCACTCTACCGAGTGCTCCCCCTCTAGTTTATGGATGTTTTTCGACCATTCGTTATTATTTCTGGGGGATTTGCTTCGATGTCCATCGGCACACAAAATTTCAGCTTTCTACGTCACCCGGAACGCACCGATCTTTAATACCAATCAGTCAGTGGTTAGAAAGATACACACACACACACACACACACACACACAGCACACACACACACACACACACACGTAGTGGACAAAAAAACGGAAACATGTAAATTGTGTTGAGCCACCACATGTGGCCAGTACTGCCTGTGTTCGCCATGGCAGAGAGCACCAGTGTCTGGAATTCTGAAGGAGGGATGTGGCACCATTCTTCCACGAGAAAGTCAATGAACTCACACCTCCTTAGTGGAGGTGGAAAACGCTGTCTCATACGTCGTTCCAGAATATCCCATAAATTATCGATTGGGTTCAGATCTGGTGACTGAGAAGGCCATGACATATGGATGGCATCAGCATCATGCTCATCAAACCATTGAGTGTCCACACATGCTTTGTGGATGAGGGCATTAGGGGGGTCTCCTCTTGCAGCCATGTGAGCCATCATTGTAGGAAACCAGGCCTGTGCAGCATTTTTTTTCCATGACCCGAAGCATGCTGGGATGTTATTTGCTTCATTAACACATGGCCTGTACCTGTGTGGAAGCCGTTGCTTGGTGTTCCTCATTTATCCAGGTGATTCAATATTTTTGTCCACGACCTGGATATAATGTCACGTATTCTACAGACTTTATATGTTAGGATGCCCCAGAACAATTGCTAAGCTTCAACCCCAAAAATATCTGTTAAAGCCAATAAGGATAAACTTATTTAGCTTTATAAACCACCTATTATTCTTCTTTGGGGAGTTTAAAATCTGACACAACTCATAAAGTGGATAGAAACAATTGTGAAAGTACAAAACAGGCATTGTTGTAATTGTACTAGTTTGTTATTCTTTCTTCAGAGAGGCTTACACATTGTGTAAGACTGAAAATTGGCTCAGCTCAAGTAGTTTTAACCCAAATGAAATGCAGATAATCTGAAGGTCCACATCAACTGAATTTGAAGCGAAGAAAATACGACCTTCAGGATTACGCCTTTACCTCCCCCTCAATATTCTTTTTGTCTTCGTATAAAAGTCGAGGCTCGTGGAGGAGCTCGAACATAGAACAGATCAGGACATAATGAAGAAGAGAGAACGTAAGAAAGAGAGGGGTGGGGGGAACGGCAGGTTGTTGAGGAACAGAGAGAGAGAGAAGAGAGAGAGAGAGACAGAGAGAGAGAGAGACTTGAACAAATAATGCATGAGGGGTATGGTAGGGTGGGGAGGGTGTACAAGATGGATACAGAAGCAAACTCTTGAAATTTGCAAAGAGATGAACTGAGGGTAGGGGGAGGTAGAAGGGGGTTTATGGGGGTAGGAAGATCATAGTTTTGGATGGGGGATAATCTGAAATGATGGTGAACGGCTGACTTGAAGACCTGGAAGGAAGAATGAGATTGAAGAGGATGTGAAACTTGGTTCCACAGGAGGGAAAAGAATAAATGAATGGTGAGCAGTGATACTGGATTTTGGGAGTTTCAGCAAAAGGGGTTGATGGTGGACTGTGTACACCCTGTAGAAACCTTGGGGATGTGGGAGGGGGGGGTGAGCATAGAAAGAGCACAGGGTGCAAGCAGTAGATTGAGGTCATGTATAAGAAGATTTTTGCGAATTTGTCCCAGTATGCATAGTTATTCAAGAACATATGAGCATCTTCAATCAATGTCAACTTGTGTTTTTGCTTCATGCCACAAACAGCTCCCTAAATCACAGAGCTGCACTCTGCACTTAAGGATGACCCAGAAAATTGTCCCACAACCAAGTGTCTTAACACAAACAATAAACTGCAAAAAGTTTGAATCTCTGCCCAGATATAAACTGTCACCCTAGTGTTTCGCTTCAGGGAGATACATCAATGCTTGTGCTGTCCCTCTGATGGATGTTAAACTGGCATCCCATCTGTTAGCAGTAGTTGGTGGACATAAAGTCCCATGATGTCCTTCATGAACAGTCGGAGAGCTATCGCCAGAACACTAGTTAAATTACAAATTATTTTTTTATTTAATTGGCTCATGTATTCAGCAATCTTATCGATCTGATTGGTTTGCACGAGTCATCAGTGCATGTCATACGCATATGGTAGGTTGGTTGTTGTTGTTGTTTCATTGGTTGGTTGTCATTTAACATACACAGTCGTTGCTTGTAATTGGCTTCCTGCCATATGCACTGCTAAATCATGACCACCTGTACGTTTTTCCAAAATAGCAGCAAACACATTGCTGAACTCTGATCACTGACCACTACTTACATGTGATAGCTACTGAAGGAATTAGTAATGCTACGCTTTATTTTATATCTAGATAGCTACAAGATGTGAGCTTACTTTCTTACAGAGTGCACATTTGTTGTAGGGTACACTTTCTTAGAGTGTCTGCCCTCACAGGACACCAAAGAAAGCATAGCACCTGTCTGGGTTTTCTCACGCTATTGTGTGAAAGACTAGACAGGTGCAATGCTTTTTTTTTGATATGTACTATGGATAGCTAGATTTTATTTTCTCGTCACATTCAAATTTAGTGAAAAAAGATGCATAAATGGATCTTGTATATTTTCATGCTATCACCCTTACCTTGTTTGCATACTTTTTGGCATTGCCATCCACAAATCCTTTTGCATTCATTAAAATGTTTTTATTTTTAAATACTTGTGCACACTCACACACACACTTTTCAAAAATCTCTTTCTCACAAATGTATCCATTCATTGAACTGTAACAGCTTTGTCGAAAGCATTATATTGTTACGGACGTCACCTCTGGATAACTCCAAGAGGATGGCTTGTCTTCGAGAGACCACAGACACCATCGACAACACTCAACTCTGGCCGGATCTTCGCACCCAAGGTCAGCGGTTTACCGTGCTGGTGAGTTGAGAGAGGCAGCGGGGGAACCGTGCTGGCGACTATGCGGTGGTTAAATAATTGGCCGAGCAAACCCACACCACCACAATCCGCATTATGTGGGCTACGATTATAATTGCAACCTTGGTCAAATCGCCCTGGGAATGCTATTTCAGATCAACCACAAGCAGGATAAATCAGGACACATTCAACAATTGCATGAATTTATTAAAGAAGTGAAATATCAAGAAATGACTGGAGGGATGATGGGGAGAAATAAAAGAGAGAAAATCGATGGAGAATTCAAATGAGAGAAAACAGTGGGAAGAAATCACAATGCAATAAATGGTGGGAGAAATCAGACACAGTATCAGAAGTAATTAACGCACATATACAACACATATACATTTTTCCGAACCACTACACGAATACGATCACTTGCAACAATGACTTGACACAAAATAAACTACTGGATCCAATACAACCAAAGAATGACACACAGAGTTTGGGTATGGGGGTCAAGAATGTAGAGGTTGAGGTTAGAGAAAGAATGGAGTCTGGAACGTGCAATTGGGAACCTGTGATTGCTCTGGCAGAAGCGACCGTTACCACAGCCTCCTCATTCCCCTTCATCAGCAGCATACCAATGTTCAGGGACACTGCTGCGGCCCTGTCTGACCCACGCGATGTTCTGTGGGGCTTCGGAGGACTTGTCCACCGACGTGAGGGGTATTGGCATTTTGGGAAGGCAGCGTGGAATTAATCTGGCACTGAGGATGGTGCTCTGGACCATGGCATTTCAAAGCAACGGAGTGCATGTGGGAGAACATGATGAGAAAGAAGAAGTGTTGTGGTCTGTGGGAGCATACATTGGGAAATGCGTATGTGGGAATGAGAAAGGGGAATGCGAAAGGAAACAAAAAGATGCAAAACTCCATTGTGCGGACTTGAACTGCAGCAGGGAAATGTTGTGGGAAACGCTCTCTAACTTCTTGATCTGCGGTAGCCTTTGTGAGATATATATAAATATGTTATATATAATATATATATATATATATATATATATATATATATTATATATGTGTTCGTTGTTCGTCTTTCGGCTGCTCCGTTAGGGGTCGCCACAGCGGATCATCCGTTATGATCCGCATACTGGTTGGCACAGGTTTTACGCCGGATGCCCTTCCTGACGCAACCTGGTCGCCTCTTACGACACAGGGATAAGGATTGGGTTTCGCCATGATTCGGGCTACCCTAACCCTCTCATAGTGCGGCCCAGCACAAGCTCCGTCCTCAAGCGATCCTCCAACCCAAGCCTCCGAGTAGCCGGATTACAGGCGCACGCCACACGCCCGGTAGGTATGTAGAATATATGTATGTAGATAATATATGTATACTGTATATATAGGGGGGGGGAGAGAGAGCGAGAGAAGAGAGAGAGAGAGAGAGAGAGAGAGAGAGAGAGAGAGAGAGAGAGAGAGAGAGAGAGAGAGAGACAGAGACAGAGACACAGAGAGAGACAAGAGACAGAACAGAGACAGAGACAGAGACAGAGACAAGAAAATTCACTGCGCTCTATTCCTTTATCCTTCCGCAGTCCATGGGTGGGGATTTTTTATTTGATCGAACTTGCGAGAGGACTCCAGCACCTGCTTCCCCGCCTTGATTGCCTTGCGATTGTGGCTGTGTGACCATGTCGTTGCATTAATGAGTGAACGGGTTTGCAAGTAGGTGTGCATGTTGGCTTTCGTAATGGAAGGGAATGGTGTATCACACTTCACCTTTCAGCAATGGATGCAAAAATGGAATATAATTTCTCTTCTGATGCCAGAACCGAACAATCAATGTATTTATAACAGCCCAAACAGTAGCTTGGTATTGGCTTAACGTTTATGTTGGTTGGCTTATAGATCTTAGGGTCGCAAGTTCAAGCCCCTGTTCACCGTTTGAACAACAGGTGGGTTGACAGCCTGTCATTCTTCTGAGGTTGGTGAAATAAGTACAGCATGCTGGGAATGGGTGGCATTGCATCAGTGGACAGCTGTGCCCCCAGAAATGATGAACCAAACAGCCACAGGCTGCTTATGAATAAATCAAAAAAATGTTAATTCCGAACATCTCCCCCCCGCACCCCCCCCCCAAATATGATCACTATAATTTCAAGGGGTTTCTGTGCACATGCGCCGAGCATTCTGTGGTGGATTACATCACTTCAAAGGTCCGGTATTGAGTGCTTAGTTAAGTTAAAGACATCTCATTTTGTGTCCCCTGGTTTGAACTGATTTAGTCCAGACAGGGGTGATAAGGATTGGTGACAACAGGGTGTCCAAGATGGCGTGACTCCTTCCTTCCTGGACATGATTCACTTGCATGGTTTCCCATGGGGTTTTCCCATGTTTGCTGGTAATTGTCTGGTTCTCCGTTCAGTATGGGACAGCCAGAGATGCAGTGAGTGGTTGGAGCTGGGATTGTAGAGCCCAGACATTGACTCATGCTGATAGGTGACTCTGGCTCCAGCCAGGATGTGTGGAGACTAGGGAATGACCAGAGGAGGAAATAATGGCTGGGGAGCAGAAGGTTCCACTCTCTTCTTCCCCAACTCTGCTCGTCCTCACCTCCTCCTTTCTGCCATGCTCGATGAACAGGTTAGCCGAAAGCACTGGTGTCACGCCTCAACAGTGGACAAACAGGAAGAGGATGCTCAATTGTGTGCTAGCAGCTCTGTGTTCCATCATGTATGTCCTCGAAGACGCACATACTTGAAAACCCGGCCAGATTTGGTGTGCATGCGAGTTGTGTTTTGGCGCCTTGAGGCTTGGCCACACCAACCAATTTCCTCCAACGTGATGCAAATGGTCAGTCTTGTCATAGAAAATTGATTGGTGTGGTCGGCCAGTCATGTAAAATTGCGTTACGCTGTGCCCTGTCGGACATTCAATCTTGGTTGGTTGTATTTGCTATTCGTCCATTGGTGTGGATGCTCTCATGATGCATCTGGAATCTGGATGAATGTGCTCCCACTGTGCCAATCAATGATCAACACTGCCTTACACTTTCTTCACGAACCAAAATGGAGAACTTCTGGACTGAAGAATCTGAGGATGACCATGATTCAGCTGTGGCATTAAAAAACCTGCTTTGTAGGATATTATGTACAAAGGTTAGTCTCATCGTATTTCTAAAATTAAGGCCCAAAGTGAAAACTATGGTATGTTTTTCGCCTCCAATTCCCCACATAAATTATCAACACTTCCTTGGTGTTCATGCCACAGAAGCCAAACCTGGATCCACAGCTTCCCCTTTATTGCTCCAACATCGTTGCCTCCACCCGAGTAGCAAAACCGCCAAAATTGCAAGACAATTCTTACAGCGATATTTCAGCTGTGCCAGATTGTTCTTCTCGTTATGGTACTGTACTTTTAGCATGTGCTATTGGATTTTCAATGTGCGCCCGAGGGACCAATCATTGATTCCCTTCTTGGCTTTCGACATGCAGCAGAGGAACCAAGCATTGATCTCATTCTTGGCTTTCCTCGCATGTCAAAGGAACCAATCATTCACGAGCATATCCTTCAGAAAACTGGGGGGGGGGGACAAAGCATGGTGCAAGACCAGAAAGGAGGCGGTAGAAAACAGAGACCACTGACCGGTCTGCTATGGTGAAGTGATAGGTCCATAGACTCAGCTTCATCGCAGGAGATTCCAATAATATTAAAGGCCTTGGTGTCTACAGCATCCAGCTGAGCAACATGTGAAGCAGGGGAGCCAGCCAAGAGGAGACAGCAGTTCTCCATCCAGCTGTGGATGAAAGCCTTGTAGGTGGATAGGCGTTCAGGTGTGCCAAGGAAGGATGTTGTATGACAGAGCATGCCCAGCCGGTGTCTGGCTTTGGAGGCCAATTTTGAAATGTGGTTTGCCCAAGAAAGATCATGGCTGATAGTGAGATCCAGGAGTTTGAATGTCTGAACTTCCTCAAGAGAATTGTTAAGAAAGTAGATCGGAGGGTTTGTCGGACGATCCTTTCTCAATGACCTTTCCAAAGGCCGCACTGAACATATACCTTGAATGCCCCCATCACTTAGCCTGCAGTTTAACTCTTCTTTCTTGTTTGAGCTGAGGTTGTCATTAAATTTTATCCTTTCTCGAGATTCGTACATCTCCCCTTGAAGTTCCCGGAATACACAACAATAGGATACAAACGAATGCTTCGGTGTACGTGTATGCATCTACATGCATGCCCGTCTGTAACCATTGATGTTTTAGAGTGCAGTAAACATAAAAAGCATTTGTATATTATATTTGTCCTTACCCATTTGTTGGGAATGTTATGGATTTATAAGTGCATTAGTTCACTGGAACCTCCCTTATTGAAGCACAAGAAGAGATTTATAAAACACCAGCTGTTTAAACGAGTTGGTCGATTGAGATGTTCGGGCCAGTTGTGGTTGTGATCATGTGATCAAAATCCTATTATTCACGTATATCCTATTGTTATTCTATGAGGCTGCGAGGAAGCTATGCATCGATTACATCACGTTATGGAGTGTAAGGTTGAACTAGTAATGGTGGTTGATAATAATGGTTTTAAAATGATTTTAATGAAGTGTTTTAAAATCGTCCAAATGCTTGGCATGTCAGCACTTTCATCTCATTCATATCTATAAAAATGGATCCTACAGTGAAGTATTTGCTTGTGTTTTCGAGAATGAAACTTCCTGTATGCTTATTTCACACAAAGGGCCATTAAAACGTTTGTATATTTGTGACAAAGACTGTTAGTAGTATATTTTTCCAACATAATTTCTATGAATATCAATACACTTGTTCCATTTATCTTTCAACGAATCAATTCCCTGGTAATGGGAGCTTTCCAACTGTCCCCTCGAAATATGGTTCCTTGAACGTTTTGATCTACACAGTTAATGATTACTCCCATGTGACCTACATTTTACATCATTTGCTGTCACAAATACGATTGAATGGCTGCCTTGTATGACGATTATGTAGAACGTTTGTCCGCTTCGTAGGTCTGAAGTGGAAGCGACACGTATAAAAGGAAATGTTGATGCAGTAACATATGTCATTCACATCTATCTTGTACGACGTGCCCACCACAATTCTAGAGCAATTGCACCACATGCCTACCCTGATAGCACAGCACTCGCATCACAGGTGTACCCCCCCAAACCAGAGCACGACATGTACAGGCTCACAGGATGGCATCGTACATGCCTTTGAGCTATCTCGTCTGGGTTTGATTCCCAGCCTGATGATAAAACTCTCACACTGGCGTCTTACAAGCATTCCGTTGCATCACTGAGTATGCTATCTTTATCGGAGACATTTAGCCCTTCTGTCCTGTGTGCTAAGGTTTACTAGCAGGTGTTAAAGACACCATGGTATAAAGGTAAGCACAGGTAATAGCATGCCTGTACCGAGGCAGATTTTAAATTTCTACCATAATCTATGGACGACACTGCATTAGCAGCATGCATAACTGTGCTCCTGCAATCACAAGGCAGGTGCTGCATGAACGTGAATGATTGAATTATAGTAATGACAGGTACAACAACTAATAACACAGGAATGAAAAAATCACTCATGGAGTGACACTTGGCAAAACAGACCAAAGTGAAACGGCACTCGGTAGAGCGCATACCCCTGCCAAGCTGAACAGTTTACATTTTGTATCCAACTGATAGGTCGGATCTGAATCCGGACCTCAACCAAAATCGAATCGGCTTGTTCTTGTCACCTAACCAACTCATCCACCCAGTTTTGTCAAAAAGTCGTCCACAACTTTTTGAGATATGATATATACATATATTCTTCTTCTTCTTTCGGCTGCTCCCGTTAGGGGTCGCCACAGCGGATCATCCGTCTCCATTTCGCTCTATCCTCCACATCTCCATTGACACTCCAACCACCCGCATGTCCGCCCTCACCGCATCCATGAACCTCTTCTTTGGCCTTCCTCTTCTCCTACCTGGTGGCTCCATCCTCAGCATCCTTCTCCCAATATATTCCGCTTCCCTCCTGTGCACATGTCCAAACCATCTCAATCTCGCCTCTCTCAATTTGTCTCCAAACGTCCTACCTGCGCTGTCCCTCTAATATTCATTCCTTATCCTGTCCATCCTCGTCACTCCAACGAGAATCGCAGCATCTTTAACTCTGCCACCTCCAGCTCTGCTTCCTGTCTTTTTGTCAGCGTATATATATATATATATATAATATATATATATATATATTATATATATATATATATATATATATATATATATAATATACTAGCAGGGATACCCGTGCTCCGCACAGGAATCCCGTGGATGACGGCGGGTCTGAAGGAGTATATGTCACAGTTAATTGTAAAATTGTAGAGGCTGCCACCATTATTATTTTTTTTCATCACCACTATATATATTTTCCCCGCCATTTTTATATGCAGAAGACTCGAGTTCAAAAATGTTAAGATTTATTGCCGCATCAGATAAAAAACCATAATGCCTCAACAATGTGAGGCTGGTTTCATGTCATCATTTGCGACTTAATTAATTCCATTCTCTAGCAAATTCCGTTGCCCATGTCAATCGGCTGAACTTGAAAAATTAACGTTACGCAATCAGGTGATGACGTCATAATTCGGAAACCGGGAAGTCGGAAGTCATTGTCTTCAATTGACTGTAGCATTATTTTTTCATTTTATTGCAAATGGCGTTGGCCCCATGTCAATCGGCTGAACTTGAAAAATTAACGTTATGAAATCAGGTGATGACGTCATAATTCGGAAACCGCAAGTCGGAAGTACAATTCTTTTACATCGGGACACTCCCGGTACATGTTCTGTCAGCATGTGAAGTTTGGTGAGGATCAGTCCAGTACTTTTTGCGTGCATAGGTCACAGACAAACACACACACAGACACACTTTCAACTATATATATATATATATATATATATAGTTTTTGGGCCTATCTCTCCATTATAGAAATTTGGCCTATGTTGACCTTTGACCTTGAAAATGATTGGTGGTTGAATTAATTGACCTGATTATGCAAATTATGTTAAAATTTCAAGTCAAATGGATGACAATTGAGGATTTTATAAATTCCACCCAAGTTGTTGACCTTTGGCCTATGTTGACCTTTTGGCCGATGTTGACCTCGAAAATAATTGGTGGCTGAATTCAGTGACCTGAAATGCAAATCCTCTTCAAATTTCAAGTCAATCGGATGAAAATGGAGGATTTAAAAAATTGCACCTAAGTTGTTGACCTTTGACCTATATTGACCTCAAAATAATTGTTGGTTGAATTCAGTGACCTGATGTGCAAATGGTCTTCTCATTTCATGTTAATCAGATTAAAATTGAGGGTTTTAGAAATTTGGCCGATGTTGACCTGTTGGCCTGCGTTGACCTCCAAAGATAATATAGGTGGTTGATGTCGGTGACCTGATATACAAATCCTGTTAAAATTTCAAGTCAATCGAATGAAAATTGAAAATTATAGAAATTAAAAAAAACTTGTTGACCTTTGGCGCATGATGACTTTTTGACTTCAAAAATAAATAGTATTCCGTCGGACCACCAACTCTACCATTTGGTGAAGTTTCGTGAAGATCGGTTTAAAATTGTGACCTGGAGGCGATTAAAGGTGTGCGGACAGACAAACAAACGGAAGCGATGAACAAACAAACAAACATACTTGTCAATAAAACTTCTCCTTTTTTTTGCCAAGTAATAAGAGAGACCAGAAAGAAGATCTATACCAGCAGCAGTGAAGCATTTCTTTGTTGCTATTTATTTTGATCAATGATAGACAAAACACACGGTACCTTAAAGCAATTCACACTGAAAGCAAGCCAAAACGAACTGACATAGAACACTGTAGTTGCAGCTGACAAATGGCACATTGGAGATAGATACAAAATCTCCCAGTAACCAAAATACAAAGCACATCAACACTCCCACACATCACCCCGGCTGACTTCTCGTTCCAGCTACGACGTGTCTTTCTATTCGCTCTGCCATTAGCTAGTTACCCGATTCTCTCTCAAACCGATGTTGATTTATTTACCCACTCTCTTTAGTTCCACAACCATTCTGAGCAAACTGCTCTACACATCAACAGCAGCACTCTGAGAGTTATAAAATTAAATCTGATTTGCCCCCAACTCATGTTACACCCTTTAGATTTCCAAAAAAAAAAAAATCACTCCGAATCTCCTCTGTCAATTCTTTATCATATTTTTGATAGAGTAATGTGCGTACATGTGAAAAGGGTTGCTACCAAGAGTATGCTTGATATTCAAAATGAAACTGAAATATTTGAGGAACCTTCGTGAGCATAATATGTTTCGGCAAACAGTAAAGAGCTGCTTCTATGATACATGCATCTGGACGGTATGTTTAATGAGATGGAAAAATCTGGAGGATGCCTTTATTTGCTTCCTTCTATGAAGTCATCACGTAAATTTCTCTAATATAAATGAAGCCCTTCCATCTCTAGTTCCATCCTGATCACTGTCCTGGGTGATCAGGGTCAACAGGACGTATACAATTTGCCAAAACCCTGTCTATTCAATGATAACATTTCTATAATACAACTATCAGTGCTCAGCGTGCTGTTGTAAATGTGCCTTCACGGGCATATCTCGATAAGATGAGTTCCAAGGTTTGCTTCTTACCCATCACAGGCAGGTTGGTGGATGCTCCATTTTCTACAACCTCACTTCAGACCTTTCTCCTCCTGCCCTCTCATCCCTCCATCCTCTCGCAGCATGCCAGGTCGCCTGCATTCTTCCAGAATCCCATACCTGGTTACCCTCCTTAATTCTAAGCCACACCTCACCTTCATTCCTTCCTCCCTCTATTCTCTCATCTGTGGAACCGACTCACTGTATCTGTTGTCTTGTGCCCCTTCTTCCATTCCTTCAAGAGTGCTGCCCATTGTCACCTCACACTTTCCTCCCATACCCACCCCTGCTCTCTTCTACTCTCACTGACCTCCTCCAAACTCCACCCCTTTCCCCTTTCCTTCCTGTCACTCATGTGTGGTTTTCCTTATCTCCCTGTTCCCCTTTGATCCCCTGTCAATCTGTAAACATACAGCCTTCTGCCCTTTATCTCTTCCATGAGCCTATATTTCTGGGTATAATTTTTTTTCAAAGTTAAAAACATTTTCAGAATTCCATCTTGCACTGGCACGACTTTCACATTACGCCCATTGTAATTCTTTTACAATGCTTGGTAATGGTTTTTACTTTTATTCATGGGATTTTTTTGCTAGCATTTGACACTCGAAAGCATGTTTGCCACTGAGTCGTCAAATGCCAAGTTCAAACCTTCAAATGGGGATTTGATTTAAATGCTGGTACGAGATATCTACTGCTTTTGAAACCACGCATCATCCTCTAGGGTAGCGTACAGCTATCCCATCTGCTTCCAGCTGGTTTTCGATGCCAAATACAGTACTTGTTTTGAATCTCTTAAAGCAGACCGATTGTGCTTTAAACGGTATCCAAAATTCGATCTCCCCTTATATGAAATTCTGAATTCGCCATCTCTTTTTAAACCAACCTTGAATCTTTTGGTAACCGTAACTTCATAATGGATGAAATGAACAGGGTGTTGATGGAGGGATGGCAACCGCCGTAGGAAGCAAGGAGAAGCTGACGTTTCGGGTGTTAACTCTTCGTCGGAGCAAAAGAAGGGGTTAACATGACCAAAATCTATGTCATCCCACCGAGCTGTGGAACCCTTAAGAAGCACAGCAGTTAGAACACCTGGATCAATGTCCTGTTGATTTCATTTATTGTTCTACCTGTTCATCGACGCAGATCGATACGAGCTAGCCTTCAGCAGCAAGACTAGTTCTATATTATATAACACCTTAAGTTTACTTACCATCTCTGATCTCATGATTCTTTTTCCAGACAAGTCAACAAAACCATTTAAGTAACATCAGAAGACCTTCCACTCATTCAATTGTGAAGCTACGAAATAAACTAGAAGAGCACTTGGAAGAGCGCATACCTCCGCCACGTAATGCCTGACCCACGAGAACATATCGGGCCCAATACTTTTTTGAAATATCATGCTATATATCATTTTGGTCCCATCTCTCAATGGTGAAGAATCACTTAAAAAAATTAAATAATTATCGTATCCTGCCCAACAAATTTCATCCAGATCCAGCCACAACTTTTTGAGATATCCTGCACAAAAACAGACAGACAAACAAGCAAACAATAAGAAGAGGTCGTGCAAAGTATAATACTTGCAAAATCCGTAAAACAAATTTGACCTCAAAAATAATTGGTGGTTGAACTCAATGACCAAATATGCAACTCTTCAAATTTCCAGTCAATCGGGTGAAAATTGACAATCTTAGAAATCCAGCCTCTGTTGACCTTTTGGACTATGTTGACCTCAAAAATAATTGGTTGTTGAATTCAGTGACCTGAAATATAAATCCTCTTCAAATTTCAAATCAATCGGTTGAAAATTAAGGATTTTAGAAATCTCATCTAAGTTGTTGACCATTGGCCTATGTTCACATTTTGGTCTATATTGACCTCAAAATAATTGCCTATTGGAATTCAGTGACCTGAAATATAAATCCTCTTCAAATTTCAAGTCAATTGGATGAAAATTGAGGATTTTAGAAATCTCACCCAAGTTGTTGACCTTTGGCCTATGCTGACCTTTTGACATCAAAAACAATAGGCTTCTTTCTTATGACAAACTCTACCATGTGGTGAAGTTTTATGAAGATCGGTTTTAAGTTGTGACCTGGAGGCGATTGATAGACAGACAGACAAACACACAGAATAACAAAATCGAATGACCAATATACTTGAAAAATCTTCGATTTTGCAAGGAACAAACAGACAGACAAGAGGGGTAAAAACATCACCTCCTTCACCTTCTGTGGCAGAGGTAAATATCATGCTATATATCATTTTTTGGCCCTATCTCTCATTGGTGAAGAATCTCTTAAAAAATTAAATAATTCTCATGTCCGGATTCGGATCTTCACCAAAATCGAATCAGTTTGTCATGGTCACACACCCAACCTGTCCACCAAATTTCATCCGGATCTGTGCACAACTTTTTGAGATATCCTGCAAACAATCAGAGACAGACAGAAAAAAACAAAGACAGAGGGGTGAAAACATAACCTCCTTCACCTTTTGTGGTGGAGGTAACAACCAGTTATCATTAGCACAACTGATATCCGTAAGAGCTCACGCTACATTCTTTGATTCCTTTGAATATTTTCTGAAAGCAATATCTGCAATTGGCTGGAGTACCTAAAATGTGGTGCTCTGAACAATTGAATGAACAACTTTTGATGTGTTGTAAAAATCAAGTCTAATATATTTATTTCACTCAACTTATCACGTCTTGGCTTGATATTTTTAAACTTGATGACATGTGTCTCTCAAAACTAGGATGGGTAAGCATACCCCCTCCCAGGGGGGGCGGACACTCAAACTTGATATGGGTGGATTTACAGTACAGCATATGACTTTGCAGTTGCCAACTACCCAAACCACTTCTTTCAGTGCCACTGGCTAAAATCCCAAAGGCACATCAGAAATTTGTACAATCAGGAAAGAGCGTTGCAAACTGAGAGCAGTAAGTTGGAATTTTCTTTTGGGAAAACTCTGTTCAACAAAGTAATTAAGTCGAATATTTGACGTTTAAGAGTGAGAGAGAGAGAGAGAGAGAGAGAGAGAGAGAGAGAGAGAGAGAGAGAGAGAGAGAGAGAGAGAGAGAGAGAGAGAGAGAGCATACAGTGAGAACAGTCGGCTTAATATCACGTGCGAGTGGTGTACGCTTTGGATGCTGTGTTTCTAAGATGAAAAATCCAGTTTGCGTAGCACTCAGAACGAAAGTGTTTCGTCAATGCTGACTCTCTCAACAACCAAATGCAAGGTAGATCAAAAGCATAACCACATCAAAAGCTGCGAATTCAGTTATTTTGCAATTAGAGATTGAGAAGTATGATATTGGGAAACGGGATAGTTATCTTGTATTCAACATGAGTGACAGAATTTGCTCGATTCCTGAGCACTCGGACTCAGAGTCCAAAATGATTACCCAACCGTCTTTCTTGTGTCGAAGAAAAGCAAACATTCCATTTATACTTGTCGTAGCAATACTTCCATCATTTGAGATAATCTTATATATACTGTATTGCGAACGTGGGGTCTGTCCGTGCGTTCGTCTGTCTCCCGTTTACGGAAGCCTCTTCCCGTGCTGCATTTGAAAAGCTGCCGATTGGTTATTTTACATTTTCATTTCACTTATCTTGTTGCAATGTAGTCAGTCACTTTATTGTCCCTTTCAATAATCTTTTAAAAAATGAACATGAATATCTGAATTAAAGTAGATTTAATGCAGATCTTCATGGAATGACACAATTTAAAATTGCTATATTTTGCCCTCTTTTTAGACAGAGCCAACCTCCGCCACCCGATGTTGCACCACCATTTCACGGTTGGGGGGGGGGAGGTATCAGTAGTTCAGAGCTTTGGCTCTGAGTGAAACCAAGAGTACAACACAATTAACCTTTTTAAAGTACTTGAAATCATTTAAAATGATAAATTAACTTAAACTTTGCCCGTCACCGGGGACGGGTACTTTTGCTAGTATGACCATTATTTATGTCATTCCACCCAGGTAAGTGAAAAAAGGGGGATATGTGGAGCCGAAGCTAGATGTTGTGACATCAGTCCATACCCTATTAATCTACACGGTCATGCATAACCATGATTCATTCGAACCACAACATAATATCACAAAACTACCCAAATAAATTATCAAAAGATTATTTCTTTTTTCCGATGACCGCAAATTGATTGGAGTCCGTATTTTCCTCCACCAACCCCAGTTATACCCAGCACTCACTACCTATTTATACCACTGTATTATGTGACCAACACGTGCTCTGGAACATCTCTCACGAACCTTGACCAACTTGATGCGTTTCCGTTCACGCCGCGACCAAAGAGGTTCGGATGTAACAGCACGAGCTCAAACATCCTTGGCTGCCGCGGCACATGCGTAATCGCACCATCAGATGGGCGCCAGATCGAAGGAAAGAGACGGCGGGAAGCGATTGCACTCCTGAAGCAGAACTCTACAGTGAGCCCTTATCCTCGGCGTGGGAGGTGAGGACTCCGATGCGATGAGTGTTGTTCCTTGGAGTTCTGAGTATTTTTAAAAGTGTTAAACATTTGTAACCACTCCAGCTTAAATATGGCAGTGAGCCACAAAAGGCCTCGAACAAAACAGAAATAATATTTGGACCATGCTTGGCAGCGGCAGAAAGAAAATGAGGCAAAGAGGAACATGAATTACAATACAAATCCTGACTTGCACCAAATACATCTGACATGTCCATTGAGAAGGCAGAGATTTCCTCAATTGGCTTATTCATATCACGTAATTCCATTGCCCGTTTTTATCCCCCATTTTATCTGAGTGCTCCTTTATTGGCTTTCAAAGCATGCCAAAGACTCCTTAAACATTTATCTTAATCCATTTTTAGTTGACGAGGAACTACCATCGTCTGTATGGGCTTTGTACATAACATTGAACACACTGTATCCTTTCATAAGAATGCAAACTGATTGCATGGTTCCACATGCAAATGATGCTCATAAATAAAAGGTCTGTTCAGCTTATCGACTGATCCAAAATGCCACGTCTTGCTCAAGAAGCGAAATTGTGAAATTGAAGGCATCACGGCTGGGATTTTGCAAATGTTATGCACCTATTTATGCAGATTGTACACCATCTGGTTTGTGTAACATCTTTTTAGAAATCGAGAGTGCCTGTGGATGACTTGCCATTTGCTTCCATCCTATCAAGCACTCCATGGCAAAACGAGCACGTGGAAAGGTAGATCACTGTCTTACTGAAGCTGATGTATCATAGTAATCCGAGGTTACCAAATGGTTAAACTGTTAGGTGGCTGGCTTAAGATCCTGTTGAGCTGTTGAATTCACACCCAGGTAGGGTTGACTCAGCTTGTCATCCTTCTGGGGTTGGCAAAATGAGTGCCAGTGTACTGGTAACAGAGGCATTGCATCAGCAGCATAGCCGTGCCCCGAGCCAATGATGCGACCCGCAGCCTTGTGCTGCACATGAATGAGGAGGAGGTGGAGGAGGTTGGAGTAATGATTCTTTCTTTTGGATCAAAACCAACACCTCCTTTAGTTATTAGAAGTTTTGACATGAGGTCTTCTGAAGTGCTCTAACTGTGATCTATCACTTCCTACTTCCCAACACTTTCATTACCATATATATGCTCATTTGTTGTCTCAGTTTCTCCCCCTCCATTATTTTATCATGCCAGGCACAGAAAATAAAATACCTGGGTTGTCCCACTCCCAGTGGGCTGCCAACGGCTCAACTCTTTGGGACCCAATTTACTCCAGTTTTACACATTCACGTCCGTCCGTTCCAGGCAGATTCTGCTGGATTCCGAAGTATCACAAATAAATAGTTGCACAACATGCAATATCTTACCTCCATAAGCCATGCTACCCAAAACCTAAAATTGGATCTTGTTTTTCTTTCTGTCATTCAGATGAGTGAATTTCATCCATGCCATGCTGATGCACACCTTCATTGGTTCCTAGCTAGCTCTAGCTGCTCGTTTGCTTGGGTTGGTGATAACAAATGGAGTCACAAGCGCATTGTGTCGCCATCCACCGGCGATGGTTGCAACGGCGAAGTGTTGGAACGCTTCCATCAAGACATTTACAAGACATTTACCTTTGATGTACCTTCCTATTGATGCACAAAAGCACATTTCCTATTGCATTCTCATTTGTCAGTTGCTTGGAGATTTATAATGTAGGCATCGGTTCCTGAATGTATACGCCACACATTTCCTTCTCACTTACTCGTTGAGGATTGTTTTCTTGTTGCTAAGATATTCTACAAATCTTGAGGATACAAAGCAGTAATACGGCTAATTTCACACCATGATGGCCTGGAACTGATTTTTTTTTTTTTGCATCCAGTCAAGGCTCATGGAAGAGCTACAACACAGAACAGACCAGGACGCAACATAACAAAAGGAACAGCAGAAAGAGAGGGGGGAAACATCAACAGCAGGGCCGAGAGACAAAATGAAGAGACGGACGAACAAGGGATGTTCTTATAAGGATGAGGGTCAGGGGAGAATGCAGGGGGTGGATACGATGGATTCAGAAGCAAAAATTGGGGTAGGGGTGGTTCATTTATAATGGAGTTAAGATCACATCTTCTGGAACCTCTCCTGTCTTAATGGGGCTTTTAAATACAGCACATCTCAACAAAAAGAAAATATTTTCAAGGTTTTACCACTTTAGCTTAGATGATTCATAAACCAACCCAAAGGAAAAAGCATCACAAAGTTCTCACGTTTTGAGATTTTATGGCAGCTGATCATAAAGTTTTTTTGTTTTTAAATAAAACCTTCAAGCATACACGTGACATTGACAAGTGCTGGCTAATCTGTTTCACAGTATTAAAATGACTAGAACTTTCCATTTGAGGGTTGATCAGTAAGTCTGCGTAGCTTTTGTCTATTAATTCGTTTAAATCGATAAATGTGTTAAAATCATTGCACAAGGTCGGCAGAGCAAAATGCAATCAACATTATGCAGAAAGAAAAGTTTCATTAATTGACTTTCTATGTGAGGCAACAAGCTTACTGATCAACTTTGTATGTTTGTCAAAATTTGTGCAAATACATGCACTGACGTCACCAAATGTTCTTCCATGACCTTTGACCTCTGTAACTTTGTTTCCTCTCTGTTATTTTTAAAAACAAAACCTCATCACCGGTTACAGCAAAGTGGCTAAAAGTGAAACGAAATTCGGATTCCATAATGTGAGAATTACTGCATCGAATGTTTGTCTGATTTTCCATTCGCATCTTCACATGGAGGGGGAAAAAAGCTCCATTATGGAGGCAATGCAACTTGGTGATTTCCCAAAAGGGCTGGGTTCAGGTCGGCGTGTAATATTTACTCCGTGCGCACGAAGCGAAAAGTGGGGTTAAGCAATTGGTGCATTTTGTCTGTCTGTCTGTCCACAAATGTCAGTTTATGATCGAGGAACAACTTCATTTCAAATGAATGTTCTATAATGAACACGAATCGGAAAATGAATCGGAACACGAATCTGTAGTTCAGCTGTACTCTGTCTGAAATTGACCCGATCGCACATGTGCAGAGGAGTGAGATAATTTTTTTTACTCTGCCTATCTTACGGGGAAAAAACAAGCCAAACATACGAAAACATTCTGGCAGTCAAACAAAATTGAACATTATTCCAAACAGGAAACTTACTATTTTTAAGGACGTCATAAAGGACACAAACACCAGACACTAATAACTAATGTAATGTGTTAGATAGGGTGGTGTAAAAGACGCTGAATCAACAGAGGTAAACTTCCGTAATGTGTTTTTTTTCTCCATGTACAACCTTTAAAATCTGTATTTTATTTCAATTGAATATATATATATATATATTAATTATATATATATATATATATATATATATATATACATACATATATATATATATATATACATACATATATATACCTACATATATACATACATTTATATATATTATATACATACATTTATATTATACATACATAATATCTACATATATACATACATTTATATATATACATACATATATATACACATTTTATATAACATACATATATATACTACATATATACATACTTTATATATATATTATATATATTATAATATATATATATATATGTATATATACAGCTCTGGAAAAATTAAGAGAGCACTACAAAATTATCAGTTTTTCTGGTTTTACTATTTATAGGTATGTGTTTGAGTAAAATGAACATTTTTTGTTTTATTCTATAAACTACTGACAACATTTCTCCAAATTCCAAATAAAAATATTGTCATTTAGAGCATTTATTTGCAGAAAATGACAACTGGTCAAAATAACAACAAAGATTCAGTGTTTTCAGACCTCAAATAATACAACAAAACAAGTTCATATTCATTTTTAAACAACACGATACTAATGTTTTAACTTGGAAGAGTTCAGAAATCAATATTTTGTGGAATAACCCTGATTTTCAATCACAGCTTTCATGCGTCTTGGCATGCTCTCCACTCTTTCACATTGCTGTTCGGTGACTTTATGCCACTCCTGGCGCACAAAATTCAAGCAGCTCAGCTTTGTTTGATGGCTTGTGACCATCCATCTTCCTCTTGATCACATTCCAGAGGTTTTCAATGGGGTTCAGGTCTGGAGATTGGGCTGGCCAGGACAGGGTCTTGATCTGATGGTCCTCCATCCACACCTTGATTGACCTGGCTATGTGGCATGGAGCATGGTCCTGCTGGAAAAACCAATCCTCAGAGTTGGGGAACATTGTCAGAGCAGAAGGAAGCAAGTGTTCTTCCAGGACAACCTTGTACGTGGCTTGATTCATGAGTCCTTCACAAAGACAATCTGCCCGATTCCAGCCTTGCTGAAGCACCCCCAGATCATCACCGATCCTCCACCAATTTTCACAGTGGGTGCAGACACTGTGGCTTGTAGGCCTCTCCAGGTCTCCGTCTAACCATTAGACGACCAGGTGTTGGGCAAAGCTGAAAATTGGACTCATCAGAGAAGATGACCTTACTCCAGTCCTCTACGGTCCAATCCTTATGGTCTTTTGCAAACCTCAGCCTGGCTCTTCTTTGCTTCTCATTGATGAAGGACTTTTTTCTAGCTTTGCACGACTTCAGCCCTGCCCTCGGAGCCTGTTTCGAACCGTCCTCGCCGTGCACTTCACCCCGCTGCCGTTTGCCATTCTTTTTGGAGGTCACTTGATGTCATCCTATGGTTGTTGAGTGACATTCGAATGAGTTGGCGGTCATCCCGGTCAGTGGAAAGTCCTTTTCGCCCTCTGCCAGTCTGTAGCTTTCTTGTCCACAATGTCTGCTGCTTGACCTTGTTCTTATGAACCGCCGTCTTTTGAAATTTTAGGATGGAAGCAACGTGACGCTCACTGTATCCCTCTGCAGTAAAGCCAGAATTGAACCCTTATTTTCCTCACTCAAAACTTTTCTTTTCAACTCTTTTGGCATGGTCAATAGTTATTTTTTTGATTCCAATTACTTTTGAGGTACTACTAGCACTGTTTTTGCCATCCAGCTGGTCCTATTGCAAGAGGATAGTGATGACCACAGCAGTGGTTTTTATACTTTTCCTTGTTAAATAAGATTCGGTTCAGGTGATCACCTAATCAGTACCTCACGAAGTAGAATGAGGTGTGTCTGTGTTGGAATTCAACAGACACTGGAATGAAATGGCTGCCATACATGGAGAGATGCTGATTAAAAAAATTTTTGGAGTGGTCTCTTATTTTTTTCCAGAGCTGTGTATATATATATATGGTATAGATATATATATATATATTATTATATATATATTAATATATATATATATATATATATATATATATATATATATATATGAAAACTTGAACACTGTGGAACACAAGTCACCTCATTGGAACATTCCAAAAAAAATTGGTTAGCTGTGCTATGGTTTGACATTTTAGCAGTGTGATGGTATGGCACATAAAATTATGGAATTTTACATCATGTCATTTCCATAAGTTTTCAAACCAGTCTCTATTTTGATTAAGGTCGACTGTTTTATTTAATAAGCTATCATATCTATTTTACGGCTGATCACGTTAACTTAATCTATCACCTTCCTTATCTTCTATGTACTTCATGACTTTTACATTGAACAAAGAGGAGGGAGTTGGGGTGGAGGGTTGCAGAGAAGAAGAGTAGAATGAGGCATAAAAGAGATTGTGAGGGAAAAGAGGAGCCTGAGGGGTCAAGGGAATAACATATGGTCATGGTGCACTGGCAGTGACAACCCAACACTCAGGCACACGTACAAACCAGAATATGTAAGATAAGACAAGCACAAAGACAAATGCACACAGGGAAGGAAGTACCATCAAAACACAAGCAGCAATGGGACAAACGTACAACATTCACACAGGCTTGCACAAGCATTAGTACACAGGCACACAAACTCC
>CM068960.1:63657402-63673900 GCA_035128595.1 Eptatretus atami | reverse complement strand
CATTATACCATCCTGGTGGCCAAATAAGCTCGTAAGGTGAAGTTATGGTGTTCTGCTTGCACCGTTTTACAATATCTATACATTGTTTGCAAATCAGACACCTGTCTCAAAGATTGGCACAAACGGGTTATGGTTTTGATGGCGATGCTCCGTCATTAAGGCACCAAATGACGTCGTAATACATTCTCGTTTTATCATGGCAAGTCTTCTCATACGGTTTGTTACTGCGAGTAGAGATGGAATTGAAATGCGTCCAATTTGCACAGGTGATAAGTTGATAAACATGCAGGTGAGTCAAAATTCACCTGTGACAAGTGGCTTGAAACAAAAGGAATGGTATCCCTGTAGGAAAGAGTGTGATGCTTCTTCTAGCGCAGAGTCCCCAGCCGGTTGGGCCTCGGAGCTTTGCCTCGTCAGACAGGGCAGCGTGTCAGCTGCTCATGATGGATAGCTGGCCCCTCTCAAATAATGATCCGCAGGGGCCTGCCTTTCCTCTCCACTGCAGGAATTGGATCCAATCATTGGTGGGAAGAGGACAAGCGACAGCACGAGAACAGTACTTTATAACATGCCCGTCAAACCCGGTGGCTCCTCTAAACCCAGGACTTTCTGTCTCCGTATGTCTATCTCTCTGTCTCTCTTTCAGGGCTGAACCTTTAAAATCGCGGCTTGAACACTGCCTTCCTAAGTGCTTCTTATTGTTTTTTGTTTTCGTTGTTGTTAATGTTTGTTTGAGAGAGATCTCTTTTGATGTTATAAAATTTGGTTTGCTTGAGGTTTTCTTTCCAGCTGTAAGCTTCTTTTCATTTATTGGCTAATCCAATGGGAGACCACCAATGACATGATCAGTTACATAAATCAAGCATTTGCTAAAAGTATCCTTCACACAATGTGGAGTCAAGCGGTGTACAGGTTTAGCCAAAAGCCCTGCATTTTAAAGGTTACTTTTGTTTTGTTAATGAAGCTTGAAAGCAAAAACAGCAAGAGTATCTTGTGAGACCTTGCATTCTGGACTTAGGTCAAGATGCATGGGTTTTGTGGCACCATATGTTCCGGCCTTTAATCAGCTTGCACAGGTGTTGTATGACCATGCATTGCAGCCATTCCAGCCTGTTCTGCTTCTCCAAGAGCCTCGACGAGTGTATAACGATAGTTCTGTCTTGATGACGGTTGTCCATGACTATTTCTTGATTTAAACTTTGGGAATCATTACCTCCACCACCGAAGGTAGACGCAGGTTATGTTTTCACCCGTCTGTTTATCTCTGAGCAGGGTATCTCAAAGGGTTGTGGAGGGATTCAGCCGAAATTTGGTGGACAGGTTGGGTGTGTGACAAGGAGGGAATGTTTAGATTTTGGTGAAGATCTAGATCTGGAAACTAGAATTTTTCTTCTTCAAAATAATTCCTCACCACTGAGTGATCGGACCAAAAACTATGTATATATTGTTACGGCTGTGGAAATTTGCAATACACCAGAAAGGTCCTCAGGTTAGATATATCGATAAGTTCATGTGTAGTTAGTCCACACCCGTTGTTTAGAGGGAATATGTGTGATTCATCCGGGCTGGATCCTTTGAGATAGCCGTTTTTCTTTCTCTATCGTTATTTTGGACCAATAATCCCCCAACAACTCAAACACCGCCACCTTCGCCTCTTTACCTCTACAACTCCATCCCGCAAACATCGCTTCACCGCCATTCTCAAACGACGCCCGCCAACAACTCAAACACCACCACCTTCGCCTCTTTACCTCCACAACTCCACGCCCAAACATCGCTTCACCGCCATTCTCAAACGACGCCCGCCAACAACCAAACCACCACAGCAAACCCCCACCACTTTCGCCTTTCTCCTTCCACAACCATCAACCACACCACCTGTCAACACCGAACGTCGTGCTGTCCAGGGCCCGTTCGGTGATTGTTGCCGAACGCGTCGAGCCGCGAGTACAAATGGATGCCTTTATGGAGAGGAAATCGGATCAGGGAGGTTCACGCCCCCTTTTCCTCCGTCCAATGGGCGAGCGTCGGGCAGTGTCCCCACCCCAAGCGCGATGATGTGGATTCCTTTTAGGAGGAAATTCGGATCAAGAGAGGCTCACGCCCCTTTTTGCCCGACCAATGGCTGAACATCGGGTGGCGTGGCCCCGCCTCCAAGCGCGTTTTGATCCGCAAATTTACATACACGCTCCTCCCCCGGTCTATAAAGACGCGAGCACAAGGCGACTCACGGCTGGGCTGGTCGAGTGAGACGAAGGTCGTCGTTGAGGTTGTCGTTGCTGGGTCGAGGGACGAGTCGCGGAGTGAAGCAGGGATGCGGAAGAGGGCTCAGGGGCGAGAGTTCGCCAGAGTCGGTGCGGTCCCAAGGCCCCGCTAGCGGGAGGAGCGTCCGCCATTCCCTCTCTCCACCCCGAGATCAACAATTCCCCCATCCGCGCTGAGATAGCGCCGGTAACCCCTCCGTTCCCCACCCCAACCGTGGTGTCGACCGACCAACACGTGCCTGCGCAAGCACGCCTAAAGGAGCTCACCGACCACGCCAGGGGCACGGAGTCAGGCACGTTACGCTGACATTGCGGCTAGCCCGCCATCGCGCCGCGAGGGCGCGGTAACCCTTCGGTCTCGTGGACCTGGCCGCTCACCCAGGTCCCACGTACATTTGGTCCACAGACCTGTCTGCCCCCTTGCCTATGAGGGTGGCTTTTATTTGCTTTTTGTGTAAATGTGTGTGTGGTGCCAGTCTTTTAAGTAAACCTGAATAAGTGCTTGTACATTGCTTTATTCGGTTGTAACTCTGCGTTGTGTTCTTGCTTTGACTGTATACGTGCATTTTGTATGGCTGTAAAATACGTGCTTGTCTGAGAGTGAAATAAATGTGCTTGTCAAATTGTTTCCCGTTTCGTTGCGTCCTTTCCTTCGTTTGAAAGTGCATCTTGCATCACGGAAGGGATTGTGATGGGTTTAGACACCCAGCAAGTAATTAATCTGAACCGTCGAGGTCGGCGATAACTCCGCTCAGTTATCTCCCTTAGCACGGAACGAGCCGCTTAAGCGGTTCGTGTCCGGAGCCGACCTGCGGCTGGTACAACTCCTCGGTACGCTACCCCGCGGGTACTTAGGTATATCACATTCCGATTCACCCTATTTCCGCGGGTAGAATGCGGACTGGGTTGTGGTGAGGTTAAACCCCCACCGTGACTGGCTCCTGGCGGTAGTTCCAGGAGGTCACGACTGAATTGTCCGTTCCGTGGGCGACGCGGTTGCTATTAGTGGGAAGCGGCCGATCGCACGCCAGGCGGGCCGAAATTCGTAACAATATATATATATATATATATATCATGAAATCTCAAAAAGTTTAAAAAGTAAAGTTATGACAAAACTTGGTGGATGAGTTGGGGAAGGTGACAAAAACAAGCAGATTAGATTTTGGTTCAGGTCTGGATTCAGATCTGGCCTATCAGTGGGATACAAAATGTAAACTGTTCAGCCAAGCGGAGGTATGCGCTCCACCGAGTGCCCGTTCTAGTTTATGCTCCGATTCCATCTAACCTTTTTGATGAGGTCAGTGAAGTTGATTTGTATAAGATTTATTTCTCTATAATTTCTCCTTCCTCCTTTCATCCCCTCTTGTTTATACATCCAGTGCCACTGCTTCCAGCAACAATGTTTAGCTGTGCCGAACCAGAGACGTGTGTTCGCATTCCAAGGCGTACATATCCTGGGCCATCCTCCAAGTTTGCGGTTTTATTTCGCACAGCTATTTGTGGCATCTGTACAACCGGCCGATGATATACCCTGCACTTCTTACAAAGCCGCAGATGGGGTGAGCAAATGATAACAGTAGCCGATTACACACACACACATATATATATATACACATACACATAGATACATACATACATACATACACACACACGCACACACACAGCATGTACTTGAACCATACATTTACAGAGCATCGGTGTTGTCTAATCAGTTTCTTGGCAAGAGCTATACTGAGTCGTTTGCCATTGCATATATATATATATATATATATATATATATATATATATATATATAACCATATATAAATAGATATTAATAATATATATAATATACATATATATAATATATAGATATAATATACATATATATATATATATAATATTACATATATATATATATATATAGATATATATACATTATATATATAGATATAATGTACATATATATATATATATATATAATATACATATATATATATATGTATATGCTGTATATTATTATATACATACATACATACATACATTTAACAATACCAAATCATGTCTCTCACCAGTAATTAGAAGGAATACCGAATCAGTTTTCAATTAATGAATTACCCCAGGTGGCTAGGATTATCAAATAAATTAACTCCCATGGCCCTCTAGCCAAAAAAAGCTCCATAAGGCAGCTATGAAAAGATACAGAAGGTAAGCTCTTTGCTGTTTTAAACTTTACCCAGATTCTTCAAACCCTACCTGACTTGTGAATGTATGCAGCTGCAGAGGAACCTAGGTAGGGTTTGAAACTAATCATGGTTACTTTATACAGCTTTCTTTGGTCGAATAGCATGGAAGTATGTATGTATATGTGTGTGTAGAAATATATATAAAAATATACATATATATTTACTGGTTTTATTTTGGACAGTCCCTATCAATATGTTAATATAATACCTATAGTGGGCCGCTGCTGGTGTGTTGCCAGCTCTTTATGAGATGGACTTTAGGCAGGATGGCTGGACGTTGAGCCTTGCCCCGTGGCAGAGGTTGTAAACAGGGCAAACGTTTACCAAAACGTGAAATATTAACCAGCGTGGGGGGGGAGAAAAGGCAAAAGCACTTGTGAACGACTGACAGCATGAGGATGCATTCGGTGGCGGCTATAGATCAGCGCGCGGAGGGAGAGCGGGATTCCATCGCTTGCAAAGCGATGCCGCCAAGTTTCATGTCACCATGAATAAAATATCCCCGGCCATAAAAGATGCAGCAAAAAAATATAGAAAGGGCACGCAGTGTGAGGAGCTAGCTGTATGGATTAGCTGGCGGAGTGAAGGTGCACCTGCAGCACACTTGCCCTCTGGGCGATCCGACGAGTGTCACGTAACACCTGAACGATGCGGCTTTGACGCTTGTTCGGGATTAATTACCGAGGCCGGAACGACACGTTCCACGCGTGTTGTAGAAACGGGTATTTTGGGTGTGCGGAGCTGCGATGCGTGGGTGGGTTTGGGATGGACCATGGGAGTAGGGTGGGAGGAGGTGCGAGGTGGACCGTTGGGATGGGGGGTTGTTATCCTTATAACCAAGATGTTTTTGCAATTTTTCTTGAAATTTTCCCGAGCACTGCACATTAATATTCCAAATGCGGAGAGAATTTTTGTCGTGGCATCTGAGCCCTAAATGCCAGATTGGAAAGCCTGTCTGCATCTGTCATAAGAATCGAGGCGCTCACATCATATGGAACTCGGTTATGTGTCGCTGCGAGGGAGAGTTTTTTTTTTTTCGGTCGAGAGCTAATGATTATCGATTAACATTTCCTAGCTGGGATGTAAAATCTTCACACACACACAAACAAACACACACACACACACACACACACACACACACACACAAACATAAAACCCTGAGAGGCTTCCAAGATGGTTCATAAAAGCGCTCCATGTCTCATGTAACATTTGCATTGATCTTTTTTATCTTATGGACCTCTCACCCTGATTGGACCCACGAACACCAGCCTTTATATCATAGCCGCGGCCATTAGCCCGCACTGAGTGAACGAAGGGAGAGAAATGTAAGTCTCCCTTCGACTGGATTTATTCCTAAGTGGTTGCAAGAGGCAAGAAACAAATTAGAATTTGTCGTTGCAAAGTATTTTTCTCCTTCCGAGCTTGCGATTCCTTTATTCAGTGTAAATTTACACGCCAACAGCAAGGCATGGTAAAACACATTTTCTGAAAGCAGGATGAGCTTCTGCCCAAGGTGCTGTGAGCAACAAGGGGATTATATATGGATTGACAAATGCAAAGCTCAGGGAAAATAAAGTATTTAATGTTAAATTTCAGAATGCTACATGTTGCAAAAATTTTGCTGAACGAAGATTTACATACATTTCTTATGTTTTTTTTTTTAAAGAGTGTGTGTGTGTGTGTGTGTGTGTCATTGGTTGTTATCTCCATATGTGGGATTCAGAAGGTGCAACGGAGTCCTCCCAGCTGTCGAAGTATCCATCTCCGTTTCAGGAAGCTATCTCGATTCGTGGACCAATTTGTGAAGTTTTGGTTTGAAAGTTTTGTTCCGAGGGCTCTTTTGAGGATTGTCACAGAGCCCTGGACTGCTTCCAACTGCAGTTCGTTTGTAGTACTGTTCCAAGGGATGTTTTTTAAACTCTCTGTCAGGTTCTTTTTTTTATCATTCCCATTGCTCCACGAATCAGTTGAACAATGTCGGTGCTCTTCGGCTTCCAGGAGCTTTTCATTTCATTTTTGAGGTCTTGATATTTGGTCATTTTCTTGAATTCTGTGTTGTTTCGGCCGAAATCATGCCTGGTTTTGGCTTAATGGTTTGGGTTCTGGGCTTTGGATCCTAGGGTCCTGAGTTCAAATCCCGCTCAGCTGTTGAATTGATATCAGGTGGGGTTAACTCGGCCTGTCATCCTTCCGAGGTCGGCAAAATGAGTGCCAGCTTGCTGGTATCCTGTGTCGGAGTGGTGACCCGTCCAGGATTGTGCCCACTAGCCAAGGAGACTGCTTAAGCAGCACCAATGCTCTGCACAGAGTATGGTCACAATGTCCTCTCCTCCGAGGCCAAAATCGCTGGGTACTGACACCTCAACGAGCAATGCCTTTTTTTCTTTTCTGTACCAAAGTACTATATCTTGTTGCAATGCTTTGTTTTCTTTGTTCATGCTCGATGGGATCATTAGGTCGTACATGATTCATGTTTTCATGAGTTTTCTGGAACTGGGATATTGAGACTTTTTTACATCCCGATACGAGGTGACTCATACTTTGTTTCTACTTTGCAGAACCAACACTTGTCCGATTGACTCAGTCCCACCATTTTATTGAAGCCATTGGTGTAGTGTCCTTGGTATTGGGGATATATAATGATTGTTCTTCATCCCAGTTGAGCTTACCTCTTCTTAGCCATTCCAAAGAGCATTCTTTGTCTATTCCCAGTCTGTCAAACTGTTCTTCTTTATACCTTCTTGCTCTTTTATCGTTCTCCCAGTTGTCAGTGTATATTTGTTGATATTTCGTTTTATATTTTTCTTTTGTCTTTTTTTGCAATCGTTGGGGCTGTTTTAGTCATCGTTTCGGTTTCTTGCGTGACATCTTCCATTCACACCCGTCTTTGGAAATGTTTTGCTTGGTGGGTTAGGGATACCTTCTCTGGTTTGTTGTCTTCGTGTTTGCTTACAAATTGGATTCGATAGTCTGTTGCACTTTTCACGTATTCAACCAATCCTCCAGTTGTCATTCCGTGCATGTGGTTGAGCTCCATCAGGCCACTCCCTCCTTCTCGTCTCGGTAGGTATATTCTCGGGATACATTGATTTTTGTAAAACATTTTGTGGATGATGAGTTTCCTCGTTTTGATATCTCGTTTATTGATTTCTGATTGTGGCCAGTTTATTATTCTGCAGCTATATTGGATTACTGGAATTACGAGTTGGCTTATAGCTTTGATTTTGTTCCTTGGAGAAAGGTATGTTTTCAGGATCAGCCTCGTTCTACACAGGTATTCTTTGCTAATTGTTTTGCGCATTTGTTTTTGACTTGTTTGGTGGCCCTCTTTTACTCTGACGTATTTGTATGATGCTTCGTTGTCTAGCTCCTGTATTGTTGTATTTGTGTCAATTTTATGTTGTCCATTTTTGTTGGTCTACCATGTATGAATGTGCACTTGGCACACTTATCTAGGCCAAATTCCATTTGAATGTCGTCATTTGAATGTCGTCAGAGTACCGTTTCACTAATTTGAGTTGTTCTGCCAATTTTTCGTCGTTTGGTGAAAAGAGTTTAAAATCATCCATGTAAAGTAGATGTATCACCTTTCTTGTTTCTTTGGACGTTCTCTTATTTGATGTCAAGATATATCCATGTCCTTGCTCATTAATGAGGTTGCTTAGTGGGTCCAGGGCCAGGAAAAACAGGAGAGGCGAAAGGCTGTCTCCCTGAAAGATCCCTCGACATATCTCCACCCCTGGTGTTTCGATCTTTCCTTCTGAGTGCTGTAAACATCAATGCGGTATTCCAAAGCTCCATTGCTTTCTCATCAGTTTGATTATTTGGGGGTTGATCTTGTACAATTGCATGCATTTTATCATCCACGAATGTGGGACACTATCAAAAGATTTTTCGTCGTCTATCCATGCTGTGGATAATTTGGTTCTTCTTGTGTTGCAATTTTTGAGTATGGCCTTGTTTAGTAGTAGGTGGTCTATTCTTCTGTAGCATCCTCTCTTGCATCCCTTCTCTACTGCCTCTCGGCCTTCTTCTTGTGTTAGGTGATGGTATATAATTTCTGTGACGATTCCCATCAGAAGTCTGTATGTTGTTGGTAGACAGGTTATTGGTCCACACTTGTGAGATAGTTGGGTGTCTTCAGATTTTGGGATGAGGAAGGTGTTACCTACTGTGAGCCACTCATCCATAGTCTCCTCCCCTTGGATAAGTTTGTTGAATGCTCGAGCGTAGTGATTGTGTAGTGTCGCTTTAATCAGAAGTTTGGAATCCCATCTGGGCTTGGGCTTTTAAAGTTTGGCATTTTTGCTTGTTTTTTTATTATTATTATTTTCTTCATTAAATATCACTGGAGGGATTTCCTTGAGATGCTGTTTTTTTTTCTTTTCCAAGTTTTGGATCCATACTGCCTCTTTGTTGTGTTCTTTTATGTCCTCATAAGATTCCTTTCCATAAATTTTCAAGTTTATCTTTCTCAAGGGGGACTTGATATGGTTTGCTTTTGTTTCCCTAGTTTGCGGTATAATATTTTTGGGTTCTTTTTAAACATGCGGTTTTGTTTTCTCCCTTTGTTGACTTTGTCATAGTTTTTTTTATCGTTCTTGCGATCATTTCTATTTGTAGTTTGCTTTGAGCAACCATTACCTCTAGGTCCTTATTTCCAATTTTGTATTTGTTTTATATTTTTGGGGGATTCTCCTCATTCGCATTGGGCTTCGATTTCCCCTTATAAATTGCTGTGTTTGTCCTGTTGTTTTTTCTCAGTTGCTCACTTTGTGTCTCTAGCCTCCGTTTCCAAGGTGGTGTGTGTGGTGTCTATCTGTATGGGCTGGTTTGTTCTTCTTGCGACATTGCTTTGCTGTTACGTTTTCTTGTATGAGCTGTGCCGCTGCAAAGCTCATGGTGTTGAGTTCCTTTAATGGGGATGATTTTGGTACCAATCTCTTGAGTGCTTTGTTGGTTCTCCCAACCAGGATTTTTGTCCAATGGTTGTTTTCTATTTTGCATAGTTGTGGTCTTTCCCCATATGGTGTCAATCTCATCTCCACTATTTTGTTTGCCAGCTCTTCTTCCAGTCTTTGCTGCTCCTCATCATCATCCTCATCTTGATTCTCTCCTTCACCCCTCTGTTCCTCTCCGTCCTTCTGCCTGTTATCATCCGCCGTTTCCACCCCCCCATCTGTGTAGGTGTTTTCACTCGATTCACGACTGTAAGTCAGGTCTGTTCCTGCTCACATTCGGGTGGTTCTGTGTTTCCTCCCCCACTGTCTCACCTCGTCTTCACCACTGGGTTACCAGTGACTCTGGTGACTGGGTCCTCTGTGACACTCCGCATTTCAAACCCTTGCTTCGTCGCACGGCTCCTCACCATGCCATTGCGGCCACTTTTCCACAATCCCTCTGTCCACTCCTTGGAGAGCGCTCAACTCCCATCCTTCTTATAACTCCTGCTTGTCACTGTTATCTCTTTAATTTTTATTTAGGCATTTATGTGCTGTTGATGCAACAATTTCGAATTTTTGGGATGGTACTGTCTCTCACGTGTGTGTGTGTGTGTGTGTGTGTGTGTGTGGTGTGTGTGTGTGTTCCAATGAAAAAAATAAGTGAATTCACTGAACTGATGTTTTTTTTAATACCCAATTCTCTAAAAGGGGTCATATATTTATTATATGCACAGAGGAGGTGGGGGGGGGGGGGGGTGGGGGTCACTATACTGTACTGTATTGCTAAAAATTATTTTGAAAAAGGAATCGGAGGGGTGGTAAGAAGAAGAAAGGACTGCAGTAAGAGTATGGAGGGGAAGGTATAGATAGAAGGTAAAGGCGGTTTGAAAAGATATGAGTAATGACAGGGGAAGGAAATGGCATTTTTTTTATATTTAACCATACAAGGAGGGAGGTGGAGGGAGAGTGAGCGTGGAAGGAAGGGGGGGGGCTCGGTTGTTGCGAAAATTCATCCGTCTTTGCATACGTAATTATTAGATGACTCTTAGCAACGTCACGACCTAAATACATAGTCCTTTCATCACGATTTTTGCCCTTTCTTTCTCCTCTGATGTGAGGCTCTTGGAGTAGATTGTGCAAGCATCACATACAACAAACAGGACAAGGACATTCATTGTGAGATATCAGTGTACTTTCACATGAATTAAATGGACATTAAAGGAGTCAATGAACAAATACATATAAAACAATTCCCCTTATTTTATTATTTCAGGTCCATAGTTTTGTGATCACCTCTCGTACAGGTAGAGCAGATCATGTTGTTTTCCAGATCAGCTGCAACCAGTCGCAGCACTAACAACTGATGTTCGGAGTGAAACCAGCCTCCTGTTTAATAACATGGCGTCCTGGCGCAGATACGCTCGGTGGGGCGGGGGGAAAAGTTGGGGGGCGGGTGCGTCTGTGGGGGATCCCCTGCACGCAAGACACGATTTGCACTCAGGGATTTGGTGCAGAGGATGCGAATACACCACGCTCCCAAGACCGATTCGCAATGAGCAAAATGGCCTTTGTTGCAATGTTCGTGGCATTTATCGCGCGGATGTGCCCGTGTTGCCACTCAAAGCTAATTAAGTGGGTTTGGTTTGGAGAGAAGTATGATGCAAGCCTTGAGCTGACTGTTCTCATTAAGAAAACATGTTCATGGTAGCAATATATGTACGACTAGGTACTCCTCTGTGGTTTCAGCATCAAATTTACATGCTTATGATCAGAAACGATGGCAGTTATGGTTTCCGCATCAGTTCTTTTAAGTTGGGTTCAAGGTGAGCCGTACATTATTATTAGCTCACCTGGAACGTAGTTCCGGGGAGCTTATGCCATTGAGCAGTGTCCTAAGGTGAGTCAGTTAGTCAGTCGGTCAGTGAGTCAGTCCGTAAACACTTAAGTCATCGCTTGAACCAAACACATCATTTGGATGATACTTGGCCACAAGCTTCATATCTGATGCTTAATGAAGGTTTATTGACCGCATCAAAATCTGCGCTCATTAAGGGGGTCGACGGGGAAGTTTTGGACCAACTCCACCCCCCCCCCCCAAAAAAAACAGGTATTTGCTTACTTCTCCAAAACTACACACGACTTTTATGAAACTTGATCACAACCTTCATCACCCGTGATATAGCTAAGTTTGTTCATGGCATCAAAAAATTCAGGGTCCTAGGAAGTCTGCGGGGGGTTTCAATGACTTGCTCCAGATCCAGGTGACCGTCAGGACAGGCGGTCCTCTGTTTATTTTTATCATTATTTTAGGCAGGTGCTCAATCGGGATGAATCTGCCTGGATCGGAATAGGTAATGGCAGCAAGCGGTTTTGGAAGCTGGGCCGTGGATTTGTTTTGCTTCGTGAGTTGATCATGCAGGTAAAGGTAACGAACTTCATGGGTGGGAATGATGGGATGCAATGGATCAAACCTCGGTCTTGTCCAGAATATTTTTTCATTGCAGGCGAAGCTATGAATCTGGAATTCGAGGACAAGGAATATGGAAAATAATAGATGGGAGAGAAATATCTGAGTTTGAAGGAGACTCCTGGTTTTACAAGCTAACTAAATTTCCTGCCTCCCCGCTACAAATGGATGGACATCCTCAATGCCAGACATGAAATCAAAGCCATCTTCCTCGACATATCACATGCTTTCGATACAGTCTGGCACTCTGCCCTGCTCACCAAACTCTCTTCCTATGGTATCCAAGGACGTCTCCACTCATGGCTCGCAGACTTCCTCTCCTGTCGCAGTCAACGTGTGGCCCTAATGGAGTTCTTTCACCCCTCTTCCTGTCCAGGCTGGAGTTCCTGGAGGCAGTGTTCTGGGCCCTGTTCTTTTTCTGGTTTTCATCAATGATCTCTCTGACTCTGGAAAATCCTCTTTGTCTCTTTGCTGATGACTCCACCCTCTGCCATACCATCTGTCATAACTCAGATTGGCAGCAGCAGCCTCTAAACTCTCTGCAGATCTGGATATAATCACAAGCTGGTCCAACACGTGGAACATGTCTTTCAACCCTGACAAATGTCACACTCTCACTATGTCTCTCTGAAAGCACCGTCTGAACCCCCCCCCATCTACTTTCTCAACAATCCTCTGAAGAAGTCATTTCATTCAAGCTTCTGGGTCTCACTATCTGCCACGATCTTTCCTGGGAAAGCCACATTTCCAACCTGGCCCCCAAAGCCAGTCACCAACTGGGTATCCTCCATCATGCAAAGTCCTTCCTTGGCACACCTGAGCTCCCGACCACATGCAAAGCTTTCGTCCACAAACTGATGGAGTACTGCTCTCTCCTCTGGGCTGGTGCTCCCGCTTCTCACCTTTCTCGGCTTCATGCTGTGGAAACCAGGGAACTTAGGATCATTGGTCTCTCCCGCGATGAGGCTAAATCATTGGGTCTCTCACTCTCTCACCGCAGACAGGTCGGTGGTCTTTCTGTCTCACCTTCACTCTTTCATTCCTCTTTCTCCCCACCTTTGGAACAAACTCCCACACTCTCTTCAATCCTACTCTTCTCTCCAGGTCTTCAAAACAGCTGTTCACCACCATCTCTTATCTTCCCCCATCCAAAACCACGATCTTTTTTCTACCCCGACTAATCCACCCCAAACCGTCCTCCTTCAAATTACCTGCTTTCCTTCCTGAAAGTCCTTGTCGTTGACTTGGAAGTCCCTGTAGTGTCAATCTTTTTTATCCCGTGTACCCCACCCAATCCCTCTCCCTTCTGCAGATATCATTTCTCTGTTCCCCACTGTTTTTTCCTTCACTCTCCCACCCCTCTTGTTGTATGTTCTGTGTGTTAGCTTTCATATGAGCCTTGACGGTGTGTACAAAAAATAAAAATAAGTGCAAACGAGAAGCATCAGCGTTGACGGACGGACACACGCAAGACCATGCGAGACCTTTTGTATATTAGACTAACAGAGCCTATCCGTCGCTTCGCTGATGGACCAATTAGTCGTATTTACCAAAACTTTTGGAGAAGGAAAGGAAGACAAATTTACCCATGCATCGAGTGCTTTAAGCCCCATCACCCTCACCCCAACCCCCCCCCCCCACAGTGCTTTAGCCCTCACCCCAACCTCCCCACTTTGCCACCCATTCATCCTGATGTCCCTTCCCGCTAGGAAAGTCTAACACACGATTACAAGCTTTGACAGGCCCCTCCGCTTTTTTTTTTTTGGGGGGGGGGGGGTAGGAGAAAGGAAGGGGAACAAAATTACCTGTGTGACGAGTGCTTTGACCTCAGGGTTGTCCAAGTAAAAAAAGAAATTGTAATACCCTCTGCCACCACCACCCAGTCACATTTACATCGAGAATTTATGCCCCCACCCCTCCCACTACCCACCACACCCCATGTGATGCCGTGGCCACATAGCCTATGTTACCGCCCCCCCCCCCCCCCCCCACAAAATTCATTTGTACCCCGAGTTTGGAATTTGTAACTTAAACAATGTGGCTGTGCATAAGGAACAAAGATAGATGGACAGCCACAGATAGACAATGCCGTTTTTATATAGAAGATGAGATGAGTACAGATTCAGACTAACGGCAGACAGTCAATTGGAAGGTGAATGAGATATACCACTCTGCTACAAAATGCAACTCTTTAGGCCACATCTAGGCCAAAAATTGTAACTCCTTAGACCACGAAATGCAACTCTTTAAACCACGTAATTAATGCAACTCTTTCGGCCACGTATAGGCGAGGAAATGCAAGTCTTTAGGCCACGTATAGGCCACAAAATGCAACTCTTTAAGCTACATGTGGGCCACGAAATGCAACTCTTTAGGCCACGTATAGGCCACAAAATGCAGCTCTTTAAGCCATGGATCGGCCTCAAAATGCAACTCTTTGGGGGAGGTATAGGCCATGAAATGCAACTCTTTAGGGTAAAGATTGGCCACAAATTGCAACTCTTTAGGCCATGAAATGCAACTATTTAGGCCACAACTAGGCCATGAAATGCAATTCTTTAGGCCACATCTAGGCCACAAAATAAAACTCTTAGGCAACATATGGGTGATGAAATGCAAGTCTTTAGGCCATGAAATGCAACTATTTAAGCCACAAGTAGGCCAGGAAATGCAATTATTAAGGCCATATATAGGCTACGAAATGCAATTCTTTAGGCCATGTATAGGCCACAAAATGCAACTCTTTGGCCACGTATATGCCTCAAAATGCAACTCTTTAGGCCACGGATAGGCCACAAATTGCAACTCTTAAGGCCATGAAATGCAACTCTTCAGGCCACGTACAGGCCATAAAATGCAACTCTTTGGCTCATGTATAGGCCACGAAACGTAACTCTTTTGGTCATGTATCGGCCACAAAATACAACTCTATAGGCCACGAAATACAACTTTTTAGGCCACATATAGGCCACAAAATAAAACTCTAAGGCCACACATGGGCTGTAAAATGCAGCTATTTAGGCCACAAAATGCAACTCGTTTGGCCACGAAATGCAACTCTTTTGGCCACAAAATACAACTCTTTTGGCCACAAAATACAACTCGTTTGGCCACGAAATGCAACTCTTTTGGCCATGTATAGGCCACGAAATACAACTCTATAGGCCACAAAATACAACTTTTTAGGCCACGTATAGGCCATACACATTCTTCATTTGATGTTATCCTATATCAAAGTTTTACAAGGTTTTGGTAAGCAAAACATTGGTGATAAGTCAACGATGTTAGCTATAAGCAGCCAGTGCACGCACTGGGCAAGGGAAGCGTGACGCTGTTTTGTCCTTGTGTTGTTCACTGAAGCAGAGAACACGCTGTTTAGTCCCAGATTCTCTGTACCCAAGGGAGTGAAACTTGCTCTGCCCATCAATCCTCGTCACAATAGAGCAGCTACTTGGCACGGCGGTGAAGTCTGTTGAATGCCGGTGACAGCAGTGGAGCTCGGTGGTGATAGTTTATAAAAGCAGCCCATACGTGGGAATGTTCAAAAAATTCCCGGAATAAGATACTCACAATAATGCAAGAAATGCCAAATTTTTTGATATATATATATATAATATATATATATATATATATATATATATATATATATATATATATGGACTGTGCATACATGTAATTCGTAAGGAGATTTTTTTTTTCTTAATTCATCATCATAATTTGCATCCTCGTACGGGTTGGCAGGATAGCTTAGTGGCGTGCTGCCTGTTCGAATCTCGACCCAGCTATAAACTGTCATCGTGGTGTCTCGCATGCAGGACAATTCATCAACACTTGGATGACGTTAAGTACTGGGACGTTGGAAGACGTAACATATCCCATGGTCCGGCAGCACCGACGTTCTGAACAGAGTATGGTCCCAATGGATGGAATGGATTCCATGGTGCCTTTCAAAAAGAGTCGACGAGTTATCGCCGGCACCCTGAACAAATCCCAAATTACTGCCAGTCGAACGTCAAGCCGAGCTGGCTGGTTCCAGATAGACCTGTGCCAGAACTGTTCCCTCCAGGCCAACCCCACAAGGAGGCCATTCAAGAAAAAGAAAAACTGCAGCCGGATACTTCCCTCCCAGAAAATAACAAAAGCCTCTTTTTAATCAAATATACTTACATTTTGATAAGTAAAAAGGCTGGCATTTCTTAGACGATTATGAAAATCTCATTCTGATATTGTTTGTACACGACCGCCCCCCGCCCCCCTCGCTCTCCCCCCACCCACCACCTGACAAGGGTGTCCACTGGTGAAGAACTGCAGTTACAAAATTCTCTGCTCTGGCACATTGCAATGTTGGTAAAGGCACACTGATTGTTCCTCAAACAAGGTTGATTGGGGAATAACCAAAGGTTATTGTCCTGCTTGGAAGTGATGAACTGCTATGATATAGGAAAGAGGGATTAGTACACAAAGCTTTATCTTTTGTCATGAAAAATATCATTCCAGTTGGCTTTTCAATGCAACAATTTGTTTTGGAATAAAAAAATATTTGTATGGTCAAACCTATTGGCCTGTCAATAAATAAACATTTGTGTGCATTTTTGGCTT
>CM068960.1:63628736-63646155 GCA_035128595.1 Eptatretus atami | reverse complement strand
AGACAGACAGACAGACAGCATGCATGCAAAGACAGAAGTAACTTGCGAGGATGTCATCATGACGAGAGGAAAGTTATCAAAAGCACGAATGTCGCTCAGAAACAAGCGGAAATGTCGCTACGGGATTCGAGCCCCGCAGCTCGAAACGGTCGCGTGGCAAGATTGGCGGCGCGTACCTTCCTTCTCAAGCGACCGCGTGCGCACGCCCTCCTCAGCGCGTTCCGGCCGCACAATGTCGACGGCACCAAGACCGTCAGATAAACGATGGGCCTCAGCCGATCTTCTCCCAAGGCTCCAGCACACAAACAGGCCTGGCCTGTTTCACCAGACAAGGCCCAATCGAAGGTGCCGGCTCGGCAAGTGATCGGCCAACGTGTCGAAGCCGTTGATTCACCAGGGCCGTCAGAGGCTCCGTCGTTTCCTTCTCTGCCTTCCCGCCTCGAAGCCCGGACTTCTTCCAAACTCCGTCCTCTCAAGTTTTTCTCTGTAGAAATCACCTTTTCTTTCCTTTTTCCACGCTCGCCTATCAAGCCGGCTGCCGTCTCTCTCACGGTAAGAATCACCTCCTCAATAAAGAGTCGATCGCCGACTCGACGTGCAGGGCCGCCTCTCATTCGTTCTGCGTCGCTTCGAAGCGAACTATGTTTCCACACTCTGAACCTTTTACGCCAGCTTCGTTCGCTCGCTTCAAGCACACACCCGAGCACGCTCGAAAACCGACTGTTTTTTCGAAACTGAACCCCTTTTTTTCAGTTTCTCTTTCGTTCGCTCGCTTTGAACATGAGCCACGCCTCTCCTCACGCAAGCCGAACAAACTCCTCCCCTAGCTTCCACTTCCTCTGTTTTGGCCACACCCTCTCAGCCGACTGCGGCGGGGCCTATCGTCGCGAGAGGGGAGAAGAAGAGGGAGCCCTTGGGCACACCACCACGTACGAACAATTCAAACATGCATCCTACCACCTCCCGACACCACATGTAACGTCCATTTTACCACACAACCTAGCTAACATGCATTTAATGGGACTGAGCTTAATCCTATATTTAGTAGTCCAATAAGGGCATTTCCGTAACAATATATATGTAATCATATATACACATACATTATGTTTAGTATAATCTACAATACATATATATAATATATATATAGAAATAATATAATATATACATATCATATTATCTATACATATTGTTTAAGCTGTGGAAATTTCGCAACCACCATTCAGGTCCCGTAGGTGAGGTATCCTCTAAGTACAGGTAGTTAGCCCAAACCGTTGTCTAAAGGGAATTTATGTTGATTCATTTCGGGCTGCCGACGGCTTGAAGATAGGTCGTTTTCTTCTGTTCTATCTTTATTTTGAATCAACCGCCATAACCATCAAACCACACCAAAAACCTCCACCACCCTCACCTCTCTCCTGCTACGGCCAGCTTCCCAGCACCACCGCTGTGAACACTGAGCGTCGGGCTGTCTTTGGCTACGTTCCGCGATACGCACTGAGCCCCGAGTGCAAATGGCGGCCTTTCCGAGAGAAAGAATTCGGATCAAAGGAATCTACACCGCCACACTTCCTGATCGCGTTCCAATCAGCAAGCGCGGAGCCGGCTTGGCCCCGCCTCCAGGCGTCGGTCTGTGTGGAATCCATTATTCCAAATTCTAGGATCAGAGGAGGTTCACGCCCACTTTACGCTCCGTCAATGGGCGAGCGTGGCTCCGCCCCTGAAGCTCATCCTGATCCGGAAAATCTGCATTCTTGGTTGCTCCTGCCGGCCGATAAAACGCAGACCGCACAGCGAGTGAATAGCAAGATCGAGTCGGGTGCAAGAGGGAGAGCAGAAGGCAGAGAGTTTTGCAGAGTCATCGGGCGAGTGTGGCAGCCGGCGGCGTGTGGCCAGAGAGTTTTGGCAAGAAGGCCAAGGAGCTCGGGGTCGCGAGGCAGGAAGACGGCGGTCAGGCGACGAAGGTCGGCAGTGGATCGCTCGTCGCGGGAACCCAAGCCAGCAGCCATTCTCCTCCAGGCATCAACAATCCCCCCCCTTTTCGTCCCCCGCGCGTTGAGAGAGTGCACAAAGGGGGCCCCGTTCCCACACCACTACAGAGCGTGCCAACCAAACCGCGAAAGGAAACGGAGATTGGGGCACCGCCGCGCAGCCGACATTTGCGGGCTCGTCACAGAGGATGCGGGTAGACCCCCCCCGTCTCGCGGACCTGGCCGCTCCTGCAGGTCCGCGCAAAATTGGCCTACAGGCCCGTCTGTCCCCCTTGGCCTTATGAGGGTGGCTTCTTGCTCTGAGTAACTGCGTGTGTTGCGCCGTCTGTAAAGTTAGAACTGTATAAGTGTTGCCGTGTGTACGCGTTAGTCGACGTCGTAGCTCTGCATTGTTGTTTTTGTTTTTAAATTGCTTTATGTGCATACTGTATGGCTGTTATATGTGTTGCTATCCGTGGGTGTGAAATAAATGTGCTTTGGTGTTGAATGTTCCCCGTTTTGGCTGCGTCCTTTCCTTCGTTGCAACTCCATGCTTGCTTCACGTAAAAGGTTCGATAGTGGGCGTGATACGCCGATAATTAATGGAACCGTCGAGAGGCCAATGATAAACCGCTCGGTTTATGCCGATAGCAAGAAACGGACCGCTTAGCGGTTCGTGTCGAAGTCGACCTAGCGGCGGGGTGCGGTCGCCCGGTTTACCATCCGCGTGCGGTTACTTAGGTAGGTCGAGTTGGCCGAACAACCCTATCCCATCGCGGGTGGCCGGATTGGCACGATCTGGAAGGCGAAGGCCCACCCGTGACTGGCACCGGAGTTAGTCCGAGAGGTTCATGACAGAATTGTCCGTCGGTGGGTGACGTGGCCGCGATTTCGAGTCCCGTGCCAATTCGCACGCCGGCGGGCGCGAAATTCGCAACAACTGGTGTCAGAGAGCGGGAAACGAACTCTCGGTCTCCAAGCTAAATTCACGGGAATCGAGTCCAGGGGTGAGAGGAGCGACCCCTGATTCCCTCCAAATTACGACGCGATTTAAAATTAACCGCGTTACGAAGAAATAGAATGGGTCTCAAGGCGAAGGGGTGCCGGCGTAATAGAAATGTATATGTGTAGTAATGTAGGGATCCATGGTTCCAGGGGTGGAAAACCCCGAGCAGGACATTGGTGGTTGCAGGAACAGTTCCCCCACCAAACGAACCCAGCCCCCCCCCAGCCCCGAAATGGGGTGCGGCGGCGGCCGCGGTGTATGACACCTCCCTTCCCCCTCCGCCAAAAACTCCCCGATCCTGGCCCCGAATCGGCTCAGCCAAATGCACCGTACATGGCCCAGCTAATTCGCCCAAATGGGCCTTGGCAAAGATGAATTGCGGTATTGCGCAACACAATGAAATGCGAGAATAAAACGACAAGCTGGATTACCATTGAATTGCGAAAATGGAATGGAAACGCGCTGCAAAATGAGTGAGAAGAATAAACGATATGCGAACGCCAACGGGGTGAAGGCAGCTAATAGGCCGAAGCTGCAGGCGGGCATGAGGCAATAACACGGAGTGCGTTTAATGGCGACGCCAACGTGTGGGAGCGAACGAGGCTGGAGGGGTGCAAATCGTTGTCAGCCCGCAAGTTGTAGGCGGGTGAGGAACAAAAGTAATTTGGGGGCACGTGTGGCGAGAAGTGGTGAAGGTTGACGGAGAGAGCAACGTGACTGCGTGACCGAGAGGGAAAATCTAATTGGGGTTGACAGGAGACGTGCGACGAGGGAGATAAACAAGGAAAGAGACGGAAAATAAAAATAGCTGGAGCACGGGAGATAGAGGGTGAATTGGAACGGGGTTAAGATGACGAGCACACACACACGATGTTAGTGGAGGACCATGAGGGGGGGGGGTGGCGTTTGGGGGGGGGCGGGGGGAGGGGGGGATGAAAGGGGCTGGCGGACGTGGTTAGGACCCGGTGTGAGCAGCTGGATTGGCCTCCTCCAGGAACGAGGGGAGGGAGTATCCCCCTTGGAGCGACTCACGACCAGGTGGGTTTCGGTCGTGCTTTGTGAGTTCGAGGGTATGAGTGCTGGTGAACGAGGTGCACAGGAGCTTGGGGGGTAATAGAGGGCCCCGGAACCCCTTGTGGTGGCACGAATCCCTAGCGTGTTGGTCCCAGCGTGCTGTGTGTCGAGTGTGTGTATTACACAGCGTGGCGAAATGGCGTGCTGCAACGCATTGCATAGCACGGGTGTACAAAGGGCGTGTGTGAGAAGCGACCGGTGGCGTGACGAGACCCCGTGTGTGGATGGACCCCGCGGTATAGAGTGACACCCGTGTGGAGTTGAAACCCCGCGTGTGAGTGATGTTGGTGGCAAGTGTGCCAAAAGTGCCGTGCCTCCCAGCACGCGTTGTGTGGCATGAGAACCCGTGTGTGGAAGGAGCCACGTGTGCAAGTGGAAGGCCATGTGTGAATGGAACCAGGTCGTGCAGGGAGGTGGCATGCGTGAGTGAACGGCGACGTGTGAGAGAGACAGCGTGTGTAAGAAGAGCGCGTATGTTGAGGAGATGACGGTGCTGCTGTGCGAACATGCAGCCGCGTCTCCCGTGTGAGGTAATGTGTGGTGTGTGAGTTGTTCCGTGAAAAAACACGCAGGTGTGCGTTGGGTTAGAATTGGCGGACAACGACAGCGACAGAGGGACAAAAGCCGGGGTAGCGGCCGTAGATTTGTTTGAGCACCGCGCCGGGTTCACCAGCGGCGAGTGCGAAGTGTCCGTGCTGTGCAACGCACGAGTCCGCCACGTGCTCGCTTGCGGGAGTGAAAGCCCGGTCGCTTGAAACGCCAGCGTGATCTTGCGATCCCGCGACGGACAAAGTGTAGGCAGTAAGACGGATTTGGACCGAATCGGGTTCCACGCGAAGCTTGTGGTTAAGTCCAAACGGCCAGAGCACATGTGGTTCGCGTGGGGGAACCCCTCGGAGTGCGAGGTTTGCTTTTGGGGTGAGTAGGGTGACGTCATGGCTGCACGTGGGTTGGAATCCGGCAGGAGGGTGATCCTTGCCGGATGGTACCGTCCAGAGGGACGAGACACTGCAGCTGCATTGACGTCACGGGGCAAGGTTGCAAAGTGCGCAAGCCTGCGAGTTGCCGCGCTGGTGCTTGCGCGTAATTTGCAAAAATAAAAATAAAAAAATTAACAAAAGCAAGCTCGCTTTCGGCTGTGAAACAGGATTTCCGGGTCATGGGGTGAAGACCCCCTGACCAGGGCACAGATGACAACTAGTTAGGGGATGGGTTAGTGTTAGCTAGACCGACTTCATGGGGTCAGGGGTATAGTCCTTCATGGAGTCCGTGGCAATGGATTAGGTAGAGGATGTTAGTCAGATTTAGGTGAGCGAAATGATTTTTTTTGGAAATTTGAGGCAGTGACAGACTGTGGATGTTAGGGGGACGTAGTTTAGCTACGCAGTTGTTAAGTGGACGTGCTGTAGTTTAAGGGACGACGTGGCTGAGCACGAGTGAGTTAAGGGGACGGTATGGTTAAAGGTGGCAGAGTTCGCGTGTGTGTGTTGAGAGTTGTGAGTTGTGTGGAGACATGTTGATGGTGAGGCCAGCGGGTCTGTGTGAATGGAGTGATTGGGGATGCATGGTGCGATGAGTGGATTGGGGAGGAGGAGTAATTCCCCACAAGGACCCCGGGGTCAGTGTAAAAGTGAGTAAGTGCGGTTAGTTAAATTGACAAAAATGAGGTCGTTTTGTTGTTGGTGGGAAAGTAGGCTCGAACCTGTTGTGGAGGGTGCAGGAGCCCTGTTGACGGGCTTGGGAGCATGGCTGCAAAAAGGTGGAAGTATCGCTTGAGTGGGTAACCCCGGCACCGGCTCGTCGCCGTGGCCTAGGCCAAGGCCCAATGGGGGCCGGAAGCCCGTAGTGGGCACGGGTGCGCCCGCAATGGTGCGGCGGGCCCGGGGCGCCATTAGCGCGTGGGCCAAGTGTTGTGGGCCACCAGGTGACCCTCGGAAAGGGGCCCGCGGGACGCCAGCCTGCCATGTGGAGCGTTTCAGGGGAGTCGCCAGGGAGGGGCACTCCCGGTGTTTAGGGAGCGGGTTAGTCGAGGCAGTGTAGTGCCCGGGGTGCCATCGTTAGAGAATCGGCAGAGGGTCGTTGCCTGCCAAGGGGAGGCCAGCGCGTCCCAGCCATGAGACCGTGTGGGGCACGGGAGAAAATTGGGGGCGAGGCGCGAAATTGTAGAGGACACCAACACAGGCGACGGGGATCTGGGTGTTTAGAACAAAGTTTTAAGCGAGAGGCGCTTGTTAAGCCCCGGGTAGTTTACAAAGGTTACATGGTTAGGGTGAGTTAGCGAAGTGTACGCCTCCGCCCCATCCATCCCTTCGCTCTCGTTGTTGGGCCGTGGACCCACTTTGGTTAAAGAATCGCTGGAAGTCTGGGGAGGCCATCCGAGGCTTTGAGTGGTGCTCGACGCAGGACGCTAGCCCTCCCTCATTCCCCTCCAGATGGGAACGTAAGGGTTGGGAGTAGGCTAGAAGACTATAGGTTTAGCCGAACAAGGACAGTAAAGGGGGTATATGGGGACGATTTAATAGTGGGTAAGTAAAAATAAAAACAACAAAAAAATAAGTTGAGGCTAAATTGGTTTTGACAAATTAAGGAGTGGGTATAGACGTGACAGAGCAAAGGCGATAGTAGGGAGCGGAGACAGTAGGGTGAGCGTCCGACCGCTTCTGAAGTGGCCACCCACAACGCACGCCCTCCACAACCTTACACTGCAAAGGCAAAGGCTGGCCAACTTACATCGCGTGCTGTTGCTGCGAGCCTGTACCGGCCGGGTCGTCTGCAGCTGTTTCTACAAGGCCTGTTCGATCGATTGTCCGCCGTCTGTGTTTGCCTGCAGCGGCCTTGTTCTTGCAGCTTGATTGCCTGCTCACCCTTTGCCAATGCCTTGCCGCCTGCCTTTGCCTCCATGCCCCACTGCCCACATCGTCATTTTGCCCCGTCCAATCTTTGCTTTCCCGCCCCCTGTTTCATTGCCATGTGCGCCAGGATCATCAAGCAACAGTTTGGCAAGCTGCGAGAACTTTCCTGTTGGCAAGATACAACACGGGCCTGCAGTGCCGGCCCGTGCGCCGGTTCACCGTTGACTTTTGACTTTACCTTTTCCTGCAGAGTCCATTGATCCTGGGCCATGTTAGTTGATGTAAAATTTGTAAGTTAAGGTTAAGATGTACGTAAATATGAGTGCGCCCCCGGCATGTCTGTCTAGCGCCGGCAATTTATTTAAGTCGCTGAGCGAATGGGTTTGTTTAGCGAGTTACTCAGCCGCTCAGTTATTTATTTTATGTTGGGGGAAAACACGAATACCATGAATGTCGCACTCATGGATCCGTAGGTAAAACGTACTCTAGGGAGAACTACACATTGATGGTCACACGAGAATTTGACGACTCGGGACGAGTCTGTAAAAAAGGGAGGGGTAGTGTTACGGCTGTTGGAAATTCGCAAACCACCATTCCAGCGTCCGGTAGGTGAGGGTTATCTCTAAGTACATGTGTGTTTAGGCCCAACCGTTGTCTAAAGGGAATTTATGTGATTCATTCGGGCTGCGACGCCTTTGCAGATAGCGTTTTTTCCTGTTCTATCTTTATTTTGATCAACGCGCCAAAAACCTCACCACCCACCTCAACTCTCTCCTGCTACGCCATCTCCTGCACCACCCTGTGAACACTGCAGCGTCGGGGCCTGTTTGGGCTTCGTTTCCGCGATACGCACGAGCCGCGAGTGCAAAGTAGCGGCCTTTCCGAGAGAGAATTCGGATCAGGAATGCACACCCCACTTCTGAAATCCACCATCAGCAAAGCGCGGAGCCGGCATTGGCCCCGCCTCCAGGCGCGTCTGTGTGGAGATCCATATATGCAAATTCTAAGGAATCAGGGGAGGTTCACGCCACTTACCTCCGTCCAATGGCGTGAGCGTGGCTTCCACCCACTGAGCTCATCCTGATCCGAAATCTGCATATTGTTCTCCTGCCGGCCGATAAACGCCCAGCGTCACGGCAGTGAATAGCAGTCGAGTCGGGTGCAGAGGGAGAGGCAGAAGAGAGAGTTTTGCAGAATCATCGGGCGGCGAGTGTGCAGCGGCGGCGTGTGGCAGAGAGTTGGTGGCAAGAGGCCAAGGAGCTCGGGTCCGAAGGCAGGAAGACGGCGGTCGGCGACGAGGTCGCAGTGGGCATCGCTGCGTCGCGGGAAACCCAAAGCAGCAGCCTCTCCTCCCAGACATCAAACAATCCCCTCGCCCCTTTTTTCCCCCGCGCTGAGAGAGGTGCACAAAGGGGGGCCCGTTCCCACCCCACTCCAAGCGGTGCCAACGAAACCCGCGAAGGAACACGGAAGTTGGGGCACCGCCGCGCAGCGACATTTGGCGCGCTCGTCACGAGACACGGGTAGGACCTTCGGTTCCGCGGGACCTGGCGCTCCGCAGGTCCCGCGCAAATATTGGCCTCAGGCCGTCTGCCCCCTGCCCTCCCAATGAGGGAGTGGCTTTTTTGGCTTTTGATAACTGTGTGTTGGCGCGTCTGTAAAAGGAACTGTATAAGTGTTTCCGTGTGTACGGCGTAGTCGGTCGTAGCTCTGCTATATGTGTGTTTTTGTTTTAAATTGCTTTATGTGCATATGTATGGCTGTATATGTGTGCTATCCGTGTGGGTGTGAAATATAATGTTGCTTTGTGTTGAATTTTCCCGTTTCGCTGCGTCCTTTCCTTCGTTTGAAACTCCATTCTTGCTTCACAGTAAAAGGGTTCGTAGTGGGCGTGAATACGCCCCGTAATTAATTGGAAACCGTCGAGGCCGACGATACACCGCTCGTTATCCCGATAGCACGGAAGGACCGCTTAAAGCGGTTCGTGTCCGAGTCGAGCTGCGGCGAGGGCGATCGCCCGGTTTTACCATCCAGCGTGGTACTTAGGTAGGTCGAGTTTGCGCGAACAACCCTTACTCCACGCGGAGTGGCCGATTGGCACGATCGTTGGTGAGGCGAAAGGCCCCACCCGTGACTGGCTCCCTGGCGTTAGTCCGAGAGGGTCACGACAAGAATTGTCCGTCCGGTGGCGACGTTGCCGCGATTCGAGTCACGTGGCCGTTCGCACGCCGGAGGCGCAAAATTCGCAACAATATATATGTTAATACTAGTCGAATAGCGCCGCTTAACGACAGTTCCGGCGAACGACGGATCGCATATACGACGGATCTGCCCAGCTCTGAAAAAAAAAAAAAAGAAAAAAAAAATGTAGCCTGAAAATTCCTATCGCCGAGTTGATGTAGCCGACGTATGCTGCAGTCGTATAAAAAATAGCACATTACAATTATGCTACGCTGTAAGTACATAATACTTCATAATGATAATAAACGACAGTGTCGCGACCGGTGTTATAATGCGATCGTTGAGGTCCATAAAATGTCCATCACGAAAAAGCTAGGGTTCTGCTAATCGGGATCAAGAAATCGGCTTTCAAAACTGAACCAATGTTTGCACGTTTACCTCTCCAGCAAGTATACATTTACCTTTGAATTGAAGAATCCGCGAATAAAATCGTTTTTTTAACAGTCCGAAATTAAAACACACAATTTCTTTTGGTGAAGCATTTTCATGTTGTTAAACAATCGCACTGTTCCGAAAATATATATCCAATTGACAGGTTGCTCGTTTCTTCATTAATAAATTATAACATCGATGCAATGATTACGTGTTTATAAAACAACGCTATTTATTTCATCTTCTATAATCGATCGAGAGGAGATTGTAAGCTGCTGCTAAACACCGATGGCCGTCATGACAGACAAAGGTTAAAACTAACGTGTCTTCCGTCCTCTGGAATGCGTGTTACAATTGCCGACAGTATTCAGTACAAGTAACATGTGTACAGGTTTGTATCCGAGACAATATGGCTATACCATAATAGCCTAGGTGTGTAAGTTTTGTGTAAGTACGATGTTCGAAACGAAAACGAAAACGAAAAAAAAAATGATGTTCGCACAACGAACGACGTCGCTAACGACGCGTTTCTCAGAATTGTAACCCCGTCGTTAAGTGGCGCATGACTGCATATATACAGTAAGTTCGTCGAATTACGACCTATGCGACTTACGACTTGCTGATCGACATCTTACGACCATGCCACGACTGAGATAATGTTACTCGTAACGTCTGGCCACGACTGACTCCGCATCTGGCAGCGCGGCGAGTGGTTGCCCAGCTGGGCGTAGACAGTTTCCGCCCTGCAGCCCGGCAAGTGCGAAAGCATGTTAGCTTGTGTCTCGGTATAAGCGCAGTTATATCCGTGATCCATTTTGTCTTAACATTTTTTATTCAACTCGAAGATGTCTAACCAAAGAGGAAATTATCTTTTCTCCTCCTCGCGACCACTGCCAAGAAGGAAAGAAAGGCCATTGATCTCACCACGAAATGCAGGTGGATCAAACAGTAACGAATGGGAAAGAAAAGTGAATGCGATCGTGTTTGGACTGTTTGGTGCAGTGTTTGACTTAACCTGCACGGACGTAAAAACGTTATAAAGTTAACAATAAAAATGTGTTTTATAACCAATGGTTATAACAATAATGAACAAAGAAAATGTCAATAAAATATGACTTTTACAGATGATATTATACTCATTATAGCAGGGATACATATACAATACGGTAATTTTTGCTTAGGCCTATACACTATAAATAAAGGTAAAATAAAAGGTTGGACCGACTTACGACTGGTCGGTCGTAACCGATCGCGGTCGTAAAGTCGAGACTTACTGTAATACACATGCATTATATAACACATAATATTATACATATACATCATACATATATAATATATATATACATACATAGAGGTATAGATATATATATATATACATATATATATCATATATACATACAAGCCGGTAGGCGGACATGGGTAGTTCCGATCAAGTCGAATTTTAGTCGTTTTTTCAGCCTTTATAGCAACAAAAGCGTCCATGCAACGGTTTCTTTCTCAACACATAACTAGGACTACCATGAACCTACCATTACCAGCTTTCATGTATATCTGAATGTTGACATCACTGATGTAATATCTGATATATTTCATGTATATACCGAGACCACGCTACGAAAGAGAGCCCACAGTGGCTCGTGGCCCGATTTTTGATTTCGAAAAAATGTAATTTATATTGAGATTTTTTTGAAAAATTTCGAAGGTCCGTTGCGTAGGGCAACGGATGGTCCATGCAATGGTTCTCATTTGCCACACAACCTAAGGTCATGGTATGAACCTACCAACCAGTTTCATGAAATCGCCATTGTATTTCAGAGCACTGGACCGAACAAGACATACATACAGGAACAGGACAGTACAAACATATCGACGGAAATACTGATAATAAGGGTGGACCTACATTGACTACCAATATATACACATATTATATAATATATACATACTATATATAATATATACAGTATACTGATAAATAGAATTATAAACATATAGCATAGAAATACATAATATATTACATAAATATATATATACAAATATATATATATATATATAATATAACTATAAATATACATATATATGCACATATACACATATATATATATATATATACATATATACACTATATATACATACATATAGATATAATACATACATTCATCATACATATACATCATATATATATATATATATATAATAACATATATTATAATATAATATATATCATATGCTCCATATGAAGACCAAAGGGGAAAACAGAGATGTCAGGATAAGTCAATTTTTGAAGACAGAAACTTGAAAAACAAAGTTTCCAAGACTTTGGTGGACTGGTTAATAACTGTCATATAGATTTCTTTCCAGTAAAAGCGAAGAGTGATCATTGCCGATCAAATTAAAGCAGTAGCATCTTGCCAAGCTTCTGTGTTTATTTATTTAAAGACAAAAACGAATCAATGTTTGCAAACTGAACCTCACTGGTTTATTCCCTTGTCTTAATAATTGGCCATGCAATTTTAACCTAGGATTGTGTAGCAATCATGCTTGATATGGTTATTAGCATACATTACATGACTTTGGTGATCAAGATATTTTTCTCTAACATTAAACGTCATTCTTTTTCTTGTTTGTTGGTGTTCAACGCACATACTCAAGGGTATTTTCGCCTTAAATGACACGGATTCCTGCCATTTCTTACTCCGTACTACTTAATATTGATGGAAAACGCGGTGAGAAACCAAGGATAAACCACCCGCGATTGCCGAAGTCACCTCATGTGACTCCCTCATATACCTAAGCAGGTTGAATTGGGCGCGTGGGTACATCGAATGAGGCATGGTACTCAGACCGCGCTAACCAATTAAGCCACGGCGTGGGTCCAATAAAAGTCACAAATAAAGGTTTGACCAGGCTTGAACCACGATATGGCACAACTACGGAGCCCATGATATAACCAAATACGGCTATTGTCAGTGCTCAGAGTTATCGCTGTGAAAGTTTTACAACCTTTTCATTTTTTAGTTTTCAACTCTGAATATTATTGGTGGAACACCGTTACATGAAGAAAGGGAGGATAGACAGGAAGTAAAGTACTGGACAACTCTGGGTTTCTACTTGTTCAGCCCTTTGACAACACTTGTTTTTTCATTGCACGGCTAAACTTATACCATAATAAGATTATGTGAGCACCCCTGGTTATTTGTTAAAGTTAATATTGTGAGGAGGAAACCTTTGTTGCCAACTATTGGCAGGTGCAAATAACCCTGAAATTTATAAACGTGACATCTCTGGTTTCTCCCCTTGTAGGTCTTCATATCATTACATATATATATATATATACTATATATATTATATATATTATATATATATATATATATATTACGATATATACATATAATATTATAGCGAATTTATCAAGCCGGTGTTGCCGTTGTGGTTAGGGTAGCGGCTCTGGGACTCCAAAAAGTCCTGAGTTCAAGCCCGTGGCCGCTTGAATCTAATACACACCAGGAGGTTGACTCAGCCTGTCATCCTACCGAGGTTCGGCGAAGTGGAAGTACCATGTGTACTGGCCCCAGAGTGTATGCCCCGGCTTAGAAATAGCGTGTACCATATCCCTGTGTCGTAAGAGGTGACCAGCAGGTTGCGGTCAGAAGGGCACGGTGTAAATCCGTTGCCAATCATTATGCGGCATCATAAACGGATGACCGCTGGGGTGACCCCTAACGGAGCAGCCGAGAAGAAAAGAAGATATGAATATATACACATATATTATATTAGTAATACATATCTGTTATAAATGATTACATAGAAATATAACATATATATATATATAAATCAAATGTAATAGTACAATAAATTATACATATATATATACATCTCTATTATAATACGCAAGCTTGCACACTAAAAACTCGCTTCGCCGTCACACGATCCCTATGAAATTGCTGTGGCGCTTAGCGGACATGCGCCAATGTTTGGGAAGTCTTGGCGTTCCATAATACCACTTGCATTTTGCACAATGCGTATTTTTGTCATTCCCCGTGTACGGTCTGTCGTCTGCTACCAGCTAAGTTGTACTGCTATCCCGTGCATGTGCACGGGTATCGCTAGTACATATATATTGTTTACGGTGTGGAAATTCGCAGAGCACCATATAGGTCCTTAGATCAGTTATGCCGATAAGTCTGTGTTCAGATAGATTTCCCACCGTTATCTAATGGGAATTATCGTGTGATCAGGGCTGTGATCTTTGAGTTAGCCGTTTTCTTTTGCTATCGTTATTTGGACCAACCGCTTCACAACCACCACCATCGCTCTTCATAACATTATATCTCGGTGCAGGCTGGGACATTTGGAATTAATTTTTGCATCAATAATGGGAACAAAAAAGAATGTGAGGTTGACATGTTTTTTTGACTTGACCCAATTTAAGATCACGACCCAATTATAGACATTTAAACATTTTCACGAAATCGACTAAGGTTTGTCTGATCAGAACGAAATTGCCCTCTAGCAGCCCAGAGGAAGGTGCATTTATGCTTAATTTCCATCATAACCCTCCAGGTTAAAAGTGAAGGTCAAATGGTGCTCTTAAAAAACACAAACATGTTTTTGTCATCGCTAATTTTTGCCAATGTGTAATCTCAAAGACTGCTTGGTCTTCCAAGATGTTCTTGTATTATAATAGGTAGTCCTGCAGCTGAAGTTGTGCACCTGATATTTGTTTTGTGTCCTTGACCTAGTTTTTTCGAATTGTGACCTAATTAATAAAAAACACCTTTTGATCATCACTTGAATAATTATTTTCCTCCGATTTTTATGGATAGATTGTAGATGGGGAACATTTTCTTTATTTACACTCTATCCCTAAATGTTTAAGGTCATATGGGTGTCTGAAAAAATATGGCCATCATTGGATCACTGGCAAGGATAAGTCACGGGCGATTGTCAAGGGTAAGCCCCAACTCACCGGTCAGGGGAGGCTTACCCTTGGCGATCGCTTTGTGATCACAAGATATCTAGTTTTATCATTGAGCTTACTTATCTGCTATTTTTTTTACTGAAGAATCACGAGATGACAGAATCTCACAAGATCTGAATTAAGTGGTTTTTTTAATTTACTTTAACATTGTTCTTAACGAACAGAAACAGGAACGTTGTTAAGAACAGGAAGAAAGGGTGAGAGGGGAACAGAGTGATGGGGTGGGAGATTGGGCATTGGGAAAAGCGGGGTGAGGTGATGGAGAGAGGGTTTTGAAAACGTTGGAGGGGGGAGGGTTGAGAATTTGGGTTGGAGACTTTGAGGTGGGATGAGAGTTGAGAATTTGGTGGGAGGAGGGTGAGGGCTTTGTGGTAGGAGAGGGTTGAGGACTTGGGGTTAGGATGGGGCATTGCTGAATTGCTGTTTGGGGGGAGAGGGAGGGGAGTTGAAGGCTTTAAGAAGAAGGGGAGTGGAGAACATAGAGTTGGAGTGGGGTGGCAGAGAGGGGACAGAAAGTTGGGAGAGTGGGGTTGAAGCTTTAGTGGGTGGTTGATGATTTGGGGTTCGGGACTTGAGGTGGGAGGGGGGGAATTTGAGGACTTGAAGCAGAAGGGAGAGGGGAGGACAAAGTTTGTGTGGTGGGACAGAGAGGGGCAGAGAAGGGGGGTTGAGGCTTTGGGCCAGGGTTTTGGGACTTGGGATTGGAGGGGGGTGAGCACTTGGGATTGGAGGGGGGTTTGCATATTTGGGATTTGGGGGTGGGGGAGTTGAGGACTTGAGGAAGAAAGGGAGAGGGGAGGACAAAGTTGGTGTGGTGGGACAGAAGAGGGGGAAGGGAGGGGGTAGAAGCTTTGGGGGAGGGGGGTTGAGGACATGGGATTGGGAGAACGGCTGAACAGATTGAGGTGAAATTTTACAAGTATGATTGCCTATTCATGAGGAACAAAAAGTTTCCACCTATGACGTCATAGTTCACATGGTTTGGCAACCATATTGGATTTACCCTAAAATCTTCTCCAGAACGGCTTGACAGATCGAGGGGAAACTTCACCCACATGTTCCTCAAGCCTTGGATATACCAGGGTGTTCACAAATAATTAATAGGTCACATGGTCTGGCAGCCGTATTGGATTGAACAAAAATCTTTTAAAAATTATTTATATTGAACCGCTTCATCAATCGACGTGTATCATGACTATGATTCTAATTAGTCATGGTGAATAAATGTTTTAAATTTCAACCTGATCGGACGCATGGTCTGGCAGCCAGAATTATTTAATATTTTGAATCTGGGTCAGGGATTTAATTCAAACCTGGTACAAGTATGTATATAAATGATGTGATAAAGTGGGCGGAGGAATATTCAGAACAGGGACACATGATAAGAACACACATGTGGAGGCGTGGTTATTATGCTGGGGCGTGGTTACAGAGATTAGTGACCATGGTAACAAGGCTTCGGGGGCAAAATGACACAAACTTGCATCCCTGCAGAGAGTCCGGGACAGCCCCAAATTATGTCATAGATAGGTCTTCGGTCCGTGCGACCATATCCACAGAGCCATGTTGATGGTTCCATGTGTGTGAGCAGCGCTACACGGTTGCAAACCACACCGAGCACCGCGAGTGTGAAATGCGAATTTGAATGTGCAACATTTGAACCAGGTGCCTTCTTTGTCAGGTTCTAGAGCTGCCATGGTAACCCAGAATAGCTGAAGTCCGAGATACCTCTTCTGTCTATGGTGGAAGCACTGAGGTACCCCAGAATGGCTGAGCGAGTAGATCGATAACCCCTTTTGCCAAGCGTACCGGTCTCGACTCGCTCCGACGTCAGGGTGAGGCTCGGTGAGCCGGAAAACTATGCATAAGCGTCGATTTTTATGCGATATTCAGATTCCGGGGCCCAGCGGCCGAACCACTAATTTGCAACTTCCAGGTGAACCATGGTTCAGAAACATCCCAAGAACTATTATGTTGTATACGGGACTCGGGTGTACGATGAAAGACCAGTCTGGCTCTCAGCTCCTTCTAGCAATCTGCCTAGCTTCTCAGGACACTAAACTCGTATGTGGTATGATCTCTTCAATTTTATGGTCGGAGGAAAAAGAAGCCGATCCTTCGAAAAAAGGGTCAGACTAATGCAAAAGGATGATCGGCAATCACCGCCATGACGTGCCCCGACCGTGACGACTAGCGACGTCACGATATCGAAGAGTGCCCTCTTAGTTTTATCCTTTTGCTTGACCGCTATTTTTACTGATGCATCGGGAGACGACAGGATCTCGCCAGATTGTGAATTAAAAGTGTTTTTATTTTATTTACTTTTAACATTGTTCTTAGTGAACAGATAGAATGCAGGAGCAATAGAGGCATGTTTTAATCGTTCAGCGTATTCACCTTCACGCACCTGTATTTTTAGCGTCTCTCATTTGTGCCATTCAATTTACTTGTTTAATGCTAATGTAAGTAGGATGTGATGCACCCCTTTTTTTTTCAATTCAATTGCCAGTGTATGAAAAATTTTCATATCTCACGTGGACAAGAAAAAATGCAATGAAATTAAATGATGGGCCGAATGGCCTCCTCCTGTGCGAAAGTTCTGGATGTTTTTATAATGTTGTTAAGAAAGGGGGAACAAGGTTTGGGTGGGGGGGGACAAGGTTTGGGTGGGGGGGGGGACAGAGAGTTGAGTGGGGAGGGAGAGGTGGAGAGGATAGAGTTAGTTTAAGGGGGTTTGGGAGGGTGGTGAGCTTTGGGATGGGGTTGGGAGGAAGGGTTGAAGATGTCGGCTGTTAGTGGGGGTTGAGGATTCGGGGTTTTCAGGGGTGGGGGGGGGAGGAAGGAGTTGGAGACAGGGGGTTGATGACTTGAATTTGAGGGGGAAGTTGAGGACTCGAGGATGGATCGGCAGGGGGGTGGGAAAGGTACG
>CM068960.1:63585817-63628711 GCA_035128595.1 Eptatretus atami | reverse complement strand
ATAGACAGACAGACAGACCAGCATGCATGCAAAACAGAAGTAACTTGGAGGATGTCACATGGACGAGAGGAAAGTATCAAAAGCACGAATGTCGCTAGAAACAACGCGGATGTCGCACGGGATTCGAGCCCCCGCTCGAAACGGTCGCGTGGCAAGATGGCCGGCGCGTACCTTCCTTCCAAGCACCGCGTGCGCACGCCCTCCTCAGCGCGTTCCGGCCCGCACAATGTCGACGGGCACCAAGACCGTCAGATAAACGATGGGCCCTCAGCCGATCTTCTCCCAAGGGTCCAGCACACAAATCAGGCCTGGCCTGTTCACCAGACAAGGGCCCAATCGAGGTGCCGGCTCGGCAAGTGATCGGGCCAACGTGTCGAAGCCGTTGATTTCACAGGGGCCGTCAGGGCTCCGTCGTTTCCTTCTCTAGCCTTCCCGCCTCGAAGCCCGGACTTCTCCAAACTCCGTCCTCTCAAGTTCTGCTTCTCTGGTAGAAATCACCTTTCTTTCCTTTTCCACGGCTCGCCTCATCAAAGCCGGCTGCCGTCTCTCTCACGGTAGAAATCACCTCCTCATAAAGAGTCGATCGCCGACTGACGTGCAGGCCGCCTCTCAATTGTTCTGCGTCGCTTCGAAGCGACTACTGTTTCCACACTCTGAACCTTTTTAGCGCAGCTTCGTTCGCTCGGCTTCAAAGCCACCCCGAGCACGCTCTGAAAACCCGACTGTTTTTCGAAACTGAACCCCTTTTTTTTCAGTTTCTCTTTCGTTCGCTCGCTTTACACATGAGCCACGCCTCTCATCAAGAAGCGAACAAACTCTCCCCTAGCTTCCACTTCCTCTTTTTGGCCACACCCTCTCAGCGACTGCGGCGGGGCCTAATCGTCGCGAGAGGGAGAAAGAAGAGGGAGCCCTTGGGCACACCACCACTGTACGAACAATTCAAAAACATGCATCCTACCCACCTCCCGACACACATGTAACGTCCATTTTACCACACAACTAGCTAACATGCATTTAATGGGGACTGAGCTAATCCTATATTTAGTAGTCCAATAGGCCATTTCCGTAACAATATATATGTAACATATATACACATTACATTATGTATATATATAATACTACAGTACATTATATATAATATATATATAGAATAATATATTATATACATACATATATTATACCATATTGTTTAAGCTGTGGAAATTTCGCAAACCACCAATTCAGGTCCCGTAGGTGAGGTATCCTCTAAAGTACATTGGTAGTTAGCCCAAACCCGTTGTCTAAAGGGAATTTATGTTGATTCATTTCGGGCTGCCGACGGGCTTTGAGATAGGCGTTTTTTTTGTTCTATCTTATTTTGAATCAAACCGCCATAACCATCAAACCACACCAAAAACCTCCACCACCCTCACCTCTCTCCTGCTACGGCGCATTCCCGCACCACCGCTGTGAACACTGAGCGTCGGGCTGTCTTGGCTCGTTCCGCGATCGCACTGAGCCCGGCGAGTGCAAATGCGCCTTTCCGAGAGAAAGAATTCGGAATCAAGGAATGCTACACGCCCACTTTCTGATCGCGTTCCAATCAGCAAGGCGCGGAGCCGGCTTGGCCCGCCTCCAGGCGTACGGTCTGTGTGGAATCCATATATTCCAAATTCTAGATCAGAGGAGGTTCACGCCCACTTTACACTCCGTCAATGGGCGAGCGTGGCTCCGCCCCTGAGCTCATCCTGAATCCGGAAAATCTGCATTTTGGTTCTCCTTGCCGGCCGATAAAACGCCAGACCGCACAGCAGTGAATAGCAGTCGATCGGGTGCAAGAGGGAGGAGGCAGAAGCAGAGAGTTTTTGGCAGAGTCATCGGGCGAGTGTGGAGCCGGCGCGTGTGGCCAGAGAGTTTTGGCAAGAGGCCAAGGAGCTCGGGTCGGAGGCAGGAAGACGGCGGTCAGGCGACGAGGTCGGCAAGTGGGATCGCTCGTCGCGGGAACCCAGCCAGCAGCCATTCTCCTCCAGGGCATCAACAATCCCCCCCCTTTTGTCCCCGCCCGCCGTGCGCTGAGAGAGTGCACAAAGGGGGCCCCGTTCCCACCCACTACAAGCGTGCCAACCGAAACCGCGAAAGGAATACGGAGATTGGCGGCACTGCGCGCAGCCGACATTGCGGCTCGTCACGAGGGATGCGGGTAGGACCCCCCCCGTCTCGCGGACCTAGGACCGCTCCTGCAGGTCCCGCGCAAATATTGGCCTACAGGCCCGTCTGTCCCCCTTGCACTATGAGGGTGGCTTCTTGCTCTGAGTAACTCGTTGGCGCCGTCTGTAAATTAGAACTGTATAAGTGGTGCCGTGTGTACGCGTTTAGTCGGTCGTAGCTCTGCATTGTTGTTTTTGTTTTAAATTGCTTTAATGTCGCATACTGTATGGCTGTATATGTGTTGCTATTCCGTGGGTGTGAAATAAATGTGCTTTGGTGTTGAATGTTCCCCGTTTGGCTGCGTCCTTTCCTTCGTTGAACTCCATGCTTGGGCTCACGTAAAAGGTTCGTAGTGGGCGTGATACGCCCGATAATTAAATTGGAACCGTCGAGAGGCCAATGATAAAACCGCTCGGTTTATCCGATAGCAAGGAAACGGACCGCTTAGCGGTTCGTGTCGAAGTCGACCTGCCGGCGGGTGCGGGTCGCCCGGTTACCATCCGCGTCGGGTACTTAGGTAGGTCGAGTTGGCGAACAACCCTATCCCACGCGGGTGGCCGATTGGCAACGATCTGGGAAGGCCGAAGGCCCCACCCTGACTGGCACCGGCGTTAGTCCGAGAGGTTCATGACAGAATTGTCGCGTCCGGTGGGTGACGTGGCCGCGATTTCGAGTCACCGTGGCATTCGCACGCCGGCGGGCGCGAAATTCGCAACAACTGTGTCAGAGAGCGCGGAAACGAAACTCTCGGTCTCCAAGCTAAATTCACGGGGAATGAGTCCAGGGGTGAGAGGAGCGACCCCTGTCATTCCCTCCAAATTACGACGCGATTAAAATTAACCCGTTACGAAGAATAGAATGGAGTCTCAAGGCGAGGGGGTGCCGGGGAATAGTGAATGTATATGTGTAGTAATGTAGGATCCATGGTTCCAGGGGTGGAAACCCCGAGCAGGAGCATTGGTGGTTGCAGGAACAGTTCCCCCCCAAACGAACCCAGCCCCCCCTGAGCCCGATAATTGGGTGCGGCGCGCGCGGTGTTATGACACCTCCCTTCCCCCTCCGCCAAAAACTCCCCGATCCTGGCCCGAATCGGCTCAGCCAAATGCACCCGACATGGCCCAGCTAAATTCGCCAAATGGGGCCCTTGGCAAAAGATGAATTGCGGATTGCGCAACACAATGAATGCGAGAATAAAACGACAAGCTGGATTACATTGAATTGCGAAAATGGAATGGAAACGCGTGCCAAAATGGATGAGATAGATAAACGATATGCGAACCCAAACGGGGTGAGAGAGCAGCAATAGGCCGAAGCCTGCAGGCGGGTCATGAGGAATAAAGAACGGAGTGCGTTTAATGGCGACGCCAACGTGTGGGAGCGAACGAGGCTGGAGGGGTGCAAACTGTTGTCAGGCCGCAGTGAGGCGGGTGAGGAACAAAGTAATTTGGGGGACGTGTGGGGAGAAGTGGTGAAGGTGACGGAGAGAGCAACGTGACTGGTGACCGAGAGGGAAATACAATTTGGGGTTGACGGAGACGTGCACGAGGAGATAAACAAGGAAAGAGAGGAAAATAAAAATAGCTGGAGCACGGGAGGATAGGAGGGTGAATTGAACGGGAGTTATGAGACGAGCACACACACCACGATTATAGTGACCAATGAGGAGGGGGGGGTCGGGGGGGCGGGGGGGGGGGGAGGTGAAGGGGGGGGGAGCTGCGGACGTGGTTAGAGACCCGGTGTGAGCAGCTGGATTGGCCTCCGTCCAGGAACGAGGGAGGGAGTATCCCCCTTGAGCGACTCACGACCAGCGTGGGTTTACGGTCGTGCTTTGTGAGTTCGAGGGTGATGAGTGGCTGGTGAACGGTGCACGAGGAGCTTGGGGGGTATAGAGGCCCCGGAACCCCTTGTGGTGGCACGAATCCGAGCGTGTTGGTCCAGCGTGCTGTGTTGTCGAGGTGTGGTATTACACAGCGTGGTCGAAATGGCCGGTGCTGCAACGCATTGCATAGCACGAGGTTTTGCATAAGGGCGTGTGTGAGAAGCGACGGTGCGTGACGAGACCCCGTGTGTGGAATGGGACCCCGGGTATAGAGTGACACCCGTGTGGGAGTTGAAACCCCGCGTGTGAGTGATGTTGGTGGGCAAGGTGCCAAAGTGCCGTGCCTCCCACACGCGTGTGTGGAATGGGAACCGTGTGTGGAAGGAGCCCACGTGTGCAAGTGGAAGGGCCATGTGTGAATGGAACCAGTCGTGCAGGGAGGGTGGCATTGCCGTGATGAACGGCCGACGTGTGAGAGAGACAGCGTGTGTAGAGAGCGGTATGTTGAGGAGATGACGGTGAGCATGTGCGAACATGCAGCCGCGTCTCCCGGTGTGAGGTAAATGTGTGGTGTGTGCAGTGTTTTCCCGTTTGAAAAACACGCAGGTGTGCGTGGGTTAAGAATTGGCGCGACAACGACAGCGACAGAGGGACAAAAAGCCGGGGTAGCGCCGTAAGTTTGTTTGAGCACCGCGCCGGGTTCACCAGCGGCGATGTGCGAAGTGTCCTGTGCTGTGCAACGCACGAAGCCGCCACGTGCTCGCTTGCAGGAGTGAAAGCCCGGTCGGCGTGAACAGCCAGCGTGATTTGCCGATCCCGCGACGGACAAAGTGTAGCAGGTAAGACGGATTTTGGACCGGATCGGGTTCCACGCGAGCTGTGGTTAAGTCCAACGGGCAGAGCAACATGTGGTTCGCGTGGGGGAAGCCCCTCGGAGTGCGAGGTTTGCTTTTGGGGTGCAGTTAGGGTGACGTCATGGCTTGCACGTGGTTGGAATCCGGCAGGAGGGTGAATCCTTGCCGGATGGTACCGTCCAGAGGGACGAGACACTGCAGCTGCATGACGTCACGGGCAAGGGTTGCAAAGTGCGCAAGCGCCTGCGAGTTGCCGCGCTGGTGGCTTGCGGCGTAATTTGAAAAATAAAAATAAAAAAATTAACAAAAGCAAGCTCGCTTTCGCGTGAAACAGGATTCCCGGGTCATGGCGGTGGAAGACCCCCCTGACCAGGGCACAGGATGACAACTAGTTAGGGAGATGGGTTAGTGTTAGCTAGACCGACTTCAATGGTGGTCAGGGGTATAGTCCTCATGGAGTCCGTTGGGAATGGATTAGGTAGAGGATGTTAGTCAGATTTAGGAGCGAAATGATTTTTTTTGTGAATTTGAGGGACAGTGACAGCTGTGGATGTTGTAGGAGGGACGTAAGTTTAGCTACGCAGTGTTAAGTGGACGTGCTGTAGTTTAAGGACGACGTGGCTGAGCACGAGTGAGTTATAGGGGACGGTATGTTAGAAGGAGCAGAGTTCAGCGTGTGTGTGTTGAAGAGTTGGTGAGGTTGTGTGGAGACATGTTGATGGTGAGGCCAGCGGTCTGTGTGAATGGAAGTGATTGGGAATGCATGGTTCCGATGAGTGATTGGGGAGGAGGAGTAATTCCCTGCCCAAGGGACCCGGGGTCAGTGTAAAATGAGTATGGGTTAGTTAAATTGACAAAAAGAGGTCGTTTTGTTGTTGGTGGGAAAGATAGGCTCGAACGCTGTTTGGAGGGTGCAGGAGCCCTGTTGACGGGCTTGGGAGCATGGCTGCAAAAAGGTGAGTATCGCTGAGTGGGTAACCCGGCACCGGGCTTCGTCGGCCGTGCTAGGCCAAGAGCCCAATGGGGGCCGGAAGCCGTAGTGGGCTACGGGTGCGCCCGCATGGTCGGGGGCCCGGGGCCGCCATTAGCCCGCGTGGCCAGTGTTGTGGGCCACAAGGGACCCTCGAAAGGGGCCGCGGGACGCCAGCCTGCCACGTGAGCGTTTCAGGGGAGGTGCCAGGGAGGGCACTCCCGGTGTTTAGGGAAGCGGTTAGGTCGAGGCAGTGTAGTGCCCGGGGTGCCCATCGTTAGAGAACGGCAGTAGGGTCGTTGCTGCCAAGGGAGCCAGCGCGTCCAGCCATGAGACCGTGTGGGGGCACGGGAGAAAATTGGGGGCGAGGCCGAAACTTTGTGAGGACACCAACACAGGCGACGGGGATCTGCGGTTTTAGAACAATAGTTTAAGCGAAGAGGCGCTTGTTAAGCCCCGGGTAGTTTACAAGGTTAATGGTTAGGGTAGATTAGGAAGTGTACCCTCCGCCCATCCATCCCTTCGCTCTCGTTGTTGGGCCGTGGACCCACTTTGGGTTAAAGAATCGCTGAAGTCTGGGGAGGCCATCCGAGGCTTGAGTTGGGCTCGACGCAGGACGCTAGCCCTCCCTCATTCCCCTCCAGAGGGAACGTAAGGGTTGGGAGTAGGTCTAGGAAGACTATAGGTTAGCCGAACAAGGACAGTAAAGGGGGTATATGGGGACGATTTGATTGGGGAAGTAAAAATAAAAACAACAAAAAAATAAGTTGAGGCTAAATTGGTTTTGACAATTAAGGAGTGGGATAGACGTGACAGAGCAAAGGCGATAGTAGGGAGGGAGACAGTAAGGGTAGGTCCGAGCCCCTTCTGAAGTGGCCACACACGCACGCCCTCCCAACCTACCTGCAAAGGCAAAGGCTGGCCAACTTACATCGCTGGCTGTGTGCTGCGAGGCCTTGTACCGGCCGGAGTCGTCTGCAGCTGTTTCTACAAGGCCTGTGTCCGAGGTCGATGTCCGCCGTCTGTGTTTGCCTGCAGCGGCTTGTTCTGCAGGCTGTGATTGCCTGCTCACCCTTGCCAATGCCTTGCCGCCTGCCTTTGCCTCCATGCCCCACTTGCCCACATCGTCATTTTGCCCGCGTCCAATTTTGCTTTCCCCGCCCCCTGTTCTTGCCATGTGCGCCAGGATCATCAAGCAACAGTTTGGCAAGCTGCGAGAACTTTCCTGTTGGCAGCTACAACACGGGCCTGCAGTGCCGGCCCGGTGCGCCGTTCACCGTTGACTTTTGACTGTTACCTTTTCCTGCAGAGTCCTATTGATTCCTGGGCCATGGTTAGTGTAAAATTTGTAAGTTAAGGTTAAAGATGTACGTAAAATATGAGTGCGCCCCCGGCATGTCGGTCTAGCCGCCGGCAATTTATTTAAGTCTGTCTGAGCGAATGGGTTTGTTTAGCGAGTTACTACAGCCCTCGAGTTTTTAATTTATTGTTTTGGGGGAAAACACGAATACCATGAAATGTCGCACCATGGATCCGTAGGTAAAACTTACTAGGGGAGAACTACAATGATGGCACACGAGAATTTGACGACTCGGGACGAGTCTGTAAAAAAGGGGAGGGGTATGTTACGGCTGTGGAAATTCGCAAACCACCATTCCAGCGTCCGTAGGTGAGGTTATCTCTAAGTACATGTGGTTATAGCCCAACCGTTGTCTAAAGGAATTTATGTGATTCATTCGGGCTGCGACGCTTTGAGATAGCGTTTTTTCTGTTCTATCTTTATTTTGAATCAAACGCGCCAAAAACCTCCCACCACCCTCAACTCTCTCCTGCTACGCCATCTCCTGCACCACCTTGAACAACTGCAGCGTCGGGGCTGTTTGGGCTCGTTCCGCGATACGCACCGAGCCGCGAGTGCAAAGTGCGGCCTTCCGAGACGAGAATTCGGAATCAGGAATTGCTACACCCACTTCTGATCCACCAATCAGCAAAGCGCGGAGCGGCATTGAGCCCCGCCCTCCAGGCGGTCTGTGTGGAATTCATATATGCAAATTCTAAGGATCGGGGAGGTATCACGCCCACTTTACCTCCGTCCAATGGCGTGAGCGTGGCTTCCACCCACTGAGCTCATCCTGATCCGAAATCTGCATATTGTTCTCCTGCCGGCCGATAAAACGCCCAGCGTCACGCAGTGAAAGGCAGTCGAGTCGGGTTGCAGAGGGAGAGCAGAAGCAGAGAGTTTTGGCAGAATCATCGTGGCGGAGTGTGGCAGCGGCGGCGTGTGGCAGAGAGTTGTGGCAAGAAGGCCAAGGAGCTCGGGTCCGCAGGCAGGAAGACGCGGTCGGCGACGATGGTCGCAGTTGGGCACTCGCTGCGTCGCGGGACCCAAGCAGCAGCTTCTCCTCCCAGCATCAACAAATCCCCTCCCCCTTTTTTCCCCCGCGCTTGAGAGAGGTGCACAAAGGGGGGCCCGTTCCCCCCCCACTCCAAGCGGTGCCAACGAAACCCGCGATAGGAACACGGAGTTGGGCACGCCGCGCAGCGACATTTTGCGCGCGCTGTCACGAGACACGGGTAGGACCTTCCGGTCCGCGGGACCTGGCCGCTCCAGCAGGTCCCGCGCAAATATTGCCTACAGGCCGTCTGCCCCTGCCCTAATGAGGGGTGGCTTTTCTTGGCTTTTGAGTAACTGTGTGTTGGCGCGTCTGTAAATAGTAACTGTATAAAGTGTTTCCGTGTGTACGCGCGTTAGTCGGTCGTGCTCTGCATTGTTGTTTTTGTTTAAATGCTTTAATGTGCATACTGTATGGCTGTATATGTGTGCTATCCGTGTGGGTGTGAAATAAATGTGCTTTGTGTTGAATTGTTCCCGTTTCGCTGCGTCCTTTCCTTCGTTGAAACTCCATTCTTGCTTCAAGTTAAAAGGGTTCGTAGTGGGCGTGATACGCCCGATATTAATTGGAAACCGTCGAAGGCCGACGATACACGCTCGTTATCCCGACTAGCACGGAAGGACCGCTTAAAGCGGTTCGTGTCGAAGTCGAGCTGCGGCGAGGGCGATCGCCCGGTTTTACCATCCGCGTGGTAGCTTAGGTAAGGTCGAGTTTTGCGCGAACAACCCTTACTCCACGCGGAGTGGCCGATTGGCACCATCGTGGTGAGGCGAAAGGCCCACCCGTGACTGGCTCCCGGCGTTAGTCCGAGAGGGTCACGACAAGAATTGTCCGTCCGCGTGGGCACGTTGCCGCGATTCGAGTCCACGTGGCCGTTCGCACGCCGGCGGCGCAACTTCGCAACAATATATATGTATAATACAGTCGATGCGCCGCTTAACGACAGTTCCGGCGAACGACGGATCGCATATACGACGGATCTGCCCAGCTCTGAAAAAAAAAAAAATGAAAAAAAAAATGTAGCTGAAATTCCTATCGCCGAGTTTGATGTAGCGACGTAGTGCTGCCAGTCGTATAAAAAATAGCCACATACAATTATGCTACGCTGTAAGTACATAATACTTCATAATGTATAATAAACGGACAGTGTGGACCGTGTTATAATGCATCGTTGAGGTCCATAAAATGTCATCACGAAAAAGCTAGGGTCTGCTAATCGGGATATCAAGGAAATCGGCTTTCAAAACTGAACCAATGTTTGACACGTTTACTTCTACCAGCCAAGTTAACGATTTACCTTTGAATGAAGAATCCTGCGAATAAAATCGTTTTTTTAACAGTCGAAATTAAACACTCAATTTCTTTTTGGTGAAGCTTTTCATGTTGTTAAACAATCGCACTGTTCCGAAAATATTATATCCAATTGACAGGTCTCGTTTCTTCATTAATAAATTATAACATCGATGCAATGATGTACGTGTTTATAAAACCAAACGCTATTATTCATCTTTCTATAATCGATGCGAGAGGAGATTGTAAGCTGCTGCTAAAACACCGATGCCGTCATGACAGACAAAGGTTTAAAACTAACGTGTCTTCCGTCCTCTGGAATGCGTGTACAATTGCCGACAGTATTCAGACAGTAACATGTGTAACAGGTTTGTATCCGAGACAATAGGCTATACCATAATAGCCTAGGTGTGTAAGTTTTGTGTAAGTACGATGTTCGAAACGAAAACAAAAACGAAAAAAAAAATGATGTTCGCACAACGAACGACGTCGCTAACGACGCGTTTCTCAGAATTGTAACCCCGTCGTTATAGTGGGCTGACTGCATATATACAGTAATTCGTCGAATTACGACCTATGCGACTTTACACCTTGACTGATCGAATTTACGACCATGCCACGACTGAGATAATGTTACTCGTAACGTCTGGCCACGACTTGCTCCGCGATCTGGCAGCGCGCGAGTGGTTGCCCAGCTGGGCGTACGACAGTTTCCGCCCTGAGCCCGGCCAATGCGAAAGCATGTTAGCGTGTCTCGCGTATATAGCGCAGTTATATCCTGTATCCATCTTGTCTTAACATTTTTTAATTCAAACCTCGAAGATGGTCTAACCAAAGAGGAAATTATCTTTTCTCTCCTCGCGACACTGCCAAGAAGAAAGAAAGGCCATTGATCTCACCACGAAAATGCAGGTGGATCAAAACAGTACGAAGGCGGAAAGAAAGTGAATGCGATCGTGTTTGGACTGTTGGTGCAGTGTTTGACTTAAACCTGCACGGAGTAAAAACGTTATAAAGTTAACAATAAAAATGTTTTTATAACCATCGTATTAACAATAAATGAACCAAAGAAAATGTCAATAAAATATGACTTTACAGATGATATTACTCATTATAGCAGGATAATATACATACGGTAATTTTTGCTTAGGCCTTATACAACTATAAATAAAGTAAAATAAAAGGTTGGCCGACTTACGACTGGTCGTCGTAACGATCGCGGGTCGTAAGTCGAGACTTACTGTATACACATGCATTTATACACATAATATTATACATATACATCATACTATATATAATATATATATACATACATAGAGTATTAGATATATATATATATACATATAATACAATATATACATACACAGCCGGTAGGCGGACATCGGTAGTCGATCAAGTCGAATTTTAGTCGTTTTCAGCCTTTTACTAGCAACTCAAAAGCGTCATAGCAACGGTTCTTTCTCACACATAACTAGGACATACCATGAACCTACATTACCAGCGTTTCATGTATACTCTTGAATGTTGACATCATCTGATGTATATCTGATATATTTCATGTATATACCGAGACACACGCTACGAAAGAGAGCCCACAGTGCGCTCGTGGCCCCGATTTTGATTTTCGAAAAAATTAATTATATTGAGATATTTTTTGAAAAAATTTCGAGGTCCGTTGCTAGGCAACGGATGGTCCATAGCAATGGTTCTCATTTGCCACACAAGTCCTAAGGTCATGGTATGACCTACCAACCAGTCTTCATGAAATCGCCATTGTTATTTTCAGAGCACTGGACCGAACAAGACATACATACAGACAGGACAGACAAACATATCGACGGAAATACTGATAATAAGGGTGCGACTACATTGACTACCAATATATACACATAATATATAATATTATACTATATATAATATATAATATACGTATACAATTATATAATAGAATAAATCATAGAAATACATATATATACATAAATATATATAAATAGCAAATATAAATATATATATATAATAAACTATAATATTACATATATATGCACAATATACACATATATATATATATAATACATATATACACTATATATACATACATATAGAATATATACATAATCTATACATACATATACATCATATATATTATATATATAAATAAATATATATATATATATATTATATATGCATCCATATGAAGACCACAAGGGGAAACAGAGATGTCAGGATAAGTCAATTTTGAAGAAACTGAAAAACAAAGTTTCAAGACTTTGGTGGACTGGTTAATAACTGTCATTATAGATTTCTTTCCAGTAAAAGGAAGAGTGATCATTGCCGATCAATATTAAGCATGTAGCATTGCCAAGCTTCTGTGTTATTTAATTTAAGAGCAAAAACGAATCAATGTTGCAAACTCACTCACTGGTTATTCCCTTGTTAATAATTGCCATGCAATTTTAACCTAGGATGTGTAGCAAATTCATGCTTGTGGTTATTAGCATACATTACATGACTTTGGTGATCACAGATATTTTTTCAACATTAAACGTCATTTTTCTTTGTTTGATTGGTGTTTCAACGCCATACTCAAGGGTATTTCGCTTAAATGACGACGGATTCTCCATTTCTTACTCCGTACTACTTAATATGATGGAAAACAGGGAGCGAAACCAAGGATAAACCACCCGCGAATTGCCGAAGTCACCTCATGTGACTCCCTCATATACCTAAGCAGGTTGATTGGGCGGTGGGTACATCGAATGAGGATGGTACTCAGACGCGCTAACCATTAAAGCCACGGCGTGGGTCCAATAAAAGTCACAATAAAGGTTTGACCAGGCTTGAACCACGTATATGCACAACTACGGAGCCATGATATAACCAAATAGGCTATTGTCAGTGCTCAGAGTTTATGCTGTGAAAGTTTTACAACCTTTCATTTTTTAGTTTCTCACTCTGAATATTATGGTGGAACAGTTAACATGAATGAAAGGGAGATAACCAGGAGTAAAGTACTGACAACTCAGGGTTTCTACTTGTTCAGCTTTGACAACACTTGTTTTTCATTGGCACGGCTAAACTTATACCATAATAAATTATGTGACACCCCTGGTTATTTGTTAAAGTAATATTGTGAGAGGAAACCTTTTTGCCAACTATTGGCAGGTGCTAATAACCCTGAAATTTATTAAAACGTGACATCTCTGGTTTTCCCCCTTGTGGTCTTCATATATACATATATATATATATATATATATATATTATATATATTATATATATATATATATATATTACGATATATACATATAATATTATACGAATTTATACAAGCCTGGTGCTTGCGTTGTGGTTAGGGTAGCGGCTCTGGGATCCAAAAGTCCTGAGTTCAAGCCCCGTGAGCCGCTTGAATTAATACACACCAGGAGGTTGACTCAGCCTGTCATCCTACCGAGGTCGGCGAAGTGTGATACCAGTGTACTGGCCCCGGTGTTATGCCCCGGTTAGAATAGCGTGTACCATATCCCTGTGTCGTAAGAGGTGGACCAGCGGTGCGTCAGAAGGCACGGTTGTAAATCCTGTGCCAAATCATTATGCGGATCATAACGGATGATCCGCTGGGTGACCCCTAACGGAGCAGCCGAGAAGAAAAGAAGATATGATATATACACATATATATATATATAATATCGTTATAAATATACATAGAAAATTAACATATATACTATATTATAAATTCAAATGATAATATACATTAAATTATACATATATATATACATCTCTATTATAATACCAAGTCTTGCACACTAAAAAACTCGGCTCGCCGTCACACGATCCCTATGAAATTGCTTGTGGCGCTTAGCGACATGCCGCCAAGTTTGGAAGTCTTGGCGTTCCATAATACCACTCTGCATTGCACAATGCGTATTTTTGTCATTCCCTCGTGTTACGGTCTGTCGTTGCTACCAGCTATGTTGTACTGCTATCCCGTGCATGTGCACGGGTATCGCTAGGATACATATATATGTTACGCTGTGGAAATTCGCAGAGCACCATATAGGTCCTTAGATCAGTTATGCCGATAAGTCTGTGTTCAGATAGATTTCCCCACCGTTATCTAATGGGAATTATTCGTGTGATCAGGGCTGTGATCTTTGAGTTAGCCGTTTTCTTTTGCTATCGTTATTTTGGACCAACGCTTCACAACCACCACCATCGCTCTCATCAACATCTATATCTCGGTGCAGGCTGGGACATTTGGAATTAAATTTTGCATCAATAATGGGAACAAAAAGAATGTGAGGTTGACATGTTTTTTTGACCTTGACCCAATTTAAGATCACGACCCAATTATAGACATTTAAACATTTTTCACGAAACTCGACTAAGGTTTTGTCTGATCAGAACGAAAATTGCCCTCTAGCAGCCCAGAGGAAGGTGCATTTATGCTTAATTTCCATCATAACCCTCCAGGTTAAAAGTGAAGGTCAAATGGTGCTCTTAAAAACAACACAACATGTTTTTGTCATCGCTAAATTTTGCCAATGTGTAATCTCAAAGACTGCTTGGTCTTCCAAGATGTTTTGTATTTATAATAGTGTACCTGCACTGAAGTTGTGCACCTGATATTTGTTTTGTGTCCTTGACCTAGTTTTTTCGGATTGTGACCTAATTAATAAAAAACACCTTTTGATCATCACTTGAATAATTATTTTCCTCCGATTTTTATGGATAGATTGTAGATGGGAGACATTTTCTTTATTTACACATCTATCCCTAAATGTTTAAGGTCATATGGTGGTCTGAAAAAATATGGCCATCATTGGATCACTGGCCAAGGATAAGTCACGGGCGATTGTCAAGGGTAAGCCCAACTCACCCGGTCAGGGGAGGCTTACCCTTGGCGATCGCTTTGTGATCACAGAATATCTAGTTTATCATTGAGCTTACTTATCTGCTATTTTTTTTACTGAAGAATCACGAGATGACAGAATCTCACAAGAATCTGAATTAAGTGGTTTTTTAAATTTACTTTTAACATTGTTCTTAACGAACAGAAACAGAACGTTGTTAAGAACAGGAAGAAAGGGTGAGAGGGAACAGAGTGATGGGGTGGAGATTGGGCATTGGGAAAAGCGGGTGAGGTGATGGAGAGAGGGTTTTGAAACGTTGGGAGGGGGAGGGTTGAGAATTTGGGTTGGAGACTTTGAGGTGGGATGAGAGTTGAGGAATTTGGGTGGGAGGAGGGTTGAGGGCTTTGTGGTAGGAGAGGGTTGAGGACTTGGGGTTAGGATGGGGCATTGCTGAATTGCTGTTTGGGGGGAGAGGGAGGGGAGTTGAAGGCTTTAAGAAGAAAAGGGGAGTGGAGAACATAGAGTTGGAGTGGGTGGCAGAGAGGGGACAGAAAGTTGGGAGAGTGGGGTTGAAGCTTTAGTGGGGTGGTTGATGATTTGGGGTTCGGGACTTGAGGTGGAGGGGGGGAATTTGAGGACTTGAAGCAGAAAGGGAGAGGGGAGGACAAAGTTTGTGTGGTGGGACAGAGAGGGGCAGAGAAGGGGGGTTGAGGCTTTGGGCCAGGGTTTTGGGACTTGGGATTGGAGGGGGGTGAGCACTTGGGATTGGGAGGGGGGTTTGCATATTTGGGATTTGGGGGTGGGGGAGTTGAGGACTTGAGGAAGAAAGGGAGAGGGGAGGACAAAGTTGGTGTGGTGGGACAGAGAGGGGGAAGGGAGGGGGTTGAAGCTTTGGGGGAGGGGGGTTGAGGACATGGGATTGGGAGAACGGCTGAACAGATTGAGGTGAAATTTTACAAGTATGATTGCCTATTCATGAGGAACAAAAAGTTTCCACCTATGACGTCATAGTTCACAGGTTTGGCAACCATATTGGATTTACCCTAAAATCTTCTCCAGAACGGCTTGACAGATCGAGGGGAAACTTCACCCACATGTTCCTCAAGCCTGATATAACCAGGGTGTTCAACAAATAAATAATTAATAGGTCACATGGTCTCGGCAGCCGTATTGGATTGAACAAAAAATCTTTTAAAAATTATTTATATTGAAACCGCTTCATCAATCGACGTGAAATATCATGACTATGATCTAATAGTCATGGTGAATAAATGTTTTAAATTTCAACCTATCGGACGCATGGTCTGGCAGCCAGAATTATTTAATATTTTGAATCTGGGTCAGGGATTTAATTCAAACCTGGTACAAGTATGTATTATAAATGATGTGATAAAGTGGGCGGAGGAATATTCAGAACAGGGACACATGATAGAACACACATGTGGAGGCGTGGTTATTATGCTGGGGCGTGGTTACAGAGATTAGTGACCATGGTAACACCGGAGGCTTCGGGGGCAAAATGACAAAACTTGCATCCCTGCAGAGAGTCCGCGGACAGCCCATTATGTCATAGATAGGTCTTCGGTCCGTGCGACCATATCCACAGAGCCATGTTGATGGTTCCATGTGTGTGAGCAGCGCTACACGGTTGCAACCACACCGAGCACCGCGAGTGTTGAAATGCGAATTTGAATGTGCAACATTTGAACCAGGTGCCTTCTTTGTCAGGTTCTAGAGCTGCCATGGTAACCCAGAATAGCTGAAGTCCCGAGATACCTCTTCTGTCTATGGTGGAAGCACTGAGGTACCCAGAATGGCTGAGCGAGTAGATCGATAACCCCTTTTGCAAGCGTACCGGTCTCGACTCGCTCCGACGTCAGGGTGAGGCTCGGTGAGCCGGAAACTATGCATAAGCGTCGATTTTTATGCGATATTCAGATTCCGGGGCCCAGCGGCCGAACCACTAATTTGCAACTTCCAGGTGAACCATGTTCAAAAACATCCCAAGAACTATTATGTTGTATATATCGGACCGGGTGTACGATGAAAGACCAGTCTGGCTCTCGCTCCTTCTAGCATCTGCCTAGCTTCTCAGGACACTAAACTCGTATGTGGTATGATCTCTTCAATTTATAGGTCGGAGGAAAAAGAAGCCGATCCTTCGAAAAAGGGTCAGACTAATGCAAAAGGATGATCGGCAATCACCGCCATGACGTGCCCCGACCGTGACGACTAGCGACGTCACGATATCGAAGAGTGCCCTCTTAGTTTTATCCTTTTGCTTGACCGCTATTTTTACTGATGCATCGGGAGACGACAGGATCTCGCCAGATTGTGAATTAAAGTGTTTTTATTTTATTTACTTTAACATTGTTCTTAGTGAACAGAATAAATGCAGGAGCAATAGAGGCATGTTTTAACGTTTCAGGTATTCACCTTCACGCACCTGTATTTTTTAGGCTCTCATTTGTGCCCAATTCAATTTACTTGTTTAATGCTAATGTAAGTAGGATGTGATGCACCCCTTTTTTTTCAAATTCAATTGCCAGTGTATGAAAAATTTTCATATCTCACGTGGACAAGAAAAAAATGCAATAAAATTAAATGATGGGCCGAATGGCCTCCTCTGTGCGAAAGTTCTGGATTTTTATAATGTTGTTAAGAAAGGGGGAACAAGGTTTGGGTGGGGGGGACAAGGTTTGGGTGGGGGGGGGACAGAGAAGTTGCGTGGGGAGGAGACAGGTGGAGAGGAATAGAGTTAGTTTAGGGGGTTTGGAGGGGTGGTGAGCTTTGGGATGGGGTTGGGAGGAGGGTTGAAGATGTCGGGCTGTTAGTGGGGGTTGAGGATTCGGGTGTTTCAGGGGTGGGGGGGGGAAGGGAGTTGGAGACAAGGGGTGTTGATGACTTGAATTTGAGGGGGGAGAGTTTGAGGACTCGAGGATGGATGCGGAGGGGGGTGGGAAAGGGGTTGACGATTTGGGGTTGGGGACTTTGGGTTGGGAGGGGTGTTTAAGGACTTGTCGTCACATCTGACATTACACAGAATTTCCGAGAGTGCCTGCTAGTAAATAAATAACATAAATGCTCTACATGAGGCTGGAATGGTGGATCTGGAGGGATTTGATTGTGAAGGATATACAGTACATTAAAATCTGCAAGACAAACGACCACCGAAGTGTTATTGCAAACTCCACTGCAGCGTGTGTCGATGATCCCTCTGTGAACAACCTCAGAAACAGACAAATTTGACTTGTTTACACAAAAGGGTGAAATAAATTTACTTGTTTACTGTGGGGGGATCAAACCTGCACAGTTCGTCAAACACAAACTGTACGTACCTTAAAACTGTTTAAAACGTACACGCAAATGTTCTTCCTTATTAAAGCTCACCTGTTGAAGTTATGGCAGGTAACCGAAGCAGTAGTAAAGGAAGAAAGAGGAGAAAAGAACGAGGAGGAAAATTCGTGTCCGATTCATCTTGAACTAGTTGCATTCGTGGAATGCATAGTCTCGCCTCGCGTGCTCATTCTGAACAAAAACTGAACATTCTGAACTTTGTTAACAGAACACGTTACTATTATGACCCACTGCTATTATGGCCCAATGTTAGTATGGCTCATATACCCATATCATCTATGCACCCTATTATGTCACATACTTTGCCATTATCCATAACTTTATTGACCACCAGCAGAGGTACCCGCACCTTGTGCGGAAGGAATTTAGAGTTCAGAAAAAGAGAGCCAGGTACTATACATAATTCCAATTAATTCATCACTGATAATTTAGCAGGCAATACTATAATAATAATGTTACAATTAATACAATATACACAATATTTTATATAGAACAGGCAAAAATAATATGATACAATAAGGCAATGCAGCACGACACAATAATGACCGCTGCAGTGCCTCTGGATAGACAACATTTCGAGTCTGGTTGTTGGGTGCCAGAATTGGGAGCTTGGCGATATAGGTAAGAAGATGATTTGTAATATTGCCTACCTTCAGGTGGCACATTATGACACACATTTATATCGAGATAATTGGGGTCTTCCCCCCACCGTGAACCCCCTACCCTATAGGTTTAGAAATGTTTTCTTGCATCTTCATTTCCCAAGAGGATTCCAACGGTTGCAATATGATAGGGTAACTACCGGTGGGACCGATTATATCAATGGACAGACAGACAGACAGACAGACATACATACATAAAGAAAATACAACTTTATATCTAACGACCACTTTTGTGAACATTAAGACTAGGTTGCATCAATGACAAGCCGCTTTGATACTTATACTGTCCATTCTGATGGCGGCATAAGACTGATGAGGCATTTGGCCAGCTCAGATTTCTTATGCAAGTTCAATCTCAGATGCGGTTATGTGATGTTGGTTCTGCTCAGCCAACTGACGAAGGTCTAATGTGTAACCGCCGGTATGGTTCCCCTTTTGCCTCGCTTAACTCACCAGCACGGTAAACCGATCTTTGGCTCGAACATCCGGCCAGAGTTGAGAGTTGCACCGGCGTTCGTGGTCTCTCGGAGACATGCTGTCCTCTCAGAGTTATCCAGAGGTGAACATCCCATCACAAAATACATACATATATAAATATATATATATGTATATATAAATATATATATATATATGTATATATAAATGTGTGTGTGTATGTGTGTGTGTGTATAGAGAGGGAGAGAGGGGTGGGAGAGAGAGAGAGAGAGCAGGGAAAGTGAAGAGGTGGAGGGGAAAGGAGCGAGGAGGGGTGGACATCGAGGAGAGGTGGGGGAAGGGAAGGCAGACGTTGCGGTGGAGCGTTAATTATGATTCATACTGTTTCATCAAAATGATTCTGCATAGAGTAACAGTGAAGAAGGAAACAAAATAATGTCTGAAATCCATTTTCTACCGGTCATACTATAAACACGGTCCAGAGAAAAACACCGCCCGGCCATGTCCGGAGACAAACACCGCCCGGACATGTCCGGAGACAAACACCGCCCAGACATGTCCAGAGACAAACCCCACCAGACGCATCCGGAGGCAAGCCGTCTGGACACAAACACTGCTCAGACACAGCCCAAGACAAACTCCCATCCAGACGCGTCCGGAGACAAACACCACCTGGACACGTCTGGAGACAAACACCGCCGGGTACACATCAGGAGACAAACACCACCCAGAAGTGTCCGGAGACAAACACCATCCGGACACGTCCGGAGACAAATACCTACCTGGAGGAGTCCGGAGATAAACTCCCATCCAGACATAAACACTGACCGGACACGTTTGGAGCCAAACACCTCCCATATGCATCCGGAACCAAGCTGTCCAGAGACAAAATCCCGCCAGAAAATAAACAGCACATGGAAGGTTGCAGAGACAAACACTGCCTGGACGCGTTCATAGACAAACACCACCCAGACGCGTCCGGAGCCAAACTGGTCAGAGACAAACACCGCACGGACACGTCTGGAGACAAACCCTGCCTGGACCCGTCTGGAGGCAAATACCATCCAGACATAACCACCATCCGGATATGTCCAAAGACAGAGACAGAGACAGACAGAGAGGGGAGGGGAGAGTGAGAGATGTGAGGGAGTAGGGTACTGCACTGTATTGGGAGGGAGTAGAGCAAGGATGGGACAGAGAGAGAGAGAGAGAGAGAGAGATAGAGAGATGAGGGTAGGGGAGTTAGCACAGAGAATATGTTATGCTTTATGAACAACACACACACACACACACACACACACACACACTTGGCCGATATCGGCAATTTTTCAGTAATCGCGAGGTTGGTGTCAATGTGATTACCAACTGCAGTACTTACTGTATTCAACCCAAAAACCTTGAGTAGCTTTCACTGAAAAACAACGTCACATTTATAGAGACATTTCAGGGATGTGTTCACAAACATTACTCTCTTCAGGGATGTGAACCATTCGCTCAGGGTGACGGAACATGAACCACTCACTCAGGGTGATGGAGCATGAATCACTCGCTCAGGGTGACGGAGCACGAACCACTCGCTCAGGGTGACGGAGCACGAACCACTCGCTCAGGGTGATGGAGCACAAACCACTCGCTCAGGGTGCCAGAGCACGAACCACTCATTCAGGGTGACGGAGCACGAACCATTCGTTCAGGGTGACGGAGCACGAACCACTCATTCAGGGTGACGGAGCACGAACCACTCGTTCAGGGTGACGGGGAATGAACCAATCCTTCAGATTGACGGAGAACGGACCGCTCGCTCAGGGTGATGGAGCATGGACCACTCGCTCAGGGAGACGGAGCATGAACTACTCGCTCAGGGTGAAGGAGCATGAACCACTCGCTCAGGGTGATAGAGCCCGAACCACTCGCTCAGGGTGACAGAGCCAACCACTCGCTCAGGGTGACGGAGCACAACCACTCGCTCAGGGTGCCAGAGCACGAACGACTCCTCAGTGTGCCGGAGCACGAACCATTCGTTCAGGTGACGGAGCACGAACCACTCGTTCAGGGTGAGGGAGCACGAACCACTCGTTCAGGGTGACGGAGCACGAACCACTCGTTCAGGGTGACGGAGCACGAACCACTCGTTCAGGGTGACGGGGAATGAACCAACCTTCAGATTGACGGAGAACGGATCGCTCGCTCATGTGTGCCGGAGCACAAACCATTCGTTCAGGGTGACGGAGCATGAACCACTCATTCAGCGGTCGATGCGACAGACCACTCGCTCTTAATGACGTGGTGCAGCAAAAGCGTCCGCAGTGAGTGAATGATTCGCTCAGAATGACGTAACACAGTATCGCTTTCGAGAATGGGTGCTCGACAAGTGGCTTAAGCACTCATGCAAGCCCTCCAATTTAATAGTTGATAAGGCACGGTTGGCCAGGCTTTCACTGCATATCATATAGGATCCCTTTAACTTTAAAGCCGGTCTTCACCGCACACACAGCAATTAAGGAAATAAAATGAATTTGTTCAAGTAATGACTTTATCCACAAATGAGTTGCTGCTTAATGCAGAATAAGCCTGGAGACATCAGAAAGTTCAATCGCCCGTGTAATAAACATTGCAGAAAATCCGCCATGTTGCCTGCTCGTCTGTCCATGTCACGTGGTGCATCGGTTCTGGGCCTTGCAAACATTATAACTTTTTTTTTTTAATGTCCGTTTTTCACCAAATTTGATTGATTCCCTGTGGAGCACCTCACGAAACCTCCGAAAATATAGACACAGATCTGGCAGACGCGATGGATAGGCAGTCCCTTGGGGGACAGGGCGCAAGTCAAGCATCGATGCAATAAGTCATATAGCTCAATGAAGCTCGTTAATTTTGGTACGTTCCTAAATTTTTTGTTCACTCAACATAATTTTCCAAACAGTAGAAAAAGATAAGTTTAATGCTTGGAATTTCACATTTTCTTGTGTATCTATGGAGGAGGGAGCAAAGCCAAGCTTGCTTAAAGTAAATAGGATATCAACTTCGTTGTAAGACTTGTTATATCTTTAAATCATCAGATTTCACAACAGATTTCGACACTGATTTAGTCTGGACGATATCCGATCCTAAAAAAAACAAAATAATATTTCGATGATATACTTTAATCAGTCCGTGAGAGTCGATCGTGGAAATTCGTATCATATAATGCATGAAATCGCTCCAAGCTCCTAATTTGAAAACTACAGAACTTACAAATGCGATGTACACAACGATTCGTCGCTATGATGAAGAGGCTGTTGCGGTTTTATAAACTGCATGCTGAGATTGAAACGCACACAGCACGTATACTCTTGAATAGTTATTTCCATAATGAATAGCGCCTTCCCTATCAGGGTTATTATGTAATTAAATGTGTTGGGTTGGGTAGGGTAGTTAGCACCCCCCTCTCAACCCGTTGGGATAATAGACATCAGCACGTGATTACGTGTGCCATGACTGCCATCATCACAGGGAGTGCGTGTTTTACTGCCATGGCATTCAACGTGTGCAACAAACACCCACATTCTGGAATATGCACCAAATTCTCACATTCCCATTTATTTTTGAAGCCCCACAAAGATATCACAATAGAGCAGATAGGAATGTCTAGAATAGCATGGTCCGTGTATGAGTAGTTAGCCATCTCGATGTATTAAGTAGGGAAACGTTAGCTTAAGAATTGTCCTGTTTGAATGTGCACCATACAGGGGTTGGTGCGTGGAAATAGTTAGGGATTATGTTCAGGAAATTGTGTGTATAACCTCTATGTCAATCTCAGCTGGGGGACGCCAGGAGACTTGGCATGGGAGCGAGGGCAGGGGCATTTGTCGCCTCCCAAGGGGCGCAGCTATGAACGCCTTCAGGGGAGGAGTTATAGATGCCTCCCAAGGGGGCGAGGGGGCGGAGTGTTGCCTTGAGAGGAGGGAGGAGCCTGATCGGGCAGTTGGAAGTGTGAGGAGAGCGTGGCTGGGAGTTGGGTGTGTGAGTCTGAGGGGAACACGACGGAGGGAGGAAAAAGTTGGAGAAAGAGGAGTTTTAAGGAGGTCGTCCTGCCTATCTGCCGACCATTTCATCGTTCCTGCCATGCCCCATTTGTCGACCTGCCCATGTGCCTTTGTCTCATCATCCTGGTCTTTGTCTCCCCATCGTCTGCTTGCCTCATCGTCGTCCTCCTCCCTCCTCATTGCTTGCTCGTTCCCTGCTACCACCAGAGCTGAGTCCCCCAGTTTTTTTTGTCCCCTTCTCATCAGTGACTGAGTCTGATATGTTGCGCCCTATTTCTTTAGATTTCTTTTATCCACCTTGTATATAATTATTTTTTACTTGCATTCCCTGCTTTCCCTCCCAACCCGCTGTCATATTCCTTTCGTTGGGTCAATCTTCCCCTGGTTGTTTGGGTTACAGGAAATAAATCTGTTGGGTTTACAAGAGCTAAATTTCTCGTGTCTCTCCTCATGACCCACGTGCACGTTGTCCGCCATTAATTCAGAACGTCTCCTCAGGAGTTAAGCTGCTCGGGACATCACGGGATTTTAATCTCCCACCGCAATGAGCTCAACGTTTGTTGAGATGTTGACGCTACTATATATATTGTTACGAATTTGGGAATTTGATTGCACACAACATTCAGGTTCCTTTAGTCAGCTATGTCGATAAGTGCTTTTCCCCTAGATAGCTCACCTTCATTGTTTAAATGTTCAGAAATCGATTAGATGCGCTGCGGATCAATTTAATAGTTAGGAACGAACAATGGAGACGTCCCTCCCCTCTTCTGCGAAGAGGAAGAAGAACCCTGCGTCCGTGACTCATGATGTCAACAACTCCCTCCCACCGTGTTGAGCGGGGGATGGAGCACAGGGCATGATGAGTCACGCCGGGACGGGGGAGGGGGGAGAAGGATAAGAGGAGATTTTTCTTTGTTCGTGTCGGAGTTGGAGAAGGGAGTTGAGGGGAGTCGTTCACAGACCTTCGGGTCCTGCTTGGCTTGCGTTAGGGTTGAGGCCTTCGGAAGCTTTTTGCTTCGGCTGCTCAGTGAGCTTCGGCTGGGCCTGGCTCGGAGGAGGCTTTTTGCTTTGGTGGTCAGTGGGCCTTCGGCTTCTGTTTGGCTCGGGAGAGCTTTTTGCTTCGAGCTGCTTTGTTTGGAAGAGAGTTGAGCTGGTCGCTCGGCTCGAGCTGCGAGTGGTGGCTTCTTCTTCTTGGTTCGTGGAGCTCTTTGTTCTCCATTTTGTTCCCGGCTTGGTGCGACTCATCGACCTCTTCTTGGAGGTGGTTCCTCGGGAAGCGACGCATCGACGGGAAGGATCGGCGCCTCGTCTCACCAGCACGTGTTGAAGAGCGCGGAGGATTCGCGGGAGCTCGGGAAGGATCGCGGCTCACGCGATTGGATCCAGCTCGCTCTCGCTGGAGCCCGGGTCCGAACAATTGAAGCCACACGAGGTGGAGAGGTTCGAGATAGGTTCTGGGTTTCAGCTCACCTGTCCTCCGAGCTGGAGCCCGTATTAAAGGCCTCTGCCACCATTTCTTGGGTGTGTGTGTGTGTGTGCGTACGTGTGTCCGTGGGCCCATCAAATAAGTAGGAAATTGTTAAGTGCTTTGTGTGCTGTAAATGTTTGAATTGCATTTCGTATAGACGGTCGTAGTTCTTTTGTCGTGCTTTTGTTGCTTGTATAATTGCATACGTGCTTTATTATAATAAATGTCCTTGTGTGAATGTAAACCTGTTCGTTGCGTCCTCTTCCCTTAATTGAGCTGCCATCTTGTACTCGGAATATAGTTGGTTTTTAAATAGCCGGTAAAGTGATCGGGTCCAACGGGACTGCGCGATAATACCCCGCTCGGTTATCCCAAAAGGAAGCGAGCTGCTTAAGCGGCTCGTTTCCAAGCAGTCCCGTTGAGATACAATCTCTCGGTAACCTACCCGCGCGAATAATTAGGTAAATTGAAGATTTGGCGATCGGACCCTGTAGCGCGGGTAGAGTGCGGACAAGGTTGTGGTGTGGTTAAAAACACACCCGTGGCTGGTTTCCGGCATTGATCCGGAAAGCCGCGACTGGATTGTCCGTTCGGTGGGCGAAGCGACCGCTATAGGTGGGTCCGGTCGCTCGCACGCCGACGGGCGGGAAATCTACAACAATATATATATACTATATACACTATATATATATATATATATATATATATATATATATATATATATATATATACACTGTATACTTTTCGAGTGGTTTGATAACTGGTTCACAAACATGAACAACTGAAATTCTGAGCAGCTATTTGTTTTTATGCATCTTCAAATGCCAACATCTGACCAGACTTGGCAATCTAAACTTCAGTCAGGAGTCATTCTCTGCTCTGGCACATGCATCTTCGAAAGAGGTTTGCAAATACCTTTCTAATTATTTCATTCACACATTTCAGACTGCACAGTTCAAGTGGTATATTTTTACTGAATCCAATATTTATTCCTTTAAATTTTCCTTGAGTAGTAGTCGTAATAGTATAAATATTTGTACGAGTTACTTCATGAGCCATAGACAGCCCCAGATCTGAGAACTGATGTGTGATCGCGAGTTCAAAAATAAACTGAACCCACTTGAGTTTGCGGCATGAGAAGCATTTGTGTCGGTTGTGCAGAACTTTCTTGGGAACCATAGAGCTGAACATTTTGCGGAATTAGTGAACAACATGCTAAAGGCCCATCAGAGATTGGGCTGTAGGACGTCTCTTAAAATTCACTTCTTGCATTCTCATCTTGATTTGTTCCCACCTAATCTGGGTGAGGTAAGCGATGAGCATGGCGGAAGGTTCTCACCAAGACATTTCGGTCATGGAAACGAGGTATCAAGGCCGGTTCAACCCAAACATGATGGGTGATTACTACTGGTTTCCTACAACGGGAGACCAATTCCACACACAAGAGCAAGAGCAAGTGTCTCTCACACTTCTGAACACGTCTGAACAGTGCCTACGCTGACGATATTGAAAGGAAGAGTGTAAACTTGAAGTGTTGTTTCTGAATCACTCGCAATTGGGCAGATTTCCCCCATCAAGTTTACACCCTTCCGAAGATTACGCAGGTTCTTATGTTTTATTTACTTCTTTTTCTGCAATTTGTTTATGTTCTTGGTTTGTATACACACATTATACACGGAGATCAATCATTGTTATCTAAATATGACGTTAAAGTAAATACTAAGCACTGATATTAGATGTACAACGTGGCGATCTGCCATAATAAAGTATCTCATGTAGCACGCTGGGTATCATTAATACATATACATATTTTGAAAACCTGATGTGCTGGTTAAATTCTGATTACAGATTTGAAATAAGCAGCCAAGGTTTAGTCAAGAACACCTGCATTTCCCTCAGTAGCAGACGAAAAGTTTTTTGTTTTTTTTGTGCAGCCAAACGTGCATCCATGTTCTGGTTTTGAGTGTTTCATTTAGCATTCTGCATCCATGCATACCAAATTGCTGACATTTGTGTGTGCTTGACCGCTCGTTTTCTTTATTTCTGAATATGCTTTGTTCGGTCCACAACAGAAGACTTCACTTGTTCTCTTGACAATGCTCATATATCCAGCCAAGATCGCAGCATTTTGACGAAGACCTCAGAAACAAACCCGACTGTTTCCCTTTATACAACAACATGCACAAGGACTTGTCAATATCGCTCGCAAGAGTCTATTTACGTGGCCCTTGGACTTTTCAAGGGGACAAAGATCAGCTCAAGCCTTTGGTGCAGATGTCGAGCGAGAAGGCCGGCAGAGGCACGCCTGGTCCCGTAAATAAGATTTTTGTCTTGAGACATTCCAGCGCGAGATGACGTGTACATATCACATACACAGCGAGCACTACATCAATCGGCTCTTCGGGAAGGTGCTCTTAGCCCCATGAATATTGCAGCCGCCAATATCGCCGGCGAGGCGAGTGTTTGGTTCCATTTAAAAGAGAAGCGAGAAATGCGAAATATCTGTAGGATGGTCCAACACAGCCCCTCTCCCTATCCCCGGCATCCCACTCCCCATCTCTTACCTGAAAGGCTCCAACGATGAACCTCCAGCAATAGCTTTTGCTAATTGTTACCCTGCAGGCAAATGTAACCAATCAGTCAGCCGTGTGGTCGTTTACCTCGCGCCAAAAGGGTCCTGCCATTCATTGATTCCTCCATGATATAGCGGTTCATCTAATTATACATGAGATTATTGCACTGTTTTTAAGCTAAATTAAAAAAAATACAAGTATGCGAATGAATAACCATAATTACGTCATTAATTTACTTTAATCCAGCTACGACTGCTCTCTGCGACATCTGGAAAGACCTGATAAGTTACAGGCTGTGTAAAATGATTTTTAGGGGAAATCTATTTGTTACATACATACAAAGAGTTTTGCTGGTGGGGGAGCAAAGGGGGCAGCGGATTATTCGAGCGCATGCGTACATGGTGCACATAGGGGTACAGGGTCAAAGGTATGCCTTATTTGTGTTTGTAGTAAAGATATGGCCCTTGCAAGAAAGAGAAGAATGCCATATCGTAAATGACATATAGTAAATATATGGCATCTTTGAGCCTCAATCTAAAAACAGTGAACTTCGCTACCTATATCAAAAGATACAAGTGTCTGCAATCACTTAAATCAACAATAAAACCAATTGATTATACTCTCACCAACTACTGCATGATATCTGCCGATTTCGAAGCAATGGGAGACGTTTCTCGTTAAATATTGTCACTTAATTCCGATACACTGCAGTAATTGCAATCATAACCTTTTGATCTTGGATTTTGTATTTGCAAACGTCTACCATTATACAAGTTGTCTTCGCAAGAGTCTTCACAAACTAGTCCAAATTGATAAACCTAAAAAAATGTAGATAAAATGTAAATAAGTTTGAACAACAGAGAAAATCCGATGATTTTCAGTTGCCATAAATATTCAAACCGTTTGCCTAATGAACCCAAAATCACTTCAGGAGAAAATTATTTGTTTGAAAGGTTACAAAATAAGTGCAATATGTTTCACCTGTATGCAATCAGTGGTTTAACTTAAAAATTAAGCTCCCCAAGTTATCTAAAGAGTTTTAGGGTGCAAGTGAGTTGATCAACCAATAAGGCCAGGAAGACCAGGAAATTTTTCAAAGAAGTCAGACATAAAGTGGTGGAGAAGCACCATTCAGGAGAAGGTTAAAAGAAGATTTCAAAGTCACTCATTATCCTTTTGTGTATAGTGAATCCATCATTAAGAAGTAGAAGACGTATTATACCACCCAGACTCTACCCAGATCAGGTCACCCATCCAAACTCAGTAGCTGGGCGAGCAGGAAACTGGTTTGAGATGTCACTGAATTTTTACATGAAGAATGGGTCATCATGTCACCCTCTCACTGTGCTAAGCTGGTAGAGACCTACCCAAAAAGATTCATCGCAGTCATTGCTGCAAAAGGTGCTTCAACCAAGGACTGACCTCAGAGGCTGAATACTTGTACAACCAGTGAATTTTGATTTGTACATGTTTTTTGCAGGTATTCCTGACATTTAACCTCCTTCAACTATAAGTGTTTAGTTTGATCTCTTCAGTTATGAATAAAAAAGTTCATTTAGAAAATTTGTTTCTGCATAATTTGTAATTCTTCTAAATGTGGAATTATAGGTAGGGGGTGAATACTTTTGCAGTTCACTGTGTATATATATATATATATATATATATATATATATATATATATATATATATATATATATATGTGCAGAGGTGCAAAGGTATCACATCTTTGTGCCGCCTATCGTCTGGGTTTGATTTGGAATCCAACTCGGATTGATGTTCGGCTGGATTTCCCGTCTGCTGGCATTAGTTGATGAACGATATAAGATCTCACCATGTCTTTCATAAAAACTCAGCAAGTTATCACCGGCACCCTGAACAAATTACAAATTCCTGCCCAAATCAGCTCGAGTCAACGTCAAGCCTGCCCCCTCATGCATTTCGGGAAAGACAGACCTAAAACTTTCCCCAGTCGACTGCACAATAAGGTGGGAATAATTGTGGTCATTGTAGGACGCACTTTTACTGTGCAAGTGAATTGTATAAGCAAGAGAGACCCGTTTATACAAAAAAAAATTTTGACTTGTGGAGTGGTCTTTTGCAATTCCATGTGTAGGACATTATAGAGCAAATATGAAGCTTGGACATGCGGTTTCAATCGGGCACATTGGTGCAGGAATCCGTCAGGCATGCGGATTGTCGTTGATTTTCAACACCGTCGAGGATGCAAAGCACGTGCACGGAGGACTCGGAGGATAAACTTCTGCACGTGCACAAATCTTTTGAAATCATTATCGCTCCTGCGATGCGTACGTATGTTTCTTTAAAAGGAGACATAATTTTTGGAAATCCTCTTTGGAAGCAATGCATCGCAAGTGCCTCTTTGCAACAAAAGTCAGAACAGAGTTCGGTTTGGTGAGCAAGGCCAGCAGAGCACATGTATGGTTCCTGTGAAGCATCTCGTATGCAGTATACAACCATGTCTAGATCAGAGTACACGTTACAAACACCCGTATAAGGTAACCGAGAACGTTGCACTCAATCCATCATGCCATGAGAGGGAACATTGCAAAACACTGGCTTTGCTTGACTAGTTGCTTAATTATTTCCTCCACAAAACAGTGCAATTCATGATACTGATGGTGGAATGTCGAGGTTGGGTAAGGAGCGATGTAATGATTAACACAGCAACTGTTGCAACATATTGCTCAGCGTCATAATAAGCTCTGGAGAGAGCTCTCGAACTCGTGATGAGATGATGACAACCTCTAGAGTCCAGATCATAGTTTACCTCTTGCGTATGAAGATATGATAGATGTATTATTAAAGGGAACTGACACAATAAGTTATGGAGTTCACATAGAATTTTTGAAATGGAGCTGCAATGGGCACTGTTTCAAGATAAAGAAACAGCTCGAACCTAGCTAGATAAGAGAGGGATGTTATTTCTACACAGTGTGATTGGCTGGTATGTGGAACAGTTAACATTCGTGAAAGTGAAAACAGGTGATCATTTACAAACGAATTACCAAAGTATCCAAGATATTGTTCATTTGAAATAGAAGTTTTAAGAAACACAATAAGAAGGATATCCACGAGATTGTGGGGAAAATTTGCAGGTGCAAGTGATTGAGAGTTTCATCAACTTGCGCTTCGGTAGAATTCCGACCACCTTCATCACTTTCCCCAGCGTGTACCTTTTCTCCACGTGCTTTGCCCCCCCTCTCCCCCCTTTGCTGCAGGTGTGTCGCATCTCCCTCGGTTGGTGGTCCATATGCAGCATGCGCCTGAAGGTTGCATCATTTTCTGGAAGTGCTGCAGTGCCCCTGTTACCAGTAAGCTGGTACTCATTTTGCCGACCTCGGAAGGATGGCAAGCTCAATCAACCCACCCGGTGCTATTTCAAAGCAACGACAGGGGCTCAAACTCAAGACCCGAAGATCTTAAGCCAGCCACCTTAACCGTTAAGCCACAACAAGCTTATCTCCATTGGTGTGTGAGAGCAACCACCATAGTTTTTGTCTCGAAACCTCTTTTTAAAAATATTTTTGGACTCTATGTTCAAAGTCTAAGATCATGGAAGAGCGGGTGTGTTATACTTGCCATCCCAGCTATGGGGTATTATGGATACGCGACAGGCTGCGTGGATGTAGAATTGCTTTTCCCTACTTGGACGTCGTTCTGTGATCGAACCTATCAGTCTGAATTCCTTCAAACGGAGCGGGAAACGAGGGAACTTACAAACGGCAAGCTCTGCGCAAATGGCTACTTTCAATCAGGATGTGTGGATCGAGAGGAGATTATAAAGACTCCGGGTTACGAAGCTATATTCACTCGACATAATTGCAATATACGGGGTTATTTGATAATCGGTTGAATCTCTTCTCCCCTGGCACCGAACTCCTGCACATAAAAGGCAATTAAAGCTATGTAGCAATATATAGACATTGGCTTTTATGAATCCCAAGGGAGGTCGAGTATTCTCCTTTGTAGGTTTTCAAGTTATGCCTCCGTTTGTGCTTAGCCTAATTGTGAACCCTTCGGAACACATTCATATGTATCATAAGAGAGCAGTGCTGGGCTGTTCGGCTCTCCGTTTTAATTGGGAATCTCCATACCGCAGAAAACATGCTGTTCTTAATGAAGCATAAAGTAGACACAAACCGAGGGCGCGCGATCAACTATAACAATTTGCAAGTCGCTTATTGAAAAATTCGTTTGGGAGAAATGGATTAAAAAAGAAAACTAGCTCTGAAAAGTGAGGCCCAACCCTCTCCCTTTACCCCCTTACAACCACTGCCCACCCTCAGGGAGAGTTTTTTTTCAAAAAGCGTTTTGGGGTATGCGTGTGGACGTTTCCACGGGTCGCGTCCATATCGTTTGACATGAGTGCAATTCACAACCTGCATTTCGGACAGACAGGTGCTTCCTGCAGACAGATCTACAGAGGATTTCTGGGGCTGTCTGAGTGTCCGAGACTACTTTGTGACTCGCCATCGCTTCGAGCAATTCTGCGGGACAATGCCGGTTCGGTCCATTGGAACTGGCCATACACACTTGCTTCATGGGAAAGCACTCCTGCAATTCCAATGTGTACACATATCGTAATTTATTATGAATTTTACAGCTTTTACTTTTCTATTTATCTATTTTTTACTTTACCTTTTACTTTGCTGACAAATACAGCTCAACCCCACAAGAAGGTGGGAATAATTGTGGCCCTGAAAGAAGAAGATTGACTCAGGAATTACATTAGCTGTATTTGTAAGAAAAGTAAAAGGATGGCCAAAGTCTTTCATAAACAGGCTGGCCAGGCATGATATTCAACGAAGTTTAGGGAAGGAATTTTGAATTTTTCAGGGTGCTGGCATAAGCTCACCATTTCTTCACAAAGGACACTGGGACTTTTAACATCCACCAACTAATACTGGCAGATAGGACACCCAGTTTAATTTCCATCTGAGAGACAGCACACCCAGTGATGAATCATCACCCTATCTGTAAAACACAAGGATGACAGTTTATAGCTGGGTCAGGATTTGAACCCAGGCTAAACAGCTTTGAGGCAAGTCTGCACACCTCTCAGCCATCCTGCCAGCTCAATTAGCAAGTCAATAATTCTGGCTATTTATATATGTCTGCACATTAAGTAGTCACTTGATGATGTACCTTGTTGGATTCCAACATCCTTCGAGCATTATGTGCATTATACACAAATATAATAATTTCAGTAACAAACTTCTATTGCATGCGTTTGTTGCATTGTGTGTTTAATGTACCTGCCAAGGCAGCCCTGTTAAAGGAACACTGAGCAGCACCTGCGATATGTTGCCGCTAATCCGGGGGAGATGCTGCAATAGGCGCTAATTGCACGAATCCCGAACCTACACATTTGGCACCTTTCCACCAAGACTTCAGCAAAGCGAATCGTTTCTTTGACACGAGGGATCTTACGTAAAGAACACAGGCCCGGCCAAACTCCGATCGAACAAGGTGTCCTGGTGGTTTTCTGCAGGCAATACATCTTGGGTCAGACAGGTGCACCCGGGCCAGCAAGGAATCACCATTTGAGATTCCGGTTCGCTTTTATCCTGATCAAATGTTTCACGTTTCACGCAATAATGTTACTTTCTGATCTATTACATCTCTTCCAAAATTATTCCAACGCTACAATATCCCTGTCGATGCAACTTCATGAACAACGCCCCTTGAAGCTCTTCAAGACAACAAAGCTACAATTTCTGGCGTGGCTCGAAGGACGAAAATACAGACAGCCAGAGCGCAGGTGATTAATTAAACACAGCATGCGGCCTGCAGGGCGTCTCCATTGTGCTCAGGCAGCGGAACAACATTTCTCCCAACGAGGGCTTTGCCAACCTCACTCCAATTTCGACTGCCTCAAATCTTTGGTCTCCCTCTCCGTCTCTTCTACCCCTATCCCTATCTCTCTCTATCCCCCCACCCCACCCCTATCCCCCTCTCTCTCTCTCTCTCTCCCACCCCTATCCCCCCCCTCTCTCTCTCTCTCCACCCCTATCCCCCCTCTCTCTCTCTCTCCCACCCCTCTCCCCCACCCCTCTCTCTCTCTCTCCCACTCTCTTCTCTCTCTCTCTCTTCTCTCTCTCTCTCTCTCTCTCTCTCTCTCTCTCTCTCTCTCTCTCTCCCCCCACTCTATCTTTCTCTCTCTCTCTCTCCCCCACTCCTATCTTTCTCTCTCTCTCACTTCTCTCCCCTACCCCTATCCCTCTCTCTCCACCCATATCCCCCCTCTCTCTTTCTCTCTCCCACCCCAATCCCCCCTTCTCTCTCTCTCCCACAATATCCCCCCTCTCTCCACCATATCCCCCCCTCTCTCTCCTCTCTCCTCTCCCCACCCCTATCTCTTCTCTCTCTCTCTCTCTCTCTCTCTCTCTCTCTTCTCCCCCCCTTCTCTCTCTCTCCACCCAATCCCTTTCTCTCTCTCTCCACCCCTATCTCCCTCTCTCTCTCTCTCCCACCCCAATCCCCCCTTCTCTCTCTCTCCACCAATATCCCCCCCCCCTCTCTCTCTCTCTCCCACCCCTATCTCTCTCCTCCCCCCCCCCACTCCATCTTCTCTCTCTCTCTCACTTTCTCTCCCTACCCCTATCCCTCTCTTCTCTCCCACCCATATCCCCTCCTCTCTCTCTCCCACCCAATCTCCCTTCTCTGTCTCTCTCCACCCCTATTCCTCTCTTTTCTCTCTCCTACCCCTATCCCCCCTCTCTCTCTCTTTCCCTCTCGCTCCACCCTATCCCTCTCTCTCCCTCTCTATTTCTCTCTCTCCTATTTCTCTATCCCTCTCTTTCTCTCTCTCTCTATTTCTCTTTCCCTCTTCTATCTCTCTCTCTCTCTCCCTCTTTCCTACCTCCATGTTCCCGATTCCCCTCCCTCTCCCACGGTTCTTTTTCATGCTTCCTATTTCCAGGATTGAAGTTTCGCCCTGTATGTTGATGTGCAAGGCAGTTACAGAGCAGGATGGATCATTAAAGGCGAAGTGGTAAATCAATTCGAGGAGCGTGCAGTTCCACCATGGTACTGCTTTAAAGCCTGCTCTCATAAAAGATACCATGGAAAATACAACGTGTAGAAATGAGTGCAAAAATACAGGACAGCTGGCTTAACACTCACTTTGAAGGCCAGCCTCCTCCACAAGGCAGCAAAGCTCTCTTGGTCTTGGGTTCCATTACTACCAGAACCCTGAGTGGATCGAACACTAAGCAGACAGCTAACGACAAGGAAATTAGAATGCAGTGGTCACAATGACATATCAGTGTTAAAGCCTTTCATTAACCGTTTTCACATTAATGCTGCGATCTTAAAGGCTTTCCCAGATAAACCTGATGTAAGGTTTAATAATAATGGCATCAACTCCTCTCCATACGTTTCGATTGACTACAGCGATGACGTCATGTGTGGCCAAAATGTATGAAATATAAGCAGGGGGTAAGCAGTGTGTTGTGACAATCCTGATATGTATGAGCTTATTTAGTGCCTGGGTTAAAGGATTGAGCATGATTTTATCATACAAGTTTTCTGGATGAAATACATGTTCATTACTCTCATTTATAGACAGCCGAGGCATTACTCAACCATCTCTTTGCACAGAAGTCATATTATATGGGTCATACATGATGGAATAGTTATTTTTGAAATCGTTGTGGTGTTCGCTAATTCATTAGGAAATGCCAAGTGTATTTATCTACACGGTATTATATTTGGAGCTCCAATGTAAAGTGGCCTTTTTATGTTCTAAATTGGAACCTATGGTTTCATGAACTCCACTCGATCTGTTTCGGGCTGGTCGAGAACGTATCCTGTGTTGCTGGATTCCGACGGAATGGCGTTGAAAATTCATGAAGCTAGGAATTCTCCGATAACCTGACGGCTGGCTACGATTTTACATCAGAGATGCTTCATGGGACTTTAATGACTGAGCCATGGGCTTCACGCCTGTATAGCATGTGCCATCTATAACAACCAGTCTTTGTTGAGACAGCTCGGGCAGGTGCTACAAGGTCTAATGTTCTGAAAATGGGTCTGCTGAAATCGAGAATTTTAGGTTTGAACTTATTTTGTGCCAAACTCTTATACTTTGATATGCTTGGTGTTGGCTTAATGGTTAGGGTGGTGGGTTTTGGATCCCTGGGTCCTGAGTTCAAATCCTGCTCAGCTGTTGAATTAATACCAGGTGGGGTTAACTCGGCCTGTCATCCTTCTGAGGTTGGCAAAATGAGTGCCAGCATGCTGGTATACTGTGTCGGAGTGGCGACCCGTCCAGCTATTGTGCCCAATAACTAAGGAGACTGCTTAGGCAGGCACCAACGCTCTGCACAGAGTATGGTCTCAATCTCCTCCTCCTCCTCTTATACTTCAATGAATATGACACTACATAATGTACAAGTTGAGTTACCTGATCAAGATCTGGCTTATTTATACTTTAGTAAACCATCTAGTCGAGAAGATTGATGTCAATAAATTAACCTGGGAGTGCACCACGACAATGAGGCGCCAAATGACACGGCCCATTTTCCTTATTTGAGGTCAAACAGGATCATACGACGACTACCAACACTCATTGTAGTCCCGTGGTGACTGTGCACCCTTAAGTATATTAATTTCCATTCTGAATACAGAATTATAGACAATTAAATGCAATTGGTTCGAGTCCAGAAAAATAAATCACCTTTAACACCCAATAGAAGGGCGAAGCACAAGCCAAGCTCTACCCCCCCATCCCAGAGGGGGGCACCCGACACTTAATCGCCCAGAGCGCAGTTATTCGTCTGTCTGCCTACACCGTGGGAGATGGGTGTGTGTGTGTGTGTGTGTGTGTGTGTGAAGAGTTTAATATGTCACTGGTCAAGTTCATATCATGTAACAATCAACAAACACTATCATGTAAATGATGGAGGGATTGACAGGCAACAACCATGATTCAAAGCAATATGTAGGGATGGTTTCACGTGATAACTTTCTTGTGACCATCCCTACCTTGTTACATAATTTTTGATAAACCATCCCCACATCTTTTTGCATTTTTTTTAATGCTTTATATATATTATATATATATATATATATATATATATATATATATTATTTGTGAAAGAATGGCTTAGAGGTGTGCACACTCACCTCTAAGCTGTCTAGCCTGGGTTCGAATCCCAACTGCACAAAAACTGTCATACCGGTGTTTCACAGGCAGGGCGATTAATTGATGTGAGAGCCGTCCCTCGGATGGACGTTAAACTGTTCTCCCATCTGCCAGCATAAGTTGATGGATGCTGAAGATCCCATGGTGTCCTTCCTGAAGAGTAGGTGAACTATCACTGGCATGATGAGCAAATAACAAATTCCTGCCTAAACTTCTGCTGGTATGACAAACTGCTCAGTATGACTCCAGGCCTGGAAACTGCTTCGACAGAACCAACACTGTGCATCACAGAGTGTGCAGGTACATCGGATCATATATATATATATATATCTATGCACACATACATCCAAAACAAATCATGTTTGCTTCATTTATTAAAGGCAAAGTATTAAATTCAGGCCATGGTTCCTTGCAAGAATAGAAACACCATGTTTCTTTTTTCACAATTATAGATTCAAACATCTGAATGCTTATTTCAAACATTTGAATGCCAGGCCAAACTCGAATCAAAATTCTTAAACATATTCAGATGCTAGGCATGAGTGCTTTGCGTCGAAATTGTTTTTGTTTTTGTGGGTTTTTTTCTGTGATTTGCTATTGCTCTTTCTTCTTCCTCATATTAATGATGATAGGCAATGAATGAAATATTCCGGTCGGAGTTATTGACGTATCTGCGGACAACAGCGCGCAGTGCTCAGAGAGCAGTCCACGGACCCTGGGCCCAGGGACATGTCATATATAAGGCTCCTCGAGAGGTGCACAGTCAGCAGAGATCGCACAGCCATCAAGAAGTGGGCCAAGTAAAGCCAGGACCTCGGAATGAACCTGTCCGTTTGAGGTTCAAAGGGCGTAACCGTGTCGGCTTTCACGCACCATCATCACACCTCTCAACGACAGGATGTAAAGAGTAGCTCGTACAAAAGCTGAAATTAACAGCCTGTCATGCTTCCAAGCCTTGGAATTAGTAAGGTCACGAAGGGGTTAAAAAGTTTGGAATGCTGAAAAATAAGACGGTGGAGATGATTCCGTGGTTGTGATGGTAAACGGTCGTCTGCGAGTGGGGGTGGTGCTTAGCAAGTGTCGGCTGCCCGACTGCCCTCTGACCGGCGCACTATGGTGAGACCTTCCATACTTTCTCCCACGCCACTCATATATGCGGCCACGAGGAATCTCCGCCGAGCGAGGGGACCCCCGGTGGGGGCGGCAGCACGAGGCACTTTCTCATGCGACCGGACATTCTTGATATAATTAGAAGGCGGTTTGCATAATGGTCCGCGGAACAGCTGGGAAGGGTCACGGGCATGCTTTAGGGACGTAACAATAGTTTGTACATGGGAGAGAATAAACCGCACCTCGATGAAGGACGTCAACTCCACACCAACATACCATCTCTTCTGTTTGGAAAAGGTGGCCGAGAAAGAGGGGTGGCCCGGCTGCACGTGTCGGGGAATTCCAATGTGCAAATTGTTCGCTCGTTGGCTGGAGACTTAGGGAAAAACAACAATTACCAACAAGCTCCACGACTTGTTGCAAAGGGTCTTGGCACGTAAAGTGCACAAGGTGTTCACAAATAGCAACCTTCGAGTCTCGGACGGATGCACGCATGCACAGAACACGGGATGTGATTCATTCTCTGAGTTTCCTGGAACCGATTTACCTTGATATTCCTGAGAGTAAAGAAAAAGTTTAAAACGCAATTTCCATAAGAATTATCTAAACTTGGATATTGAGAGTAAATAAACTTGTTGCCATTTTTACCCTCGCCGAAGGAGAGGGGATTGCATTTGGGTCCGTTTGTCTGTTTGTTTGTCTGTCTGTCTGTCTGTCTGTCCGCACATGGCAAGGCAAGGCAAACTTGGCAAACTTGGCAAACTTGGCACATGGCAAGGACTCCTCATGGGGAATAATAGTGTTTTGTTATGACGTCATAAGTGCCCTCGTTATGGCATCATAATTGCATCTATAGAACGCTACATCGAATCAGTACGAAAAATTTTGAGGGTCATCTTGGGATAAATTGGTGCACAGAAAAAATGTTGATGACGTCATCAGTCACGTGATTTGACAGCTATATTGTTTTGTTTTTTTTAACCTTCAAAAATCTTCTTCTCTGAAGTGGCTCAACAGATTGAGGCAAAACATTACACGTATGATCGCCAATCCATGAGGAACAAAAGGTTCACACAGATGATGTCATCGGTCAAATGGTTTGGCAGCCATATTGGATTTACCCTGAAACCTATAAAAAAATCTTCTCCAGAACAGCTGGACAGATCGAGGGGAAACTTCACACAAATGTGTCCCCAAACTATGGGTGGAAAATTTGTTAAGGAATAAATGATAGGTCACGTGGCAGCCATATTGGATTGAAGGCAGCCATATTGGATTGAATAGCCATATTGGATGTTTTATGGCAGCCATATTGGATTGAAGAAAAATATTAAATAATGTTTTCACTGGAACCGCTTAATCAATTGACGTGAAACGTCACATTTATGATCTAGTAGTGATCTGGAATACTTGTTTTAAATTTCAACTTGATTAGACACATGGTCTGACAGCCAGAATTATTTATTTATTCACATTGGTTCTTTTTAATTTCTTTTATTTTTATTTTTGAATAATGCTCACTTGGCTGTGCCTAGATGGGTTTGAGGGTAGAGGAGTAGCAGCTGAAATGCGAACCCTATCCAGGTTCCTCCTGATGACGTCATCTTTGCTCTTTGCTTGTTCTGGTTCCTTCTGATGAATCCAATGCAGGACTGTACGTATTTGGTCTTCCATTTGATTTGAATTGAATTTATATTAATCCCATTATAAATTCAAGTGAATAATAATAAAAAACGTCGTAGGTCAGGGTCAGGTGTCCGATCAAAGTGGGACATCTTGGTACCCGGTCATCACTGCCAGCAGTTATAAAGAAAACCTACGAGTTGATAAATTAGTATGGTGTTCGCGCAGGCATGATGGGCTGAATGACCTCCATCTGTGTCTGTTTTCCTTGTATAAAGAGGCAGTTCTAGTTATGTGTCTTATTAATTACGTAACACACCAGTACACAAACGCCACACAAAATACATCACACAAAACAACACAAACACCACAGAAAAGAAGTCCTAGCGAGGGTCTGCAATCTCTCATTGCTCTTTTTCTTGTTTTGTTTGTTTTTAATCACAAAGTCGAGGCTCATGGAGGAGCTAGAAAGGATCAGGACATAACAGAAAAAGAAGGAGCTGCAGGAAGAGAGGAGGGGGACACAGCAACAGCAGGGTTGAGGGACAAAATAGATGGAGGGAGACCGATAAAACAAAGGGATGTGGGGAAGAATGAGGGTGGGGTGGGAGGACACATGTGGTGGACAAGATGAATACAGAATCAAACTCTCAGGAAGGAAAAAGTGGAAAGTTGGAAAGAGGTGGGCTTGGGAAGTGTTAACGAGGGTAGGAAAGTTCATGGTTTCAGATTGGGGATGATCTGAGTTGGTGGTGAACGGCTGTCTTGAAGACCTAGAGGGAAGAATGAGATTGAAGAGGATGTGGAACTTGATTCCACAGGTGGGTAAAAAGAGGAACAAATGAGTGGAGGCAAGCAGTGAACCTGGATTAAGAAGGGGGTTGATGGTGGACCACATGTACCCTGCAGAAACCTGGGGGGATAAAGCACAGAAAGAGCAGAGAGTGCAAGACCAGAAAGGAGGCAGTTGAAGACAGAGAGACCACCGACCTATCTGCGATGTGAAAGTGATAGACCCATAAACACAGCTTCATGAACTATTGTCAGTGCCTCGTCCCAGGACATTTTGAATGGCCCTCGTAAGTTTTGTTGGAAATCGAATCTTATTTCAAACATTTGAATGACAAATATAAAGTACCGTACTGCACATGCACACATAAATCTCCAGCAACCGATGTTGTGTTTTATTAGCTAATTTGAAGATGTCTATAGGGTGATCTTACACAAAATTATTTGTTACCATATATTCCAAGAAGAATTACATTTCTGTGCTCTCCTGAATTATCTTACATGTTTCTCACTTTTAATCTTTATTCTTGTCAGAATGTAATCTAAATTTGATAATCGTACAGAAAATCAGCTCACCAATGCAAGTTTTGTTAATATATTAGTAAATACTGCATGTCTGCCCCTCATAATGTTGTTGTTTTTTTTCTCATACTGTCATCCTGACACATACCAGTGATTTCACTTCTTGTCTTGTATCATCGACAGTACAGTTTCCTGTTTCTGTAATGTGGAGCAAGAAAGAGCATCAGTATGAACAATTTTAAGGGAGCATCACTATGCTTTGATATGTATTGGTGAATATCTTAAACGGTAAACATAACCATAAACCTAACCCAAGCCCTCACCACTTGGCCACCCATGGGTCCTCATCAGCTGGCTAATCCTATCTGTAATCCAAATCCTCACCATTTGGCTAACCCCAACCCTTTAATCCAACTCTTCACCACTTGGTCACCTATGAGTCCTCATCAGCTAGATCCTTTGAATGCAATGCTCAGGTGGTAAAGACTTACATGACTGGAACCCAGGTTGTGTGTTCAAACTTGGTTTACCAAACTCGGTGGTGTAATGGTGAGAGCGTCTGTTCTGAGTCTGCTAGGTCAGTTGTTTGAACCTCAGCTGAGTCATCCCAAAGACTTAAAAAATGGTACGTACTGCTTGCTTGCTTGATGCTCAGCAATAAAAAAATAAAAAACCAATGTCACCCTTAGGGTGACCCGTATCTTGCCAAAAGGTGACCACGTGTGACTTCTTTAAGGTCACACTGAGGTGAACAGAGCTGCTATCCACCAGGAGCGACTCCTTGAGGAATATCTGCCTACGAGAGATTCCGATGAGAAGTTCTACAGAGTAACATGATATGCGTTTTCTCTCATAACGTCACCAATGACTCTCTAATGTCTCAGCTTGACATATCTAGAAAGCACTCATCAGGTGTTCAATTTGAGGTACTACACGATATGGCTCCTAAACTTGAGAATTTGACTTGGGGTCAAATATGTTTGACCTTAGGCGCTAACCATGAAGGTCAAGGCTAATCGCCACCAAAAATTAATCAGCTGAGCGCCAGACATGAACTATATTCCATGAAGTTTGAAGACGATCCGATCAAAATACTCAAAAATAAGGGTTTCGTCGACTCCCTGATTTGCGACAAAGTGACCTTGACCTTCAAAATTTTATGCGCTGAAAGGGACCTCTATAGGCCTTGATAGCGAAGTTAAAAAATTTCCAATGATTAATGTCTCTGCAGAATTTTTATACTTGATTACAGACAAAAAAAATAATAATAAAATAAAAAAAAACATACAAGCTGACTAACATATCTTGCAAAAACTTCGTTTTGGCAAGATAAAAAAATCAGAGCATAGACAAACAACCAGAGGTTGGTGATAATAGTGCATGCTTTGATGAGCCTAATGACCTCCTCTGGCATCCAAGTTCCTTGTAAAGCCGCTGTCACACCTTGACGATTTAGCCAGCGAATGCCGACGTATGAAATGAAATTTTTTCTAAAACGCTGGCACACGTCGAATACGTTATGGGTAAGTTTGTTATACGTTAAGAGCACGCTGGCATAACATCGTAGTACGCCGAGCTCGTCGACAAATTTTAACATGCTCAAAAATTTTCGACGTATGCCAGCGTATGACTCACACGTTCCGCTACGCTGGCCATAAGTTGTAGGCACGTTACGTGATCGTTGACACACGTCGACACACGTTACTTGTAAGTTACTCATAAGTCGAAACACGTCGAGGTAATGTTTAGCAACCGAAACTTATTTCTTAACCTATGAGTAACGTGTTGTAGGCACGTTACGCGATCGTTGACACACGTTACTTGTAAGTTACTCATATCGAAACACGTCGAGGTAATTTTAGCGTCAGTGTTCCAGACTCCATGGTTTTTTTTTTTTTCTTCGGCATGACGGTGATGTGAACTTCGATTTCTAGTGCGGTTATATATAATATAATTAATAGGCTGCGCTCAACGATTTAATCATAACCACACTAGAAATCGAAGTGTCAACATCACCGTCATGCGAAGAACAAAAAAAACCATGGAGTCTGGAACACTGACGGGTTCCTCCTGTGTGAACCCATTTTATATACCAATTCCCCTAAATGCTGCCAATACGCCATTATACGGTAGCTGTAATTAGTAACACGTTCAGTAAGTTCTGTGTCGTCCGAAGACGTCAAATACATCTACATATTGCAAATGCGTTGGAATACGTTACGACATAGGTTCAAAGCACGTTACTCATAGTTGCAAAGCACGTTACTCATAGGTTAGAAAATAAGTTCGTGGTACGCTAAACATTACCTCGACGTGTTTCGACTTATGAGTAACTTCAAGTAAGACCTGTGTCAACGACGATAACGTGCATACAACTTATGGCCAGCGTATGCGGAACGTGTGCGTCTACGCTGGCATAACGTCGAAAATTTCAGCATGCTTAAATTTGTCGGCGTACTACGACGTATGCCAGCGGCTTCAGCGTGCTCTTAACGTATACAAAACCCCATAACGTATTCGACGTGTGCCAGCGTATTCGCAAATTTTTCATACCGGCATACGCTGGCTAAAACGTCAAGGTGTGACAGCGGCTTGACACTTCGATGTCTAGTACGGTTATGTTTGAAATCGTCGAGCCGCAGCCTATAATAGCGCCACGTGATCGTCGGCGATACGCTGCCGCGCTATGCATAAGTTAGACTATCGTTGGGCATAGGTGGTGAACGCCGAAAACACACTAAGCATTCGTTGGTATAAGTTATCTATATGTTATCGAAACGTTCTGTGTACGTTACTAATAA
>CM068960.1:63571918-63585807 GCA_035128595.1 Eptatretus atami | reverse complement strand
CCAACTCGTTATGAATACGCCCAAAACTGGAAAAAAACATCAATAGTTCAGCGTATGCCAGCGTGTTACATACATTTTGATACGTTGCCATACGCTGGCTAAAACGTCAAGGCGTGACAGCGGCTTAAGGGAACTTGTGTGATTATCATTTTTATTAGAAGACTCTAAAAAACAGTACTGTAGAATTATCATGTTGCCATTGGAATGTTCATAAAACCCAGCAAGTACACCAACAACTTTCAGGGAGGAGAGAATCTGGAGGGAAACATTACATAATCACAGTCTGTGGCGGATCCAGATGGCATCAGTGCCCATGTTCTCAAATCCTATTCTGCCGTTCTTGCTTCCCCTCTATCTCCCCTATTCAGTCTGTCCTTCACCTGTGACTGCATCCACTCTGCATGAACGTCAGCAAACATCACTCCCCTCCACAAATAAGGTACACAAACAGTCTCTACTAACAGTCAATGACTTCCAATTACAAGTAAAGTCATGGAATCTATCACTGCTTATGATGTCATCTTTACTGTTTTCAAACAGCCTGATCTCTTACCATCAGTTTGGATTCTGCCCTGGGTACTCAATTCTGACATGCTTCTGTTCCTCTCTCAACAATGGTTTGGGTACCTCAATCCAATCAAATTTGGGGACCCAAGTATGAAACAATTGGTTAGAACAGTCTCCTTGGACATATCTCAGGCAGGACACAGCCTGGCATCCTGCATTGCTTGCAAAGCACTCTGCCTGTGGCGAAGAAGGCTGCCTTAATTCCTAGATTTCTGACTTGCTCCATTCAAGCAGTCAACCTGTTGCTATCAATGGAATCCTCCCTTCCTCTCTCCCAGTAGAGGCTGGAGTTCCCCAAGGCAGTGTTTTGAGTCCAGTCTTATTAATCATCTATATAAATGACCTCCAAGATGTCTGGGGAACCCTCTCTTTCTGCAGATGACTCCACATTGTTGTTATCCCACATCCCACAACCCACATCCCTGGGGAGGGGGGAGTATGGTGAATGGCGGATTGTGAGCAAGGAGGGTGGGGGATTGGTGATGGATTGGATTGTAACCTGGATTTAGAGTTGGAAAATTAGATGGAGCAAAGTGGAGGTGGGGAATTTCATGAAGGGGAAGACTTAGCTAAACCCACACAATGCATTTTCCCCCATGCCCTCTCTCTATACAAGGGGAGGGACCGATGTAAGCACACACACACTAATGAAATAACTACGTAACTCATAATTCCCTACATGTTGACTGCAACTCCCCGGATCAGATTCCACAACCGCAACAATGTATGTATATATATTATATATATTGAGTCAGAAGTAGGACCCGATTTCTGTCAGTTGATTGTTTGTTTGCCATTTGTATTACAGTGTACAAGAAGGTAGAAATAAAGAATGACTGTTTTATCTAACCATTTATTCAAGAAAAAATTATTACAGAACTGTACCAAGCGTTTTACTTGCAATTTTCAAGTGCCCTCCTCGTGAATTTGATGCTTAAAGACCCGAGTTGGGCAGGTGCCCGGAGTAGTTTTCTTTTGTGTGTGTGTGTGTCTGTGGTGTGCGCGTACACTACGAGCAGTAGCGAACAATATCGATCGTCAGTTGTCGCGGTTAGTTCTGACATGTAACATCTGCACTGCTTTATTCGTCGATTATACAGGTTGCTCCTAAGTGTATTCTCATACTAGCAGACACCATCAATTCCTGATGGGTGAGCTTTACGGAGCGAGAGTAAAAGGAACAGCACGAAAAAGGAGAGAGCAATGACTGAATTCATACGAAGGGAGTGGCCAGCGCAATGTACACGCCTGAGACAAAAGGCACTGTTATAAGAACAATTTCTCTAGAGACAATGTGTAGGTGTAGGTACTGGGGAGCGTGCCGGCGCGCCACCAACCTCGACAGACACACACACACACAAAATACAGAAATGGACCCCACGGGTTTTGGCTGTTGCCCCGTGCCGACAGCCAAGTGGGCAACTTTGTGGGAGAACGATATACATGTGCAATGCGAGGCTACCAGAGTTTAGGCCGGGTACCTGGGCCCAGTTTGAGCCTCGTGCGTTGACAACACTCACGACTGCCCAACTCAATCGCAAGGTGGGCGGAGCTCAGAGACCCCTCCCCACATCATGAACGCGACAAAAATAAACAGGTCATCCCCTCAAGTCGTCAGTCCCTGTCGAACCCTCCTGGGGCTGGCCCACGAACGACATCCAACACGAGCAAAGGTTTGCTACGTTGGCCATGTGCTGCTCCACAGGCGAAACTTTCACTCACCATGTCTCGACAGATCCCTCAAAGAGGAAGACAACACGGGAAGAGACGCCGCAGAGCTCAACAATAATCCATGTCCATGAAACTCGAGCAGACGAGACTAGTCGAGACCATAGCCCAAGGGGCAAACGAGTACAACTAGAGCCCACGAACGACGATGACTACGACGAAAACATATCAAGGAAGTACCGGCAATTGGCGCCCTTAACTCCTCCCGACATGATTCACTTCCACAACTCCAGCGAACACTCCGGTGGGTTAGAGTTCCATGCGTATAATCTCTAATGCCCTCCCCCGGACCGCGGGGTGAGGAGTGACGATACCCGAGGTAAATTTCTGTGCTCTTCTTGTAAGATTTTGGTACGACGCGGTTCGTGGGGTGACTATGTGCTAAGGCCATTCTCAATTTGGTCTATGCAAATTCCAGCCTAATGTATGGTACAGGGGGGAACCCCCAATACCTTTCGTCCTGGGGCGGAGCTAGAAGTTAGTACTTCTGAGGTGCGGAACCACTCCACCAAAATCTAAAATAATAAATTACGAAAATTAATAATCTGCAAGACAATTCTTAACTAACAATGACTTCCAGAAAGAATCTGACAGCCCGAAAAACCAAGAAAACGTCTCGTGGCGCGGTCGAACGCACTACTTGGGTTGACTTCAGGCTGTCTGTGAGATGGTGCTGTATAAAAATCAGAATGAGATTGTAATTTAGGTACCATTTTGAGCGTTGGGTAATTGGAAAATAAATAAACACTAATAACATCAAAATAAATACATCTATAACGCTAAGTGCATATATTGTTGCGCACAGGACAATTTCCCCCGTTAGAGTGTCCACATCGCTCGGGGGGATGGCACGATCTAACCTACAGGCCACGTTGATCATCTCGTAAATCGGGCGGAGAATCACTCAAGCTTAGGGACTGCTGAACTGTCTGTGTGCAAGAGGCTTCCTCAAATTCCGTATCAATAGCTCGGTTCATCGCATCACTTGTGTATTTAGTTGAAAAGTCAAATGGAATCGGATCTGAGGCAATACGGAAATCGAAATCCGCATCCGAATCAAAGCAATACCGTTGTCATGAACGCCATTGCTCTTTTCCGTTTTCTTTCACCCGCTTCACCAAAACGCGCGGGTCAGTTCACGGGGGATTTCGCCTCCCACAACCCAGTCCGCATTCTACCCGCGCGGAATAGGGTGAATCGCCGAAAGTCGATATACCTAAATACCCGCACGGGTAACTACCGAGGGGTTGTACCTCGCCACAGGCCGACTTCGGACACGGGCCGCTTAAGCGACCGTTCCATGCTAACGGGATAACCGAGCGGTGTTATTGTCGGCCTTGACGGTTCCTGATTAATTATCGGGCGTCCCGCGCCCACTCAAACCCTTTACGTGAAACAAGATGGAGACCACCAAGGAAGGACGCGGCGAAACGGGGGAAGAATTCAACAAACAAGCATTTTATTCACAACGACACACGAGCACACATATAGCACAGCATGTATTTACAGTCACAAATGCACATATATCAATATAAAGAAGGAACGACAAACGCAACGATGACGCAGAGCTACAACCGAATACGCGACAACACGGACCACTTACACAATTCTACTTCACGAGACACGGCGCCACAACACACACGTTCACCACAACCCAAAAGAAAATGGAAGTCGACTTCCCTTAATGTCGGGTCCTTGGCGCCCGTCCTCTGCCGTGGTCCGCGAGTCTCTCCGGCGTTGGCCCCCGTCTGCCTTTCAAGAGCACACGCCGAACCAGAGCGAGAGAACGCCGAACCAGAGGAAGAAGAGCGAGAGCGCCGACCAAGAGAAGAAGCAGAAGCGAGAGCGTCGAACACAAGAGAAGCGAGCAGAGCAGCAAGAACCTCCCGCGCCTCTCACTCTTATACGCCCGGGCCACGCCCTCTTCTCCGCCCGCCTTTGGCTCCACCCCCTTCGAGGCGCTTCTCGAAAGCACTCGAAGCGGGGCTTTCCATCGTTCCTCCCATGCGTCTTGTGGGGGGCGAGGCGGAGCCGTTCTGGCGCCGGGCCAAGGAAGGAAATAGGCGGGAAAACGCGCGCCCTCGCTGTGGGGACTTCTCCCTTCCCTTCTCGCGTTCGACGGTCTTCAACGACAAACCGTCGTACGTGGACCGCGGAGGATGGCGTTCGTTGGTGTGGAGTAGTGGCGAAGATGGTGGCGGTGGTTGTGAGGGTGGCGGTGCTGGCGTTGTTGGAGTGGTGGCTTGGTTGGCGGCGTTGTTGTTGTTGGCGTTGAAGTGTGGTTGGTTCGAAAAATAAGCAGAACAGAAAAACGCCTTACTCAAAGTATCGCAGCCCGAATGAATCACATTAATTCCCTCTAAACAATGGGTTTGGGCTAACAAACATGTACTTCAGAAATACCTCATCTACGGGACCTGAATGATGTTTGCGAATTTCCACAGCCGTAACAATATATAGACATATATATATATATATTATATATATATTATATAATATATTATATATTATATATATATATATATATCACATAACATATCATATATATATATATATATATATATATACATATACATATACATATTGTTGTAGTATTCGCGCCCGCCCGGCGTGCGAACGACCGAGTTTCACAATAGCAGCCGGTTCGCCCACTGAACGGACAATCCAGTCGTGACTTTCTGCAATGGCGTCAGAAACCAGTCACGGATGGGTTTTCAATCCCACACAACCTTGTCCGTACCTACCCGCGCTACAGGGTCCGATCGCCAATCTCTCGATTTACCTAATTATTCGCGCAGGTAGGTTACCGAGAGGTTGTACTCAACGGACGCTTGGAAACGAGCCGTTAAGCATCCGCTTCCTTTTGGGATAACCGAGCGGGGTAATATCGCGCAGTCCCGTTGGACCCGATCACTTTACCGGCTATTTAAAAGCAAACTAATATTCCGCAATACAAGATGGCATTTCAATGGGGGCATGGACGCAACGAACAGGTTTAATTTAAACCAGCACATTTATTTACTCTACGTATGCAGGAACAATCATGCAGTCATTCAAAAACACCAACATGCACGTATACAGAACAAGCAATGAATGCGGCACGGCACGTGGGCAAGACAACGCGCTACAACTGTCTATAAGTAATTATTAATGTACAGTCACTTACACAGTTTTACTTACGGGACTCGGCGCCACAACATTCATTAAAAGAAAAGCAGGAAAAAGACCCCATCAAAGGCAATGGGGTCAGACTGGACTCTTGGGTCTTTATGGCGTGGGACTTGGCAGACCGAACGAGTCCCACGAGACCGTTGCGGTTACCTGCACCCTCGTGGTGTCTGGCTTGGGCGACCCGCGACGTCCCGTCCCCACAGCAGCTAGCGTATCGCGGTCGAGCTCGGGCCTTCCGTGTGGCAGGCGAGCTCTCTCCGGCTCTCTCCACACAAACGCGCTTGGGCGACCCGCGATGCTCCTTCCCACGGCAGCTAGCGTAGCCGCGGTCGAGCTTGGGCCTTCCGTGTGGCAGGCGAGCTCTCTCCGGCTCTCTCCACACGAACGCGCTTGGGCGACCCACGATGCTCCTTCCCCACGGCAGCTAGCGTAGCCGCGGTCGAGCTCGGGCCTTGCCAAGCGGCGGGTGATTCAGTCTCAGTCGGCAATCGTTTGAGAGGAACGAACGGGTCTTTGCTCTCTTAGAGTTGATGCTCTGTAAGAACCCGTCCGTCTCAGTGATGCTCGAACTGCGCCGAAGCCGATCACCTCGGACCGCCTGTTGCTGGCTGGCGAGCTCTCTCCGGCTCTCTCCACACGAACGCGCGGTTCGCGCGACACAGCAGGCAGGCTGCGCCTCCAGCTCGCGTTCCTTGCGACGCCCGGACTCTCCACCGACTGCAAGCTCCAAGCTCCCGACTCCGCCACGAGCCCAGACTTCCACGCAGCTCCTTGGCTTCTGGCTTCCTCCCGACTCCCCGACCTCTCCAGACTGACTCAGGCGACCGATCAACTCGACGACGCAACTCGAGCGACCAACTCGAACGCGAGCTTGGTGCTCTGCTCGTCCTTTTATAGGGCTGGTGAGACGCGGTTTGGCCTCCGATCCTCGACCTCTGACTCTGACCTCTGCGCGGAAAGCGGACGTGCGCGAGATCACCAAGCTTGATCCGACGAGCAAACGTCCCGCGTCGGCCTGCAGCGACGCCGCTCGATGCGGACTCGCCGCGGCTGGCGCAAAGATGGCGTCGTTTCGGAGACGAAGGTGAGGCGATGTTTGTGGTGTGGAGATGTTGACGGTTGCTGGCGAAGTGGTGAGGATGGCGTGGTTTGGTGAGAGGCAGGTGTGGTTGTGGTGGTGGAAGGCGGTTGGTCTGAAGCGGTTGTTGAGAGCGATGTTGGTGGGGTGTGGTTGTTGTAAAGCGGTTGTTGAGAAAGATGTTGGTGGTGGACGTGGTTGGTCCAAAATAACGATAGTAAAGAATAACGGCTAACTCAAAGATCACAGCCCGGTTAAACATGAAGTTTCCTTTAAACAACGGTGGGGAAATCTATCTGGACACGGACTTAATCGGCCTAACTGATCTCGGGACCTTTATGGTGTTCTGTCAATTTCCACAGCCGAAACAATATATTCTGGGATCCTTTGTTTTGTGTATCATCAAACCTTTTAAATCAACAGCACACCGAGCGATAATAAATATACATTTCTTAGAGTGTTTAAGATTCTATCCAAATATTTCAACAGTGAATAATCAGTGAAAGGTTTGGTGTTTTTTGCACTACTATAGGAAGCGGAAGAGATATTGGTTATTTTGGCATTTTGCACTGTGTACACTCTTGTTGCTGTTGTTGTTTAATTGTAATTCACAGGAGAAAGGTGGTACCCGTAGTCATTCAGGACAACGTCCTATAACAAAAAAAGGGAACAAGAGTGGACTAACAGGTCACATGTTTACCAGAGCAGGTGTTACAGGTAGATTACCCAACGCTGAAGGTCGTTCATGAGCCAGCTGGGGCTTTAACCACAATCCAATAGTGACGGCTATACTAATTCCTCTGAGACACGCTTAACTTCCAAAATATTAGAATCCAAATCCTCAACAGTGATGCCTTCGGCTAGTATCTGAACCCCCTCAAAGAACCGAGTGCATACGAGTGCCCTCACTAAAAGGCCACCACTGTGGACATCTCACTAATAGGCCTGAGGACCACCGTTTAGGACCAGGAAACGGATGACAGTCTGGCTACACATGCTGTGCTAAATTCTATATTAATCCCAGCGATGTCAGTCATCAATAAAGAAACGCTATCTTCCATGGCAGACTCTTAATGAACTTTTCGCACTACCTCCAAAGTGTGGTTCTCACGTGGGTTGACAGATAGCTGTAAACTCAGGAGCCTTGTGCCAGCAATGCGAGGAAAGTCTGTGGGAGGAAGAAGAATCCAGATCGTCACTCAGATTCAACCGAGACAGACTAGCAGCGCACAAAAGGAACGCGAAAGAAATGCAGAAAAGCACATTTTATTACATCAGATGTGCATGACTTCAGCTCGGTGTTTAATTGCGGCAGCGAGTTTAAAACGTGTGCTGATTTGCCAAAAAGATTGCTCCGTTATGTCAAATAATGATGCAAGGGTATAAGAAAGTGAGAAGAGATTGAGCCGCGCTGGCTGTTGCGAACAGATGAATCAGCAGCGCGAATAGTTCAATTTCGGTAATTTCTTAGTTGAATTAACATTGCCCGAGCGATAAATCCAAAGCTGCGGGGAAAATTATGGACGTTAATTTCAATCCTTTGCAGTTCTTGGCCTTAATAAAATGAGTTTAGCTACCTCGGTATGTCCAGGTAAGGGACACCATGGGGTATCCAGGTACGTATGGTGACGTCATGAGCTGACAATCAGATACTTTACGTGGTTATTAATATTGAGCGACATTGAGTGTAGATCGGTTGGGCGGTCTCCTGCTGTGGCTTCCATGTCGGGGGCTGTGCCAGACAAGTGGCCATCCCAATTTGTGATTAAAGATCGGGACTCGGGGGCCTGTACAGTATAACGTCATGTCAAGAGAGCAAGGCCTTCCCTGGCCGAAGTATTGATTCATTCCAGAGGCCAGGACGGACTTTATCAGCAATAAAAGACCAATGTATCACATTACACTCTGATGAATTAGATCTAGGCTGACATGACTCAAATCTGGAGTTAGTTACTCAGACCAGGCAGCCAATAAAAAATGGCTGAAAAAGGACTTTTTAAAAAGCTTTCCGTTCTGTGAAATGGGGGTAGGTTTAAGAGGTGTCTAAATCCCAGGACCCCAAAGCAAGTTAAATGCCATAAATCAGACAAGATCAAGCCAAAGTGATTTACGGCGGGATTTGGTGCACTCGGCGACAGCATTCTGGTGCAAGGACAACTCGCTCGCTTGTGAGACGGCTGCCACACCCCGCAGCCCCCTCATCGCAAAACTCTACTATACCCCTCTACATCCCACCTCTCTGGCCTGCCAAATCAACTCTCCATGCTCCCCCCCCCCCCCGGCACTGCCCACCTTACCGCCGTCACACTGCAGGCTAATTAGCTCACGTGAGGGGCACCTCGATGATCAGCGCGTGGCTGTCGCTGTTTCTGTACAAATATCCCCCTCCCCCCAACCCAACCCGACGCCGACCCGACCCCAATCCCAACCTCGACCCCAACCTCGACCCCAACTCCGACCCCGACCCCGACCAACAACCCAACCTCGACCCCGACCCCCCCCCCACCCCAAAAGAAAATGCAAAACTCAATGTTCTGCTCGAGTGTATTTTCTTAATTCCGTGTTTTACTCCGAAACAAATTGCACACAACTCGGCATTTACCAAGGAACCATGGTGTGTGTGTGTGTGTGTGTGTGTGTGTGTGTGTGTGTGTTTGTTTCCCCTTTCTCATTTCCCACCAATTCCCACGACCTCTCAATCTTCTTCCCTCTACACCTGCCTCCTCACATCCCCGCAAGCACACTATCACCCTGGTGGTGCCAACATGAATCCGAGTCAGCCATTTTCCCTCGCCAACGCCCCCACCCTACCAATACCGCAGCAAACACCACCAACACACGTGCCACACAGGTGAGACAGCACTGCTTTGTAATAGCGAACGCAGTGAGCTTCATACTTAACACGTGCACGTGAGAGAATAGGAAACAACAACAACAACAACAACACAATACCCCTGGCTATTTGGAATCCGTGTCGTTGGATATGACCTTTTGCTTCCGGTTGTTTTTAAACGCTGTGCGGTGTATAAACACGATTGGGTTTTTTTTCTATCTTCTGAATATTACTTAACGCGTGCACATGAGAGGATAGGAAACAACAAATACAACACAATACCCTGGCAATTGTGAATCCGTGTCGTTGGCGATGACCCTTTTGCTTCCGTTTTTTGTTTTGTTTCTGGTTTTTTTTTGTTTCCGGTTTTTGTCATGGGGAATGATGCATGCCGGGAGATCATGACCGGAAGTGTTTATTTATTTATTCAATAATTTTTTTTCCCAAAGTTAATTTTATACTTCCGAAAGTGATTTTTTTCATGACAGGAAATGTTTATTTTGTATTTAACATTCCGGGATGATTTTGAAACTCTTTCCGGAACTTTATTTTCTTTTATTCTTGACCAGAAGTGATTGTTTATTTATTTATTTATTCAATTATATTTTTCCAAAGTTAATTTTAATAAAGATATCTCCCGCATCATCAAAAAATAATTTTTAATCGTGATTTACATTATTTGATCGCTGATCCCGAATCCAGGCCGAAGTAACCGGAAATTGCGTCAAAATCATCAGCTGTGCGGCGTTTACACGTACCACGGTATAGTTGGCAAGTATACAGTTGTGACAGTTTATAGTAAAGTCAGAAACGAATGTAAGAATAATTCTACGTTCGCTTCTAGGCTTTGCCTATTCCATATTAAGTGTTCTGAGGGGACTTAGCACAGACATGCGTTGAAAGGTCCGTTGCTCAGGTACTTTAAACCCATTTTCACACCAAAAACTGCAGTAAAGTGTTGGCATTGAAATACCGGCATTGCCCACTGACCTCCATTCACACCAGCGACCAATGCCACAAAATTGGCTTAAACCGGATGTGACGTTTCACGCGCGGTGCATTGTTGTACTGCATCATATTAAAAATGGCGGCCGGTTACAATAACCTGGAATTTCAAACATCGCATTTTGCAACGTCATCCTCACATTGCACGCATTTCATTATATCAGCAATAAATTATAATTTTGCGCGTGCAGCAAATGTAGACATGCTCGGCTGTATGACTGAGGAGTTTCCTAGTCCTCACTGCAGCCCTCACCGCAAGCATCTCCGTAATTCGAGCATACAATGTACAGCAGCATGTCCGACTGTCCCTGATATTTGAGCGCGGATCTCCCTCCTCGTCAACGCGTTTGTGCAGAAATTCTCGGGTTTCCGAGTCCACCCATTTTCCCACCGCCATGATTTTCCACGCAACACGAATGGAGATAACGAGTCCGATTCATGAGTGGAACGGATGGAAATAGTGAGAAACAACAATCAAATTTGACGTCATAATTAGACAATGAAAGCGTAGCAAAGTCATTGCGGCTACCGTAGTGTGTACTAAAGCACTATGAAAACTACAACGGACACTCGGTAGAGTGCATACCTCCGCCAGGCTGAACAGTTTACCTTTTCTATCCCATTGATAGGCCGCATCAGGATTCGGACCTGAACCAAAATCGAATCGGCTCCTTCTTGTCATCTCCCCAACTCATTCATCAAGTTTTGTCATAATCCGTTCATAACGTTTGGAGATATCGTGTTTATATATCGTTTTTGGCCCAATCTATCAACAGTGAAAAATCACTTTAAATTCGGATCTTCACCAAAATCGAATCAATTCGGCCTTGTCACACACCTAACCTGTCCACCAAGTTTAGTCCGAATCCGTCAACAACTTTTTGAGATATTGTGAGATAACTACGGCACAGACAGACAGATGGGGGTGAAAACAGAACTTCCGTCTACCGTCGTTGGTAAAAAAAAAATTCCAATTGATAAAACACACACACACACACACACCTCATAGGCTTTGTTTGGAGCTTCGTGATTGGCTCATCCGATCGGTCATGTGATTCGTGGTCATAATGCGGTGATGCACAAAGGGCTAAAATTGCCAGCAATCTTACGGCTTCTGTTCACATCTAATGAATGGTTCCATGTTTCCACCTTCGCTACTATAGGACAAATGCCGGGAAATTGGTGGAAACGAACTGCCGGCATTTCGCTGGAAGCTGTTGCGATGTGAATGGGGGTTAACTGTGTGTATTAAACCCGAACGGGCAACCTTTGTGTTCGCGAAAGGGAAGCCGAGTTACGAATAGAAACGAGCAACGGAGAGGGGCAGGAGGTGCAGCATGAAGTATCTCGAGTCACTCTGTCCCCGATATAAATCATGCTGAGGGAGAACAAGACGTACTGTAATTACATCCATGTTGGCACCACCTTTAATATCAGGATTTTTTTAAAGGGACGTGGGTCGGGGATGCAACACAAGAAGAAAACAGAAGAGGAAACCGGAGGGGGGGGGGGTGTTAGAGGAACGCATACCCGAGGAAAGTGGTGCGAGAAGATGACATTATAAGGAATACCCTCCATCCCCCACCCCCACATCCCAAAGGAGTTGACAAAATTAAACACAGAGCATGGTGAGAATCTGGTCCACGTCGTTTCTCAATTCAAGATTAGTGTGAGGAGCGGGTCCACTCGCTGCTCTATATTGGGAGGCCTGTTGGTGCGTTTGTGTACTGGTGTTAATATGAAGTTGTGAAAATACATGTGGTCATTGCATCCTGGTGACCCTTTTGAGTGGTGGTCTGCAGTGATGCCCTGTAGATGTCTTACTCGCACACAGCATGGCGGTCGGGTTTAGCAGGTTTGAGCAGAGTTCTCGATGACTTCTTTGCTACAGCCCTTGAGCCAGTCCCCAAAATTTTCATCGGTATCAGTCAGAGGGACTACGAGTAATTGTGATTTTTAGCAAGGTTAGGGTCCCTAAAGATGGAAAATGTGTGACAGCAGTGTCCAGCTCTTTGCCTTCTCTGTGTTACCACCCCGTATACAACCCAACCCCTCAGGTCGACAACTGCCAGATTTTCCACCCAAAATGTATCGAGTCATTGTCAGTTTATGGTGTGTAAAGAATGTATACAAGTATTCTCACCAAAGCTCTGTGTCTTGTTGGCAAGGATATTAAATTCCTCATTTAATGGTGTAAAAATTATACACCAGTGATAAATATAATGGCCACAAGACCTTTCAAGTGTGATAGAAATAAACACCCAAACCCACTCAAAATGAATATTTTTTTCCAATCATATAGTTTTATATTTAATTATTTAATGACGTACCCAAACAGCATCATTCATCAATTATTTGTCCCAGGAGCCCTTTCCCAACGTTTTGATACCACTTGCAATCATATCTGACATATGATGACAAGTACGTGCCCCATTTTATACACTGACCCTCAAATTATGATTCTCGCCAATTTTGCAACTGAAATTGGAACGCAACGCTCTTTGTAATATTGATTTAAAATTATTAAAAGTTTGGTGACCCAATGACTCCTTGGACTAGTTATTAACCATATGGTACACAAAGGTGATAATTCCAACCTTAATAACATGCTACATTGGTGCTGTGACCCAAGTATTTCCAGAAAATGACAAATAATTTGTGTCTATCCACACAATGTGTAAATAACTCACACTTCTCATGCTTATTATTTTATTAATTTGTGCCAGGGAATCATATTTCAATTGGTAAATAATACGCAAACTCCTTTTGGATGAAATATATATATATATATATATTTCAAGGCATACAGTGGATACATACTCCGTTTACTCTATTTTGTCCAGAAGAAAATAATTCCAACCAAGAAACTTACTGTTTTTAAGGACGTCATAAAGGACACAAACAACAGGTAATAAGAACTAATGTAACTTGTTCGATGGGGGTGGTGTGATAGCCATTGAGACAACGGCGGTAAACTTCCAGAAATCAATTTTTTTATACAACTTTTGAAATCTTTATTCCATTACGATTTAAATTTATATTTGAACACTGTAGAACACAACTCACCTTCTTACCACTTCCAATAACCTCCAGTTTTGCATTACTTGGACATGTTAAATAAGGTGGTGGGAAAGACTGCATCAACGGTGCTAAACTCTCAGAATTTTTTTAAACAAATTTAAAAATCATTATCTTATTTCAATTGAAGAATAAAACCTGAACACTGTGCAGAGTATGGTGTTCTATGAACTCTCTAGTTTATACAGTGGTGACTTCCATTTAATTTGGTGTAAGGAGAAACAGCTTGTTTGCACGCAGCTCTGCACTCAACTCGGGTTGAAAGCCGTGCTGTCCCCGATACTGCATTTCCATGAAATTTAGCCATCCCGCTTCAAAGCGCGTGTCACAATAGGATGCACAATAGGATGAAGGCCGGCCAATCAGGTAACAGGTGGGCATGTACAGTTTAAGTGGAACCGGAAGGAAAGACGCCATTGTTTGGCCTAA
>CM068960.1:63542151-63561453 GCA_035128595.1 Eptatretus atami | reverse complement strand
CTGCCCGTTAGCTGGCGCCCTGTCCTTCCGTCGCCTTGTCCTCAGTTGTCCCTCCAGTCACTCGCCCGGTTGTACGTTCTTTGTCCTTTGCTTGTTCTGCCTTGATTCTTGTCTCCTGCTTGCCTCCGTGCTGCCGCTTCCGTGTGGTCCTCCCTCCTGTCCTTGTTGCCTGGTCCCCCCTGTTCGTTGCGTTCTTTCCCTTCTTTGCGTCTGCCGTCTTGCCTTGGGCTATCGCTGGCTTTCCCTCAGCCGCCCCGTCCTCGGATCCGGCGGGCTGGCGCCCTACCCCCGCTCGGCCTCAGCCGCCCGGCCGACGGCTGCCTTCCGCGGCTCCTTTCCCGCCGTCCCGTCTGCGGTGTCCCACCCGCCTTACTGTCCTGCGCGCCTCACCCCTCGGTCCCTCGCCCCTTCGGCGCTCGGCCCCTGTCGCGCGCCGCCGCACCTCTCAGTTGGCCATGCTTACCGGTGTGCTTCCCCCCCCGTCGCTGGCTTTCGGCCCGTTGCTCCCGCCCGCTGCGCCTCGATTGCCCCGTCCCGGTGGCCGCGTGTCGGCCGTGCCTTAGCTCCCACGCGGTCCGCCGCCCGCCGGCCGGCGGCGGCCACTCCCCCCTCTCCCTCCCCCACCCCCTCCTCAAACACTAAAAAGTTAACAAAAAACAGCTGGGCCCTTGCCCGCCCCCTCCCGGTCCCCTCGCTCATTCGAGCCGCTCACAGTCTGTATCCTAGCTCGCTTTCCCCCACCGTTGTTTACCGGCCTCTTCCTGTTCCCGGGCTGTGCTCTTTGCGTTCGCCGTTCTTCCTTTCCTTCTCACGTTCTTTTCGCCCCCCGTCCCCCCGCCCCATCTTCTTCCCCCCCTGCTTCCCCCCCCACCCCCCCCCCTGCTCTCCCCCCCGCTTCCGCCCCCGCCTTCCCCCACCCCCCCCTGCCTCTCCCCCCTCCCGCCCTCCCACTCCCCCCTATCGCCCGCCCCACGTCCCCTCTCCCCCCCCCCGTCGTGGCGCCGCCGGCGTCGCGCCCGGCGCCCGCGCTGGCCGGCGCCGCCTTGCCCTGCTGTGTCCGCGCGGCCCCGCGCGTTCAGTGCTGCCGCGCGCGCCCCGGCGCGCGCGTCGACCCGCCGCGCCCGGCCGTCCGCGGTGCTCGGGCTTTGGCGCGTTCGTCCCTCCCCTGCGAGTGCCGGCCGGCGATTCCTGCACGCGCGCCAATACTCCTCTCCGCGCCGCCCCGCCCCGTCGTTCCTCTCCCCCAGCCGTGAGCTGCCTGCGCCCGCCTCACCCCCGCCGCTTGGCCACGGCCCGCGCTCGCCGCGGCTCCCGCTCAGCTGCCCGTGCACCGGCACGCGCCCTCGCGGGTCGGCCCCCAAGCGCGTTCCTACGTGGCGCGCGCCCGCGCGCGCGCTCGCCTGCCCCCCGGCCGGACCCGCGCTCGCCCGCGGCTCCGCTAGCCTCTGTGGGGCCGGGCCGTCGCGGCGTCGCCCCCCGCCCGCCACCCCGCGGGTGGCCGGTACCCTGCCCCGGTCTCGTGGGCCGCGTTCGGTCTGCCCCGTCCCCGCCCTCCGCCCCCGCGGTCCCGTCTGCCCCCCTTGCCTTCTGCCCTGGGGATCTTTTTCCTGCTTTTCTTTCGCCCCTGCCTGTTGTGGCGCCGCGCTCCCCTCCCGTCCCCCCTGTGTCCGGTGCCTGTCCCTTCCTCATTCCTTCTCGCCGGCTTGTCGCGCTTTGTCTTGCCCCCGTCCGTGCCGCCTTCCTTGCTTGTTCCTGTCTCCGTCGCCTGTTGGTGTTATATGCCTGCCTGGCCTGCTTGTTCCTGCCTCCGCGCGTACCCTCCCTGTGCTTCCCTGTCCCCCTGTCTCGCGTCCCTTTCCCCCTTGCCCCTGCCTCTTGGGGGGTGTCTGCGGCACTCTTCGTTGTTTTTCCCTCCCGCCCGTGCTCGGACTCGCCCGCGCCTGCGCGCCTTCTCCCGCTTCGGTTCTCCCCACGGCCGTGGGCTGCTTCCGCGGTTTCGGTTTCACGCGCGTCCCGTTGCGGTCCACCCTCCGGTCCCCTCTCTGCGCGCCTCCTTCGCGTCCTCCCGCTTGGTCGCTCCGGACGCTGTCGCGCGGGTTGGGTCCGCCGCCCCGGTTGTGGTGGGCCTTGCCCCCCCCTCCCGTGCCTGGTCTTCTGCCGCCCTTGCCGCCCGTCCCGCTGGATTGTCGTTCGGTGGCGCCCCGCTGCTCTTGGTGCCACCGCCGGTCGTTTTTCCCATCCGCCGGGCCCGTCGCGCCTCCTCCCCCACTCCCCTCTTCCCCCACTCATCTCTCTCTCTCTCCTCTCTCTCTCTTCTCTCTCTCTTTCTTCTCTCTTCTGTCCGTCTTGTTCCGCCTTTGGCCTTCGCTTGCCCCCCCATCCCGGTTCCTTCGTCTCGCTCCTGTCGCTCCGTTGCTTGTTCCTAGCTCGCTTCTCCCGTTCCATGGGTTTCACTCCTCGTGGGGGGGCCCCTCGGGGCGTGCCCGTCCGTGCGTGCCCGTCTCTGCCGCTTCGTGCCTGCCGTCTCCGGTCCCCCGCCTCCTTGTGCCGTCCTCTCCCCGCCGCCGCCGCCTTGTGCCACCCCTCTCCTCTCGCCCCCCCTCTCTCCCCCTCGCTCTCTTCCTCCTCTCTCCCCTCCTCTGTTCCTCCCCTCTCTTGCCCCCCTCTCCCCCCATCTCCTCCCCCCCCCTCTCCTCCCTTTTTCTTGCCCCCCCTCTCCCCCCCCTCTCTTGCACTTCTCTCTCCCCCCTCCTCTGTCCCCCTCCCTCTCTCCCCTCCCCTCTCTTGCCCCCCTCGTTCCCCCCCTCTCTCGGCCCTTCTCTCTCCCCCCTCCTCCTCTCCCTTCTCTTCCCCCCCTCTCCGCCCCCTCTCTCGCCCTTCTCTCTCGCCCCTCCTCTCGCCCCTCTCTTGCCCCCCTACTCACCCCCCTCTCTCCCCCTCCTCTCCTCCCTTCTCTCCCCTCCTCTCGCCCTTCTCTCTCCTCCCCTCTCTTGCCCCTTTCCCCCCCCTCCTCTGTCCCTCCTCCTCTCTCTCGCCCCCCCTCTCTCCATCTCTCCCCTCCTCTGTCCCCTCCTCTCTCCCTCCCCTCTCTTGCCCCCCTCTCCCCCCCTCTCTCGCCTTCGCTCTCTCGCCCCCTATCTCCCCCCCCTCTCTCGGCCCCTCTCTCTGTCCCTGTCTTCCACCCCCTGTTCTCCCCCGCACCCCGCTTCCTTCCCCCCTTGGGCCCCCCGCTTTCCCCACCTTTGGGCACCCGCTGTTTCCCTCGGAGCCCCTTCCCCCCTTGGGCTTCCTTCCTCTTGCCTCCTCCTCCCCCTTGGGCGTCCCTCCTTCCCTCTTCCTCCTTCTCATCCCCCCCCTTGGGGCTTCTTCTTCCTCCCCTTGGGGCCCGCCCCGCTTTCCCCCTCGGCGCCCCTCCCTCTCTCACCCCCCCCCGGCGGGGCGGCCCCCGCCGAGCGCTGTGTCTCCCCCCGGTTTTGCCCGCGTTCTTTTCCCCCGGTTTCGCCTTACTTCCTTCCCTCCCCGTTGCCTTCTTCTTTCTTCCTTCATTCTTTCTTCTTTCACTCCCCCGGTTTGGATTATTCCTTCACCTTCTCCTTCCTCCCCCGGTTTGCCTTTTCCCGCGGGCCCCCGCTGTTTCCCCCGGGTTGCCCACGTCGTTTTTCCCCGGTTGGACTCCTCGTTGTGCTGGTCGCCCTTTTGTGCTCCTTCCCGCGCGCGGGGCGCGCGCGGCGGGGGGCGCGCGGGGGCGCCCGCGCGGGCGGCGCGGGGGTGTGGGGCCCGCGCGGGGCGGCGCCGGCGGGGCCCGCGCGGGGGCGCGGTGGGGAGCGCGGGGGCGCGCGCGAGGCGGCGGCCGCGGGGGGGGTGCCCGGGGGTGCCCGCGCGCGGGCGGGCGCCGCCGGGCGCGCGCGGGGGGCGCGCGCCGGGACGCGCGGGGGGGCGCGCGGGTGGTGCCGGGGCCCGTCGCGGGGCGCCGGCGGGCGCGCGGCATGGCCGCGCGGGGTGCCGCGGGGGCCCGCGCCGGGCGCGCGGCGGGGGGCCGCCGGGCCGCGCGCGGGGGTGCGCGGGGGCACGCGCGGGCGGCGCGGGCGGGGACCTCGCGGCGGGGGGCGCCGCGCCGGGCCGCCGGGGGGTGCGGGGGCCGCCCGGGCGCGCGGCGGGGGCGCGCACGGGGGTGACGCGGGGGGCCCGCGCGGGGCGGGCCCGCGGCCCGGGGCGCGCGGCGCGGCGGCGGGGGGACGCGCGGGGGCGCGCCGCGGGGGGCCCGCCCCTTTCTTCCTCGCTTTGCTCCTGCGTCCCCCTGCTGCCTGGGGCCTGCTCCTGCAGGCCCGCAGCTGCCTCTCCGGCACCGCCCTCTCCGGGCCCCGCCCCTCCGGGCCCCACACCTCTTAACCCCTGGACCGGTGCGCTATCTACGGACACACCCTTACTCGACTGCTGACTACCGGAACCCCTGTCTTTTGTCGCCTCGAATTTCCAACAACAATATCGTCCTTACTCATACTCTAATCTATCTCTATACCTATCTACTATTATCTTACTACTATTACTACTTGTGTACTACTATGTATTGTCTGTCGTATTCGCCCCTGCCCGGCGTGCGCGCCGCGTTCACCACCCTGCAAGCCGTTCGCCCACCGACGGACCGCAGGTCGTGCTTTCCATGGCGTCCGAAACCCAGCACGGACGGGTTTTCAATCCCACCCACCCTTGTCCGCCCCAACCCGCGCTAACGGGTCCGACTCCCCAATCTTCGATTTCCTCTTACTTCGCGCCGGTGGTTACCCGCGGGTTTGCCTCCCCGGGCCGCTCTGAAGACGACGCCGCTTACAGCCCACTCCTCCTTTGTGCTACACCGAGAGTCCTATCGGCAGCTCGTTCGCATCAGCTCCCTTTACGGAGTCTCCACCCCTAATATTCCGCCCTCAGCTGGCACTTCATGGGGGCATGCCGACGCCGAACCCAGGTTTACACCTTTAACCACGCACCTTTTTACCTCTACGTATGCAGGCCATCATGCAGTCATTCAAACCCACCCCCTCCGTATACGCACGCAATGACTGCGGCCCCGGCACGTGGGCCAGACAACACAGCGCTACACCCGTCGAAATCGTCTTAACTGTACCAGTCCTTACCCGTTATTCCTTACCTGGACTCGGCGCCACCCCTTCCTTCGAGAAAACCGCCGGAAAAACCCCGCCATCAGGCAACTGGGGTCCGAACTGCGACCTCTTGGTCTTTTACTGGCTGAGCTTGAGACCACACGTCCCACTGGCCCCCGACCTCTGCACGTTACCCTGCCCCTCTGCGTGGTCTGGGCTTGGGCGACCCGCGACCGTCCCGTCCCACAGCAGCCTCGCGTGCCGCGGTCGCGAGCTCGGCTCCGGTGCACGGCGACGCTCTCTCTGGCTCTCTCCCCCCTGAACCCGCTTGGCGACCCCGCGATGCTCCTTCCCACGGCGCTCGCGTACGCGGTCGAGCCTCGGCCTTGCCACGGCTGCGGTGATCGCTCGTCGCCCCCTCGTTGGAGACCCGACCGGTCTTTGCCTCTCATTGACGTTGACTGCTCTGTACCCGAACACCCGTCCGTCCCTCACGTATGTCGACGCGCCAACCCGCCATCCACCTCGCCTGCCTGTCGCTGCTGGCGAGCTCTCTCCGGCTCTCTCCACACGAACGCGCGGTTCCGCGCGCACCCGCAGGCAAGGCTGCGCCTCCGCCCGCGTTCCTTCGCGACGCCCGGACTCTCCACCGACGGTGTGGTGTGGAGATGTTGACGGTGCTGGCGGTGTGGTGGTGCGTGTTTGGTGAGCGGCGTGTGGTTGTGGTGTGGAAGCGGTTGTCTGACGCGTTGTTGGCGGCTGTTGGTGGTGGGGGGTTGTTGTGCGCAGTTGTTGATAAAGATGTTGGTGGGGCCGTGGTTGGTCTAAAATAACGATCGTGAATAACGGCTACTCAAGATCCAGCCCGGTAATCTGAATAGTTCCCTTTAAACAACGGTGGGAAACTTCTGAACACGGCCTTTCGGCCTAACTGACTTGGACCTTTATGGTGTTCTGTCAATTTCCACAGCCGTAACAGTATATATATGTGTGTGTATTATGTATTGTTGTCGTTTTCCGCCGCGCCGGCGGCGGGCCGCCGCTTTTGCTAATTCCGGCCGCACGCGCCCACCGGACGTGGCAACCTAGTCGCACGCTTCGGATCACGCCGAAATCCAGCTACGGGTGTGTTTTAATCACACCGTAAATCAGCCACTATTCTGTCTGCGCGCGCAGGGTCCGATCGCCGATTGTCGATTACCTAATTATGCGCGCAGACGAATTCCGGTGATTTACACCTCAACGGGACCTGCTTGGAAATGAGCCCTTAAGCAGCTCGCCCGTTCGCGATTTGCCGACGCGGTGTATGTCGCCAAGCCCCGCCGATCCGATACTTTATCGCTATTTAAAGCCAGCTAATATCCCAAATGCAATACGGCAGCTCAATTAAGGGAAAGAACGCAACGAACAGGTGGACATTCAAACAATGACATTTATTTATACACACGTAAGCAGTCTACACGTTACAATCATGTAGACAATAAAGCAATGCAGAACAAGCAAGACAAAGAACTACAACCGTTCTATTTATTATGTACACTTATTACAATTCTCTAAGGACATGGCGCCACAACGTTCATACAAAGAAAACCCCAGGAAAGAAAAGGCAAGAACTGGACCTCGTGGCCTTTAATAGTTCACGGAGCCATGGAGACGCAAGGCTCCGAAGACTGCGCAGGCAAACCTTTCACCTTGTGGTGACTCACCGACCCTCGGTGCCCGCCCGCACTCGCTGGACTCCACCCGTGCCTTAACGGCGATCTGGCTGCGACTCCTCCTCGGCTCCACCGGCGCCCCTCCGTCGACCAAGGAGAGAGACCAAGCAGAGGGACTCTTCTTTCCCCTGCTGACAGACTCCGCTGCACTCCCAGACTGCAACTCCCCGACTGCAGACGATTGCAGCTCGACTCCGCTCCAGACTTCCACTCAACTCCACGGCGAACCCAGACGACCGACCGACTGGCGTTTCGCCCGGCCTTTTATCGCCCCGGCGCCTCGCCCCTCCCTTGCGGCGCGCGGGGGGGGGCATTCCAGGGGGTTCGGCTCGGCCTTGGCCCGCTTTTTGCCTGATCACGGGCAAATTATGTTGTCTTTCGCCCTTCTGAGGGAAAATTCCACAGAGCTCGGCTGGGTCAGTTGTTGTTTTCCAACCGTCATTTCGTTTACCCGTTCTGATGATATCGGGGCGGAGAGTTGTGAGATGTTGTTGTTGCAGTGTGGTTAGCCGCTTGGTGGGATGGGCGTGGTTGTTGAGATGGTGGTTGGGTTGGCGCTGGGTGGGGATGGCGTGGTTGTTGAAAGGCGGTGTGGGTGTTGAAGTAGTGGTTGTTCCAAAAAAAAGATAGCAAAAGAATAACGGCTGACTCAAAGATCACAGCCCGTTACACGAATAATTGCCCGTTAAACATCGGTGGGGAAATCTAATCTGACACACACTTATCGACATAACTGCATCTCTGGAAGCCTGAATGGTGTTCTGTGAATTTCCGCAACCGTAACAATATATGTGTGTGTGTCGTATTATATATATATATATATATATATATATATACATATATATAATATATATATATATATATATAAAGAGAAGAGAGAGAGAGAGAGAGAGAGAGAGAGAGAGAGAAGAGATAGAAAAAAACAAGATAGATAGATAGAATGATGAAGCCTGGTGTTGGCGCAGTGTTGAGGCAGCGGACTTGGGATCCAAAAAGGTCCGAGTTCAAGCCCCGTTGGGCACTGAAATACACCAGGGGTTGACTCAGCCTGTCATCCTTCTGAGGTCGGCGAAATGAGTACCAGTGTACTGGCCCGTGTATCCCCGTTAGAATAGGTGTACCATCCCTGTGTTGTAAGAGGCGACCAGGGTTGCGTCAGAAGGGCATCCGGCGTAAACATGTGCCAAATCACTCTGCGGATCATACGGATGATCCGCTGTGGCGACCCCTAACGGGAGCAGCCGAAAGAAGAAGAAGAATAGATAGATAGATCTGGAGCAATTACTCCTTTTACAGGGAAGAAGCTGTATTGTATTAATTCAGCTCTACCGATGTCCAGCTTTGTTCATTTTTTAATGTTTAAGCCTTTGCTTTAATTAAATCTTCGTCAAAAGTCATCAAAATGTTCATACATCTGATGCGTATACTGAGCAGAGTGGGAAGCGGTCTCTGCTTCAAGCAACATGAGTTAGATGTTGGTCATTTGTCAGATGGATATTCGGAAAAGAAAAAGGAAAAATCTCATTCCACCGTTTCCTTTTTAACCATTCCTTTAAAAAAATATTTATTTATTCATTTTTACATTAATTGGGTTGCTTGAGTATACTGTCTGAAATGGTTGAGGCCGGATGGGAGACCAGTACAAAGGCTTTCTTATCTGCGACAGCAGTATGTCATGGGAAGAGGAGAGTAGTTGGGGACAGCTCAACCGTGGTAACTTCTTCTAAGTTAAAACCCAAGCTCTGCCTCTGAAGGCCTTTGCTTTGTTCTGTCTCTGGACCTGCTTGAGAGCTTTTCATCTTCCGTGCTTCGGATGACGTTCTTCCCGAAGGCGCCTGGTCTGGCCGACAAGCTCGCCAACAGAGAATAGGCGGTTATACGTGCCAGCTTTGGTAGCTTGGTCACCCTCAGACCACTGACCCCATGACTCCGAAACTTCGAAAGATAGCGTTGGCCGCCACTTGCCCGACACATCCGCCGCAAGACAGAGGAGGCGCTCATTATTTAGGGTTACGAGCAGCCTTAGATAAAGGTTATCTTTGGTGCCGGGGAAAGTGACCGTGGGAAATCTGTCAGCAGATGACACGGTGAGGGCATTGTTTCGAATTCAGGGTGATTTCATGCAGGGCTGTGAAATGTCCCGATTTTCGGGAAGGGTCACCCCCTCCATCTGGGAGGGGTCGACGGGCAATGGGTGATGAGTTTAATTACGTTAAGTGAAGACAGGAGGAAAGTTATGTTTGTTATAGGGCCATGGAGGATCCTTATGTGAGTTATAGGTACACCTGTTAGGATAATGGATGAAATCAATGGACGTTCATTGTGGTATACTATCCACCATGGGAAAGAAGGAGAACTGTGTTTCAGGCAATAAACCCTTCGTCGGAGTGTAAGAGCTGAAAAAAAAGAGCCCTGTTGTGCTCCAACGAAGATTAACACCCAGAACATCAGCTTCTCCTGCTCCCACGGCAGTTAGCATACCTGGATGAACATCCTGTTCATTTCACCCATTGTTCTACCTGGCAGCCGACGCAAATCGACATTCGCCTTCGGCAGCAATACCAGTTCTCCATTCCAAACCTGATCGGGTTGTGCATTTGATAGGCGGTACATTTGTCTTTTCATTCGTGACACCGTCAATACGCTGAGCCCACCACAAAACACCGTAATAACATCTTGAATAACCATTATGGCACCATTCGTGAACTTTGTGCACTTAAGTGATTGCATTCCAGACCACCAAAACAATTGGTGAAACCACGTGCTGAAGTTTCATGATTCTTCTTACTGTTGTGTTTTTGGCAGGTGCAAGGGAGGGGAGAAAATGGGGAAATTCAGAAGATGTAAGTGAGTGGGGGGGGGGGGGGGAGGACATGTGAGGGGAGTTTGTGTACCAATTTGGCCCGAGGTCTGACCCGGTGTGTTCCAGTACCGCATATATTCCAAGAGCGTTATTGCCGCTTTCCCTTGGTAATGAAGGAGAGTCTGTAGGCTTGGCCACACTGCCAGCAGGTGCTTCTGTCCACTCTGGCCAGACGCACCCTCCCATTCCCCATCTCCTCGGTCCTCTTCTTCCCCCCGTGACGCCTGCTCCAGCGTCACCCCTCCTCCGGCTACTAACAACCTCTTCCCTGCGGAACAGCGTCACTAATCCTGGAGCCTCTGCGAGGTCCACATCGCAGGCACCTAAGGCCTGAATGAAAACGGAAAATTACTCCTTTGTGTTTGACTTCGATTTTTCTTTATATTCAAAAAGCTTTGCTCCATCATACGTCTGAATGCACCGTCTGGTGTCAAGGTTTCCTTCCATCTTCCCTCCTTTGTGCATTAACAACCGAGGTTTTCACCCTTCGGACGCCGGTTATTCCACGGTTCCTTAAGAATAGGACCAATAAGAGAAACGACCTCATTTGAATACCTTCAACGATCTCCCAGCCATATCAGATGAATACAACGATCCAATAAAATCATAAAGCCTTACTCACTTCCGCGTTTTATTGTATGTATGCAGACATCCAATTCACCCCTTCAAAAGTTAGTCGTTTGAACAATCTCTCAATTAAGGACTTGTCGCAGATACTATATATATTATATAGGCCAAATAGCCTTAAAATCGATGCTCCAGGGAATGGTTTGGCGAAGAGCTGGGCACAAAGGAGAAAATCAGTAACAGTTCTCTGAAGAGCGTTTTGATTGGCCAGAGCTAATTGTTGGATCAACGTGACCGATTTGGATTGGTCTGGTGGGCAGCTCAGCCAAACAGAAACGTTCTATTTGAAAACACATCGGTAAGACGTGGCTCAGCGAAACGAACAAGGAAAGTTTGTGGATTGTGCGTTTCAAGAGGCAGGATCCCATTTTTAATCCCAAATTATTTTTATGAATATTTGTAGAATATAACATTCCTTTTTATGGTCTTACTTTACTTGCACATGGGAATCTCCAAATGCTGGACACAAATCGAGCAACGAATAACAAAATAAATTATTGATGAAGGGAAAAGTTTTTTCATCATTAAATACTCGTAACTTTTTAGTATGCAGATCTTTTTTTGAAAACAAAAGTCCTTCTAATATTGTCCACGTTAAAACCTTTGCACCTAATATGCGTACGATGTTATGCATACAAACTTTGCAGCTAAGCAAAAATGACATATTTACCCCCACTTCCTTCTCCCCCATATGCTCCACACCATTCCTCTACCTATCCACCACTCGCTCTCCTTCCCTCCCACCCTCTATCAACCACTCCCTTATATACACTCTTATCTTTCCCCCCATGTCGTTCCTGTTGTATGATTACTGCACAGAAGTTGCATCCTGGAGTACGGGGCTATAACATTTTAACCATATTTTAATCGATGAACCACAACACTATCTAAACTTATAAACACTGATACACATTATCCTTTACAGGAATGGCAAACATTGTGAAGATCTATCCAGTCCTACCTTACTTGACAACTCTCCTAGTTTGGTTTTGACCTGTCAAAGTTCCATCACTCTTCCTTTCCAAAATCTGATATAATCTGATCTCCTGTGTTGGAATGCCACCATTGATATTGCCTTGGGCTTACTTTGGCCTTATAGACCACATATAAAACTCTGGCAGCCATGCTTTGGTTATGCTTTCTTGTTAGGCAGTAAGGACTTAAGCACTGGTCCACCATTGTCCTTCATGCATTGTCCCTTTCTAATGTGCTACTCACATCACTGATGTGGGTTTCTTCTGGCCAGATAAGTTTGATGAGCAAACACTCAGCTCGGGCCTGATGCACGGTTGTCCTTGGTAACCAAACAGGCTATTCACATGAAGTATTTGAACCTACTTGTTGATTTGGCTTATAGATCAGAAGCTGCCTGCCCAGATAGTGACCACACTTTAAGATATCAAGTAGCGTAACCTGGTGCCAAGGAGGAGCCGAGAAGACCATACCACTTTCTACCTACAGTACAGGTAGGAAATATGGAATTTGTTCAGGGTATGGCGAGAACAAGCCTTTCTTCATAAAAGCCATCATGACGTCTTCAATGTCCCACCGACTACTGCTCGCAGACAGGTCACCTAGTTTGACACCCATCCAAGGGATGTAGCAGCATTCTGCATGAAAACACCACAATGACAGTTTTGTAGCTCGACTGAAGATCGAACTCTTTGCAGAAGTGATGTGCATACCTCGAGGCTCTCCTATCATCCCTTTTATAGTACAGCATAACATTCGAGAACGACACTCGTAGAGCGCATACCTCTGCCAGGCTGACAAATTTTACATTTTGTATCCCACTGGTAGGCCAGATCTGTATCCAGACCTTACCAAAATCGATCGGCTTGTTCTTGTTTCACCTACCCAACTCATCCACCACGTTTCGTCATAACCGTCCATAACTTTTCGAGATATCATGCTATATATCATTTTTGCCCTTCCTCTCAATGGTGAAGAATAATTTCAAAATCCTAGTATCTGGATCCAGATCTTCACCAAAATCAATCATTTTGTCCTTGGTACAACCCAACTTGTCCATCAAAATTCATCCAAATCAGTCCCTTACTTTTTGAGATATCCTGCTCACAGACAGACAAACAGACAGGGTCAAAACATAACTGCATCCACCTTCGGGTGGAGGTAAATAAAGTCGTACAAATAAAGCACTTTCATTGACAATAATTATGTCTTCACAAGTTTCGAGTTTACAAACCCTGGAGGCAGGGTGGTCTATTGATTTTGAATGAATCCGACATAGAGCGGGTGCAGTCCTTACGCGACCGTGTCGAGCAATTTACATTTTAGTTGGGTATACTGGCACCCGTTCACTATCAATTGTGACACCGAACGGCTTGTTACATCTTGGGGGATGGAGTACAGTGGAAGTGGAGCAATAAAATAATATCGTGCTTAAAGTTGTAAACCATTCAAATCAAACAGCATTGATGTATAAGGTACTTTATCATAGATGAGATCCAGTATCATAAACTTTGGATGCTATGTCTCAGAACTACACAAACGTTTTGGTTGGATGGACCACTTGATCCGAGTACTGAACACGCAATATGCTCTTAACTAAGCCATTGAAACGTTCCAGGAAATCCTTCTCGATATCCGTGTGTGAGAATCACATTTTTCATAACTCAATGGGTACTCGTACTCCTTCCCTTGGTTGTCTATCCAGGTTTGATCCTCAATGGGACTGGATATCGCACAAACGTCACTCTCAGCTGTCCTGTCTGCTCACACTCTATGTCGGACCCTACAACACCTCTTGAAAAAGCAGGCCATTGGTGCTGGAACGAGTGTGTCAAACTCCCAAAATATTGCCCTACTTGAGAGCTGCTTGAGGTTGTGACATTTCAAGGTGCAATGTCGGCTCGCACTTGTTTTGGGAGCTACAAGGACGCAAAAAGGAGTGGGAGGGTGGGAGCCCTCTTTGTTCAACAATAAGAAACATGAATCGATCTTATTTATTTCTCTACATCTGTAGCCTACTTGGCGACGTACCCACTGGTCGACCCATATATAGTATATTTGATCATGTTTTGGGGGAGTTGGGAGGATATTTTGAAAGAGCCTTTCTTTAGTAGCTGATGAGGTCAACAGTCACATCTATGAAGCAAAATACAATTCACAAGGAAGGTCTCCTTGCTAATATCGAGAAGCAAAAGTCAGGTTTTGCTTTAAAGTGGACATTGTTTTATAAATAAGGAAATTATATAGAATGGCGATGCACCAGGATGTGTCTGCGGAATGATGTATTCGGGATTTTCGCTACCGCCTGTCCACCTAAAGGGTGACACGAGGCGACATTCTCGTTTGAGCTATAGAAGGAAAGGTCAGAAGCGAAGAACCACTTTACTCCTGTCGATCCCATGTCGCCCTCCGGCGTCGCGTTCTTTTTTATCGCGAAACGTATACGTCTCCATTGAAAGACAGGCAGAGAGAGAGGAGGGGAAGGGGTCAGGGCGGGGCACATTGCGATGATCCAAAATATAAGGAACACAGATCACATTCTGATGCGATGTGTGAGTAGGCAGTCACAAGCACAGGATACTATTTTTTATTCTCTCTTTCTTCTCCTCCGACCCTTACCCTCTACTTCTCCTCTCTCTCCCCACTTCCTCCCAACATTTACATCTACCTCAATCCCTCTACACCTCCACTCCTTCGTCTTGCTACTGCTCTACATCATGCCTCTCTTCCCTTACCTCTACCTCTGTTCTCTCTTATACTGCTCTACACCTTCCTCTCTCTTCCTAACCTATCTACCTTTAATCGTCCTTCTCTCTCTCTCTCTCTCTCTCTCTCTCTCTCTCTCTCTCTCTCTCTCTTTACACCTGCTGCCGCCACTTGCATGTGCACCAAACTACCGCACTCCAGCCATTGTGATGCGTCTTTAGACCGGAATATCCTGCACGGCGCCTGGCTGTCAAACGTTTCTTGGCTGCACCGAGGAGCAGGCATTAACATGTTAAAGCGAGGGTCACATGCTGCAACTGAGCACTTGCCTTCAATGCCAAGACGAGCGATAATTCCCAAAGCTATAAAATGTAATGGGAAATAAACGCTCTGAATTCGAGGCAACGCTGATCAGAACCAACCAAAACCCAATTAACGTCGGCAAGAACAGATCAGAAGTTCCCGTCACTCATTAATAATTTAAAATATAATACTTAAGAAGGTGGAACGGAGTTGGAACTAAAGGCAGATGAAAAGGCACACGGATCGCAACTGGTGCATGCTCTTTTGAGTGTGTAAGGCTAACCAGGGTCTCTAGAAACCGGGTACATTGTGGCATGCATTATATATATATATATATATATATATAATAATAATATATATATATATATATTAATATATATATAATGGAAGCGCAAAAAGAGGTTCAATTAGGAAGTAGACATTAAGAGACGTCCTCGTACTTTTACATGAATAACAAGGACTTGATACTGCGTTAAGGGATTGGACCCTGGAAACCCAGCATGACGAACCAAGTACTCACATTGGGAGCTATAAATAATTGGCAAACACAAGGGCAATAGTAGTCGGAGGTTTTCAAAGACCAACCGTGCATTTAAAGATGATAGATCGTAAAAGGCATTGATTTACTTTCTTAACCACTGACAATGGTGGTGGGAATGGGATCATAATTGGGACCATTAAATAAGTAGTCATACTGGATGCTAGACCTACCACTGACGTCGAACTCATCCATCTCCGCACGTCGAACCAACGACGTGTACATGAGTGAGCACCTTTCCTGAAAAGGGGCATTCGACCTTGGGCGGGGAAGAATTTAAGTAACATCGAGTTCCAGGCACAGATCCACTCACTCGAATATCATTTATCATATCTTGATGGCAAAGAGATGCGGATGACCTGGCACAAGCTTGGCCCCAAGCTGAAAGGCGAAAAATTTGAAATTTGGCACGGTTATACACACACCGTCCTAAAGGTCTATGTCTTGTGTGAAAGATAGTGGGGATTGTAAATATCCACTAACGAGTGCTAGCACTCACTAGTCGAATTAACCTCCCTTGATAGGACTGTGTACACTCTATAAGATTCCTGAAGTTCACCAGGAGTAGTGGGTTCTGCTTTAAAGTGATGTCAAATGGATGGATGCAGACCACCTTGTAAACCCCGTGTAGACCATTGATAGGAAGCATTTGCGGTATTGCATGCTTGCATTTCATAATCCGAGTTTGATTCCGGCCCCCCGAAAAAACAACAAAAACTGTAAATCTGTAATCTTGGGTTTTTGAACGCAAGTCCTATCCTGCTCCGAGGACATAAAGCGTCTCTACCTCTGTTCACCTTTGCTTGTAGTCTTGTAGAAGTTAAAGTACCTGGTGATACCGTTTGTAAAACGTGTAGACCATTTGTGCCGGTGCCCTGACCAAATGATTGCCATGAACTACATGGGTACTGCATCAGAGCGTTGCCATGCCTTCGGTAATGATGCAAACCTGCGGCTACATACCACGTATGCACGATGATGGGGCATACTCCCTTTTTTCGGTAGAGTGCATACCTTCGCCAGTTTGAACAGTTTACGTTTGTATCATTATTGAAGGTTGGATCTGGATTCGGACCTTGACCAAATCTAATCTGCGCTGTTCTTGCACGGAACCAAACAATCCACCTTGTTTTCGTCATACCTCCGTCCACAACTTTTGAGATATTGTGCTCTGTCTCGTTTTAGCCCTATCTCTCAAATGGGAAGAATCACTTTTAAATTCTAGCAGCCAGTCCAGATCGTCACCAAAATCGAAAATCGTCCTCATCACACACCCAACCTGTCCACCAAGTTCCTACGAATCTGTCCATAATTTTTGAAAATCCTGTTCACAGACAAACAGACAGACAGACAGACAGACAGGGGTGAAAATATAAGCTCACCCACCTTCGTGAGCATAAGTAACGAGTTCATGAGACAATTGCCGAATGATCAATATTCTACACTCCTCCCATTATCCTCCCAACTATATAAACCACTCTTACCTTGTTTTACGGACTGACAGGATGGCTTTCGAGGTAGCACACCTGCTTCTGAGCTGTGAGCCTGGGTTGAATCCTGACCCAGTTTTATATAAACTGTCATCCCAGTGTTCACATGCAGGGTGATTCATCAATGGTGTGCTGTCTTTTCGATTGACGTTAAACGGGTGTATTATCTGCCAATTCATTGGTGGATGTTAAAGATCCCATGGTGTCCTTTGTAAAGAGTAGGTGAGCTATCGCTGGCACCAGAATAAATTTCCAAATTCGTGCCTTGACCAGCAATGGGCACAGTGTCAGTGGCACAGTCATGGCCACAGCTAGTGATGCTACACCCTGCAGCCTTGTGCTGATACGAATGAAAGAACCGTGTGTTACATTTCACCGCTCAACTCAGGTTTAGAACAATGCTTCTCTGCCAAGGGAAAAGCTTGTTGTTTCCATTCAGTGTATGCTTTTGAAGAAGAATTTTGGTATCTTTTCTCACCGCAGCCTTGAGGACTCGACTAGTTCGCCCAGGTCGCTTGTTTGGTCTAGTCGAGGTGTGCTAGTTGCTACGTCAAAGAAGAAATACTCGGTCCTATGAATGATTTCAAACCTTGAATGTGTATCGTCTCCGAGCGATAATCTCACATTTCATGTCCTTCATCTTTTGCAAAGGTCTCTCTTTTTTTTTTGCCTACAGCACTCAGTGCTTTTAAAAGGAACCAAGAATACCGTAATTAAATTAGGCCAAACAATGGCGTCTTTCCTTCCGTCCACTTAAACTGTACATGCCCCACCTGTTACCTGATTGGCCGGCCTTCATCCTATTTGGCATCCTATTGTGACACGCGCTTTGAAGCGGGATGGCTAAATTTCATGGAAAGCAGTATCGGGACAGCACGGCTTTCAACCGGAGTTGAGTGCAGAGCTGCGTGCAAACAAGCTGTTCTCCTTACACCAAATTAAATGAAGTCACCACTGTTATAAACTAGAGAGTTCATAGAACACCAACTCTGCACAGTGTTCAGGTTTTATTCTCAATTGAAATAAGATATATGATTTTAAATTTGTTTAAAAATTCGAGTTTAGCACCGTTGATGCAGTCTTTCCCACCACCTTATTTACATGTCCAAGTAATGCAAAAACTGGAGTTATGGAAGTGGTAAGTGAGTTGGTGTTCTACAGTGTTCAAATATAAATTTAAATCGTAATGAAATAAAGATTTCAAAAGTTGTATAAAAAATTGATTTCTGGAAGTTTACCGCCGTTGTCTCAATGGCTATACACACACCCCCATCGAACAAGTTACATTAGTTCTTATTACCTGTTGTTTGTGTCCTTTGAACGTCCTTAAAAACAGTAAGTTTCTTGGTTGGAGATTATTTCTTCTGGACAAAATAGAGTAAACGGAGTATGTATCCTGTATGCCTTGAAATATATATATATATATTCATCCAAAAGGAGTTTGCGTATTATTTACCGATTGAAATATGATTCCCTGGCACAAATTAATAAAATAATAAGCATGAGAAGTGTGAGTTATTTACACATGTGTGGATAGACACAAATTATTGTCATTTTCTGGAAATACTTGGGTCAAGCACCAATAGCATGTTATTAAGGTTGGAATTATCACCTTTGTGTACCATATGGTTAATAACTAGTCAAGGAGTCATTGGTCACCAAACTTTTAATAATTTTAAATCATATTACAAAGAGCGTTGCGTTCCAATTTCAGTTGCAAATTGCGAGAATCATAATTTGAGGTCAGTGTATAAAAATGCGGGCACGTACTTGTCATCATATGTCAGATATGATTGCAAGTGGTTATCAAAACGTTGGGAAAGGGCTCCTGGGACAAATAATGTTAGAATGATGCTGTTTGGGTACGTCATTAAATAATTAAATATAAACTAATGATTGTAAAAAAAAAATTCATTTTGAGTGGGTTTGGGTGTTATTTCTATCACACTTGAAAGCTTGTGGCCATTATATCTATCACTGGTGTATTTTTACACATTAAATGAGGAATTTAATATCTGCCAACAGACACAGAGCTTGGTGGAGAATACTTGGTATTACATTCTTTACACACCATAAACTGACAATGACTCGATACATTTTTGGGTGGAAAATCTGGCAGTGTCGACCTGGGGTTGGGTTGTATACGGGTGGTAACAACAGAGAAGGCAAAGAGCTGACACTGCTGTCACACATTTTCCATCTTTAGGGACCTAACCTTGCTAAAATCACAATTACTCGTAGTCCCTCTGACTGATACCGATGAAATTTTGGGGTCTGGCTCAAGGGCTGTAGCAAAGAAGTCATCGAAACTCTGCTCAACCTGCTAACCCCGACCGCCATGCTGTGTGCGATAGAAGACATCTACAGGGCATCACTGCAAGCACACCACTCAAAAGGTGTCACCAGATGCAATGACCAACATGTATTTCACAACTTCATATTAAAACACCAGTACACAAACGCCCCAAAGCAGGCCTCCCAATATAGAGCAGCGAGTGGACCCGCTCCTCACAATAATCTTGAATTGAGAACGACGTGGACCAGATCTCACCATGCTCTGTGTTTAATTTTGTCAACTCCTTTGGGATGTGGGGGTGGGGATGGAGGGTATTCCTTATAATGTCATTCTCGCACCACTTTCCTCGGGATGCGTCCTCTAACACCCCCCCCCTCCGGTTTCCTCTTCTGTTTTCTTCTTTGTGTTGCATCCCCGACCCACGTCCCTTTAAAAAAAATCCTGATATTAAAGGTGGTGCCAACATGGATGTAATACAGTACGTTCTTGTTCTCCCTCAGTCATGATTATTTCGGGGCAGGGCTTTTAAATAGCCGATAAAGTAATCGGATCCGGCGGGGCTTGGCGACATACACCGCTCGGCAAATCGCGAACGGAGCGAGCTGCTTAAGCGGCTCATTTCCAAGCAGGTCCCGTTGAGGTGTAAATCACCGGAATTCTGTCTGCGCGCATAATTAGGTAAATCGACAATTC
>CM068960.1:63502849-63514999 GCA_035128595.1 Eptatretus atami | reverse complement strand
CCCCCCCCCAATCCCTCTGCTACTTTCAATCCTTCATTCAATCTACCATAGATCCATTGTTTGTTTCAACAATACCCCCTCTGCCTTTCTCAATCTCCCAATAATCCTCTTCACTAAACCTCAATTCAATAACCCCTCTTTCATCCCATCAGTCTTTCTTTCAACCATGCAGGTTTAATCTCGTCCTTGAGTGCGTTCTTCTTCCTCACCACTCGAACAAACTCATTCTTTTATTATTTACCACGAACCTCCTGTCGCTCACTGTAAACAATTGATCCTCCGGACCGGCACCCCAATCGCATTTCCCCCATTCTTCCTCCACTGTGCTTCCTTATTCTTCCTTCTTGCATTTCACACGTTTGTGGTACAAAGCACAAGGCTTGTTGCATTTGGAGTAAAGTACAACCCTCTTCCCATATGAAATACAGTACAGTACAAAGGACGTTTTTCACATTGAAGGAGGGCCTGAGGGTGCCTTCCGTGTCTTTCGCACGTGAAGGGTGCGGTGAGGGCTGAGTTAAAAGTTTCCCTCAGCTACAGCAGAATTTTCCATAAACTGCATCGTCGACATGCCCCCATCAAATACGCACCAACAAGAAAGAGTCCCACACAAGAGGGACTGAGAAAGCTATATCCTGTGAGGAGAAAGGAATGCAGAGTGTGTACGGGTCAGTCACCTCAAACTGTCCCAAGAGCAAAATAGCACAAGGGGAAGAAGAGCGCACGGTACGGAGGAGAGCAGAATAGAATGCCCAGAATGTCCTTGGTTCATGTGTGAGTTGCTTGTCCCAGGTGCCACTCCATCACCAACCTTTCCCATCGCCCCCCACCCCCTCCCCAAATATTTGGACCATTGGCTGCATGAGTTGAGGAAGGAGTCGACCCCATGCTCCATTTTAATTCTTTCTCTCAATTCTTTCTGTCTTCTTTTTCCCGGATTGAATGATGGCCATATATCTTTTGGCTTAATAAGATGTCAAAGATGAAGGTTAAGTTTGCTCTTCTGTGCCCTTTGCTTGTAAATAATGTGCGTTTCACCATGCTGCGCGTGTGTGTGTGTGTTGGTGTTGTTGTGTTGCGTGCGTGCGTGCAAATAAATAGATTGTGTTTTTTCTTTCAAATCTCTCTCGGTTGTCCTTTCCTCCATTGGTCCAGCATATTCGCATGTATTGCTAGCCGGAAGTTGTACCCCTTCCTCCCCCACCCCAATTGTCTCACATGTTAGCCGGTGCATACTTGGCGAGACAAGTATGTATTGAGTCACAAGCCCTCCTAACTGCAATCCAAGGAAAGTAACAGATGAAGTCGTGAGAACCCTGCCAGAATTGTCAGTACCAACTGGCGTTCATGGTTGACGAGCAACCCACGGCCATGATTATCTGAGTTAATATACATACACACACATATATAATATATATACCGGCTAGTGGCGGTGCCTGTAATCGAACTCGGAGCTTGGGTTGGAGGATCGCTTGAGGACGGAGCTCTGCACTGGCCACGCTATGAGAGGGTGTAGGGCAGCCCGGAATCATGGCGAAACCAATCCTTATTCCCTGTGTCGAGAGCGACCATGGTTGCCTCAGGAAGGGATCCGGCGTAAAACCATGCCAAATCAGATGCGGATACGATGATCCCGCTGGCGACCCCTACGGAACAGCCGAAAGACGAACAACAACAACAACAACAAATATAATTGGAGAACAAGTATTTGATACACTGCCGATTGCAGGTTTTTCCACTTACAAAACACGAGGTCTGTAATTTTTATCATAGTACACTTCAACTGTGAAAGACAATCTAAAACAAAATCCTGAAAATCACATTGTATGATTTTTAAAAATTAATTTGCATTTATGCATGAAATAAGTTTGATACATCAGAAAAACAGAACTTAATATTTGGTACGAAACCTTGTTTGCAATTACAGAGATCATGTTTCCTGTATTCTTAACCAGGTTTTGCACAGACCTGCAGCAGGGATTTTGCCCACGTCCTCCATACAATCTTCCAATCCTTCAGGTTCTGGGGCTGTCGCTGGGCAACACAGACTTTCAGCTCCCTCCAAAGATTTTCTATTGGGTTCAGGTCTGGAGACTGGCTAGGCCACTCCAGGACCTTGAGATGCTTCTTACGGAGCCACTCCTTAGTTGCCGGCTGTGTGTTTTGGGTCGTTGTCAAGCTGGAAAGACCCCACGCCCATCTTCAATGCTCTTGTTAGGGAAGAGGTTGTTGCCAAAATCTCGCATACATCCCATCCATCCTCCCCCAATATGTCGATCGTCCTGTCCCCTTTGCAAAAAGCATCCCCAAAGAATGATGTTTCCACCTCCATGCTTCACGGTCTGGATGGTGTTCTTGGTATTTACTCATCCTTCTTCTTCTCCAAACACGGCGAGTGAGTTTAAACCAAAAAGCTCTATTTTGTCTCATCAGACCACATGACCTTCTCCCATTCCTCCTCTGGATCATGCCAGATGGTCATTGGCAAACTTCAGACGCCTGGACATGCCCTGGCTTGACAAGGACCTTGCGTGCGCTGCAGGATTTAATCCATGACGGCTAGTGTGTTACTTATTTCTTTGATACTTGGGTCCCAAGCTCTCTTCAGGTCATTGACCAGTCCGCCGTGTAGTTCTGGCTGATCCCTCACCTTTCTCATACATCTTGAGGCTCCACGAGTGAAATCTTGCAATGGAGCCCCGAGCGAGAGATTACTGTTATCTTGAACTTCTTTCCATTTTCATATAATGCGCAACAGTTGTTCCGCTTCTCACCAAGCTGCTTTCTCTATTCCTGTAGCCCATCCCAGCCTGTGCAATCTACAATTTTGCCCTGATGTCCTTAGACAGCTCTCTAGTCTTGCCCATTGTGGAGAGGTTGAAGTTGATTGATTGAGTGTGGACATCTGTCTTTTATGCCATATAACGAGTTCAAACAGGTTGCAGTTAATACAGGTAATGAGTGGAGAATGGGAGGCTTCTTAAAGACAAAACTAACAGTCTGTGAGAGCTGAATTCTACTGGTTGGAGGTGATCAAATACTTATTTCATGCAATTAAAATGCAAATTTAATTATTAAAAATCATACAATGTGATTTTCAGGATTTGTTTTAGATTCTCTTTCACAGTTGAAGTGTACCCTATGATAAAAATATACAGACCTCTACGTTGCTGTTAAGTGGAAAACCTGCAAAATCGCAGTGTTCAAATACTTAGTTCTCCCCACTGTATATTATATCACAAAACCTGCAAACATGAACATTTGAACTTTGTTTTCATCGACTTGAATCATCCGACAGTTTAAACCAATCAGAGAAGTAAAAACGGTTTGTTCTTGCAATAAAAATGACCGATTTTGATTTTGGATGGAAGATCCATTATTTAATAAACCTTACAACATCTCACAAAGACTTTCAACACAAACAACAAAAGACCACATGTACAGTTTCATCAATCCGGGGACCATCCAGCCAGAATTGCTCACCTTGCAATGTACAGTGCACCAGTCTAATGTTGCTTGTGGCACGAAAACCTTGGCTTGGGATCCCATCATTGTCACTCCCCCATACACTACAGTGTCGCAATTGCTGCCAATGGATAGCCTGCCAATCTGCTATCCATCGTGCCGTTGATGACTCACGTTCACAAATTAACTTCTGCCTTTGAACACCGGTGAATGTATCGAACACAGCGAGATATTAGCCCCCAACAAATATATGAGGCAAAGCCAGGTCATAACAGCCAAGCCTCGATCGTTTCAAAAATTACAATGAACCCCATGCAACCCGAACCAGTCATTTGTACCTTGCTGTATTGATGTGTTCATAGATCAAGACAACCTGTTTATGTATCTCCCAAGTGGCCAAAACCCTTCCTTCCTCTTGAACACGTTTTCAAACACTATTTTTTGCTTGCTGCAGGGTTTTCCTGGGACATGAATTACCTTGAGCAAGGATTGTGTGAGTGTGTCCTGGTTGAGCAGCCTTTCCCTCCGCTCGAATTGCCCCACTCTAACTGCCCTCACATTTATTATATGAACGGATTGGAGAAACCCTTTTTCATTGTCATCTCTCATGACCTGAGGAGCGCAGAGTCAAGTGATCAAAGGATTAATGCTGGAATGTATTTTTCATCGGCTCTTTCACTTTCCCGAGAGTAATGTGACGACAAAGAAGACGTACTTCCTCCCAAGTAACCACACAGGTAACGTTCAAATCAAAGTTGCCAGAACTTCTCTCAAAGGAAATCCAACTACCAGGCTACTTGGACTTTAATGGCAGCAAAATGGTGAAACGTTTCAACCTTGACACTTTTTGTTTTCATGGTCTCTCCTCTCCTCTCTACCCCCCACCCCAACCCCCACACTTTCCATGGCTGTTCTCCATGTACATGCAATCGTGGGGGTGCGCTTGCTCACGCCTTCCAGTGGTACGTGCCATATCTGTGTTGCTTCCTTTTTTGGGGGATCGAAGTACCCTGTTTGTCATGTCTGAGCAAAGGGGAGAAAGACGCAGAGTCCACAGGCTATTGTTGGGAGATCATCAGTTGGTAGCCCAGTGAGACTGCTGGACGACGGGTTTTTTTTCCCCCCTTTGCTGTGGTTTTTTACCTCCGCCACCGAAGGTGAAGGAGGTTATGTTTTCACCCCTTTCTGTCTGTCTTTGTTACTTGCAAAATCGAAGATTTTTCAAGTATATCGGTCAGTCGATTTTGTTATTCTGTCTGTCCGTTTGTCTGTTTATTGCTTGCAGGTCACAATTTTAAACCAATCTTCAAACTTCACCACATGGTAGAGTTTGTCATAAGGAAGAAAGCCATTGTTTTTGAGGTCAAAAGGTCAACATAGGCCAAAGGTCAACAACTTTGGTGAGGTTTCTAAAATCCTCAATTTTCATCCGATTGACTTGGAATTTGAAGAGGATTTATATTTCAGGTCACTGAGTCCAACTAGCCAATTATTTTTGAGGTCAACATAGGCCAAGGGTCAACAACTAGGCAGGTATTTCTAAAATTGTAAATTTTCATCCGATTCACTTGAAATTTGAAGAGGAGTTGCATATATGGTCATTTAATTCAACAACCAATTATTTTTGAGGTCAAAACTGTTTCATGGATTTTGCAAGTATCGTGCTCTGCACGACGTTGTCTTCTTATTTGTTTGTAGGTGTGCAAGATATCTCAACAAGTTGTGGACGGATTCAGACGAAACTTGGTGGACATGTTGGGTGTGTGACAAGGACGAATTGATTCAATTTTGTTGAAGATTCGAATCCAGATCCGGATCTGATAATTTTTTCAGCGATTCTTCACCATTGAGAGATATATTGATATTCTCTCCTCGGTAGAGGGCATTCCTCCGCCACGCAATGCCTGATCCATGAGAACATATCGGGCCCATTACATTTTTGAAATATCATGCTATACAGTATATCGTTTTTGGCCCAAACAATGGTGAAGAATCACTTCAAAAATTAAATAACTATCGTATCTATATCCGGATTCGGATCTTCACCAAAATCGAATCAATTCGTCCTTGCCACACACCGAACCTGTCCACAACTTTTTGAGATATCCTGCATACAGACAGACAAACAAACAGATAGAGAGGGGTGAAAACATAACCTCCTTCACCTTTGGTGGCGGAGGTAACTAGAAAGGCACTCGGGAGAGCGCATACATCCGTCAGGCTGAACAGTTTACGTGTTGTATCCCACTGATAGACCGGATCTGGATCTGGACCTGAACCAAAATCTCATCAGCTTGTTCTTCTCATATAACCAACAACGAGGTTTTCCATTCTTGGTAACGATAGCCATGGCATCTTGAAAGTTTTGCTGCATGGCTTGTGGACTTCCAACAAACGAAGACGGGAGGATGCTGCGAACACCAGGTCGCAGGTCTCCCTCTGCTGCTCTGTTGTGCAAGTGGTCCATCAGGACAGAGTACATCTCTGCTCTCAGCTGTGCCTGGTTACTCCGGATATAGTACAGTTGGCAACCTTAAGTCTTCACGTAAGCATCAACTGCATACTGTTTAGAAAAGCTTGCCTGAATTGTGGATTGAACTAAATTCTCCCCCGATTGCCAAGCGGTACTTGTAGAACTGTTGTATTGTGAGCCTGGTGCGCGTTGCTGTTTGACATTGTGAAACATTGCTGCATGCCACAGTGCCAGTCAGGATCACCGATTGGAAACAACAGTGGGTAACACATGGGGTCGATGTGACAAAATATGTATGAGACATGCTGGGGTGCTCTGTTCCTGGGATGGACCATAATGTCTATACACAGGGGGAGCACAACCCTCTCCTACAAAGACTGCTGCTACTTCATCATGGGTAGGCTGATTATATCATCTGCGATCAACATCACGCTTGAATTACATCCTGACCTCCTGACCTCCTGTGGCTGTCTGACTTCTGCAGCTGCATGAAGATCTTCCTCTTGTTGGACAGCATGCATGTTCCTGTAGGCAGCAACATAAGGATTGTTCTCCGTTATCACTCTGTGGATGGTTTCCATCACATCAGGTCTACACACACTGTTCTGAGGTGCATTGATGCGCGAGGTAACAGCTTGTTCCCCTTCGATGATGTACAACTGGCCATACTGTCTGTCCTCCCCCTCATGAGGGAACAGAGTTCCTGCACTGTGGTATGTTTGACCATGTTTGTGGAAACAATAGGAGCCACAGCCAGGGGATGCGGATATCTGAGTTCCAAAGGAAGCAAATGAAAAAGTGCTGTTATTATTACATATGTTGGTTCTAAAGTTTTTTGTCTCAGTGGAATTGTCATTGAAAAGTGCTTGAAGACCAGGAGGATAATGAGCTAGGCCAGGCAAGGCAATTTTTCCTGCATTGCAACCAGAAAATCGCAGTGCATAACAGTATTAACAAGTTGAAGTCATTTGGCCAAGGTAGTATGCAGGCCCATCATTGTTGTCCTGACTTTAAACTGCATGTCTGACATTTGGCACCCTCATTGTTCAGCTCGAATGTCCTGAAGCTGTTCTTCGCTCATTTCCCCTTGGCGGTGCTATACCCTCTCTCTGTTTTCCGCTCTTGTGGCATCAACCTGCTCTTGGCTCATTTCCCCTGAGTGGTGCTTTAGCTGTTGTCTGTCCTCAGTTCTCCTTGCCTCTTGTTGTCTCTTTTTGCGTCTCCCTGAGGTGCACACAGTGCTGCTGCCCACACCGCTCTCTCGTCTGCTGCTTGGACATGCCTCACTTTCTCTTCCTATCTTGACACGCGCCTAGGATGATTCTGATTCTGATTCGCTTTGTTGTGGCTGTGTTTTCACCCTCCTGAGCCTCATTTGTGGGGGTAATTCCATCTGAAAAGAAAAGAAAAAATGGCGGTAAATGGGTGGTCCAACAATGAAAAAAAAAACAGACAGATGGAATAGTGAGTGTCCAATGTAAGATATTCCAATCACAATATCACGGATCTGGTGACTCTGCACGGTATGCCATTGTTGTGGTTACACACATCACACCTCGTTTTTGTTTCATACACAACTGTTACTCACAATTCTATCACACACACAAAAATAGGACCACCTGTCTTGAAGCTCACTGGGAACAGGAGCAACAGTCACTAAAACCTCTCACAGAACCCCTTAGACATTGAATTTTTTAAATGCTCCAACAAACTTTGGTACATCAAGGGTGATGAAGGTTGTGGTCAAGTTTCATCAAAATGGTGTGTGTAGTTTCGGAGAAGAGAGCAAATACCTATTTTGGGGGGTCAAAACCTGCCCTGAAGACTCCCTTAATGAGTTGCAGATTTCGATGCAGCTGATAGACTTTGGTCTAACATGGGTGCATGAATGTATGGTCAAGTTTCATCAAAATGGGCTGTCGTTGTGTTCGGAGGAGAGAGCAACAATACCTAGTTTGGGGTTCAAAACACTCCCCCCTGCTAAGACCCCCTTTAATGAGTGCCAGATTTCTTGAATAGGGCCTGATAGACTTTGGCTAACATAAAACGGGTTGATGGAAGGTTGTGTCAAGCTTTCATCAAATAGTGTGTCGTTAGTTGTGAGGAGAGAGCAAATACTAGTTTGGGCAAGTTCAACTCCCCCCCCCACCCCTCAAAGGACCCCCTTTTAATGAGTGCAATTTTGAGTGTGGGTCGGATACTATTTGATACAAAACGGGCGTATGAAGTCTGTGTGTCAAGTTCATCCAAAATCGTCGTGGTGTAGTTTCAGAGAAGAGAGCAATACTTATTTGAGGAGTTCAACCCCCCCCCCGCACCCCTCTATGGCCCCTTTATGAGTGCCAAAATTTTGATGTCGGTCGATAAACCTTCATTGAGGCATCAGGAATGAAGCTTGTGATCAAGTTTCATTCAAAATGTTGTGTTTGGTGTTCAAGACGATATATGCACTGAATTGTTTACAGACTGCCTCACTCACTCACCTACGGACCACTACTTGATCGCATAAGGGCACCTGACTTAAAGTCCAGGTGAGCAAAACAACAATCCAAAAAACACAACACAAACACGAACACAACTTTCCCGACCGCATGGATCATTAACTGGGCACCGTTCCTCCTAGAGGTTTCGATCCTTTCAACCCGAACCTCTCCATATGGCAGATCCACAACCTTGGTCATGGATCCACATCAGTAGATCATTAGCAAATACCACCCTTCGCTTCGCTAACGGGGATACGAAGGGGAGAGGGGGAGAGAAGGGAAGTGAGAGAGAGGGTGTTGAGTGAAGAGGTGGAGGTGAAAGGAGAGAGGAGGGAGGGGGAGCGAGGGGGTGGGGTAAGGGTAAACAGTGAGAGGAAGGGAAGGCAGACGTGCGGTGGAGTGTTAATTACGATTCATACTGTCTCATCAAAATGATTCTGCAGAGAATAACAGTGAAGATGGAAACATATTTCTGAAATCCATGTTCTACCGGTCATACTATAAACACCACCCGGACATGTCCGGAGACAAAACCCGCCGGACGTATCTGGAGCCAAGCTGTCCAGACACAAACACTGCTTGGACACATCTGAAGACAAAACCCGCCGGACGCATCTGGAGCCAAGCTGTCCAGACACAAACACTGCTTGGACACATCTGAAGACAAACTCCCGTCCGGACACATCCGGAGACAAACTCCACCCAGACACATGCAGAGACAAACACTGCCCGGACAAGTCCAGAGACAAACACCCTTCCAGACATAAATACCGCCCAGACATGTTCGGAGAAAAACACTTTCCAAATGCATCTGGAGCCAAGCTGTCCAGAGACAAACACATCCAGAGACAAACAACGGTTCGGCCAAAAATACCGCCCAGACACGTTCGGGGAGACAAACACTGCCTGGACGCATCTGGAGCCAAGCTGTCCAGAGACAAACACCTTCCGGACACATCCAGAGACAAACTCCCGTCCAGACATAAATACTGCCTGGATACGTTCGGAGACAAACATCGCCTGGACGCGTCCGGAGCCAAGCTGTTGAGACAAACACCACCCGGACATGTCCCGAGACAAATTCCTGTCCAGACATAAACCCTGCCTGGATACGTTCGGAGACAAACACTTCCTGGACGCGCCCGGTGGCAAGCTGTCTGGAAACAAATACCACTCGGGCACTTCGAGAGACAAAATCCCGTCTAGACATAAACACCGCCCAGACACGTCCGGAGAAAACTCCCATCCGGACAGGTCCAGAGACAAACCCCGCCCAGACACATCTGGAGACAAAAATTATCCGGATATGTCCAGAGACAGAGACAGACAGAGAGAGAGAGAGAGAGAAGAGAGGTGATGGCAGGAGGGTGTTGCACTGTATTGGAGTGGCAGGTAGAGCAAGGATGCGACAAAGATAGAGAGGGGTGGGAGTAGGGGAGTTCGCAGAGAGAAATATGCTATGCTATTAATGAAACCACATACACACACACACACACACACACACATCACACACACACACACACACGTGTGATGTGATGGGTGGACAAAAAATTTGGCTCAGTGATTTAGAAAACACTTTAATATGGCAAACGGCTAGGAAATCGGGTGTAATTTCACAACAACTTGCTGAGAATGACGGAGCACGAACCACCCGCTCATGACGACGGAGCACGAACCACCCGCTCATGACGACGGAGCACGAACCACTTGCTCAGGATGAAGGAGCATGAACCACTCGCTCAGGATGATGGAGCACAAACCACTCGCTCAGGATGACGGATCGCGAACTACTTGCTCAGGATGATGGAGCACGAACCACTCGCTCTGAATGAGATGGCGCGGCAAAAGCGTCCGCAGTGAGTGAACGATTTGCTCAGAATGATGAAGCGTGGTACTGCTCTTGAATGAAGAGCACTCGGCAGGTGGCTTCAGCAAGAAGCAAGCACTCCAATTGAATGGTTGATAAGGAACGGCTTGATACGCTGTGGCTGCATACCATGTAGGATCCCTTTAACTTTAAAACCAGTCTTCACTGCGCCCGCAGCAGTTAATGAAATAAAAGGAATTCGTTCAAATAATGACTTTATCTACAAAAGAGTTGCTTTTTAATATAGAACAACCCTGGAGGCATTGCAAAGTTTAATTGCCCGTGAAATAACATTGCAGATAATCTGCCATGTTGGCTGCTCGTCTGTGTACGCATCACGTGGTACATCGTTCACGGCCAGTGCAAACATTATAACTTAATTTAAAAATGTCCGTTTTTCACCAGATTTGCTTTGATTTCCTATAGAGCACCTCTTAAAACCTCTGAACATGTCGACACAGATCTGGCAGACACGATGGATAAGCAGTCCTTCTGGGGAACACCCATTGGTAGCGATGTTCCTCTCTAGAAAGGGAAGGGTGATCGCCAAGTCTGCAACAACTACCGAGGGGTGACGCTCCTCTCAGTGCCGGGCAAGGTCTTTGCTGGTATAATTCTTGATAGGGTTCGCCACCATCTGCTTGAGCACCAGTGCCCAGAGCAGCCAGGCTTTACACCAGAGATCAACGATTGACTGTATCCTTTCCCTTCGGGTCCTCACCGAATGCAGACGAGAGTTTCGGCAGGTGCTGCTTGCAGACGACGTTGATCTCTACAAAGCGTTCGATTCAGTGAATCGGGATTCCCTCTGGAGGATTCTTGGCCTTCGTGGGGTGCCACCAAAACTGATCAATCTGATGTCTGAACTTTATTCTTGTCCTGAGAGTGCTGCGATATGTGGTGATACCATCTTCGACTTATTTCCAGTTGTTGCTGGAGTTCTTCAGGGGTATGTACTGGCCCCCACACTTTCCAGTGTTTATAGGAACTGGATTATTGGATGATATCAGAGAGATCAAGCTGTGGTGCATCGTTTGCGAATGTCAAGATCTCTGACCTTGATTTTGCAGATGATGTCGGTACGTAAATATGTGGAGACTCGGACATCTTTTTGGGGGCCCCTCGAGGTGCTGGAATGAGAAGTCGGAGCCACTGGGATTACGGGTTTCCTGGGTCAAAACTAGCATCCAGGCTTTCAATGACATCTTGGATGCTGCTATTCTTTGTCTGTACCCGTTGTTGGCTGAGGATGTTGAGCGTCACGGAAAGAATCACTTACCTTGGCAGTTGATATTCATGTCTTCTGCTGGCTGTGAGCCAGAGCGTCAATAGACGTCTGGGTCGGGCCCTTGGGGAGCTCATGGATTCACTGGATCATGGGGTGTGGCGCTGTCAGTTCCTGTGCAGGACAAAAAAGTCCGAGTTCTCAGCGTTCCTTGTGCTTCCAGTCTTGCTCTAACGGATTGTTGAGAACTTTGGACTCTGACAAGGGATCTGAGACATACTTAATTCCATTGTACAAGTCTCTTTTGGAGAATCCTTGTGGACTTTGTTTCCAACACGGTTGTTGAGGGAGACTCAAATGAGATTTGTTACCTCCATAGTTCCGGTGAATGCGTTCAACTGCGCGCTGTATGACCAGTGGTTTCGTTTTCCTGACACTGATTCCTGCTCGACAGCATTCTCTCAGCAAGGGCAGCCTGAGTGGAGTTGGAGGAGGCCAATGGGCCGGACCACGTGCCTTTGTGGTTGCAGCATGGTTGTATCAACATTCTCAAGAAGATGCGGATGGGCCAGGCATCTGCTTAGGGGGATGGCAAACGGAGGCCTGGCAGTACCAGGGATCTCTCTCTTTGTAATAT
>CM068960.1:63462836-63501218 GCA_035128595.1 Eptatretus atami | reverse complement strand
ACTTTATCACTAAGAAACTGATTCGGCCTGTTCCAAGTCAAGGCATTGTTGAGCAGGCCGAACAAAATGGCGAATTCAGACCCCAGCAAGCTAACCGAGAGCTGACTCGGGACTGACCAAGGATGTCGCCTTGATAAAGGATAATTAAATAAAGCAGTTAATTATATCTTCAAAAAGAGTGTTTCAGTTAACCCAACCACCCAATTTTCATTCAGCACTCCCTTGGAGTTAACTTCGTATGCCTGCAAAGTTTGGGGCCGCTAGGTTTCATGGTTTTGGAGTTATGGAGAAGACGGACTGACTGAATGACACACATTGACATTTATTCTTATGGATAAGTAACAGGACTGGAGTCAGACATATCAGTATAGGAGTAAGCACAGGTGAGTTCATAAAATAACTAGGCCAACTGAAAGAGAGTCAAGAAGGAAATGGCTAAGAAGATCAATCAAAATAGTAAAATAACAAGTTAGGTCGTAAGGAAAAGTGTGGGCCCATTGAAGAATAGCACAGGGTTGGTGATTAAACACAATGGCTCGTGATTCCTGGAAGTCCTCAGACAAAGACTGTTATAATGACGCGTTTTATGGTCCCTCCTCAAGTCGTTTCAGAGAAAATAGTCGGAAATGACAGCAAGGATCCGCATAACGTCCGCGGTGAAAACCCTGCTTGAGAGAATGCCACATAGTTATTTGGCCTGTGTATAGACAATAGACCACTGCCTCGATCGCTGAGGCCTATACGTACTGTGATCTTCACAAGGCCCACGACGCCTATTGGCTCCAACCTTTTGATATTTGATGATCTATTTAAGTCGCTTTGGTCATTTTACACTGAAGGGGAAACTTATAGGGAAGGCACGGTGATTGTGAACATGATAGCTCCGGAGATGTCTTTGGTTTTGCGGAGCAGTAAGCACCAACATGGCGGCCGTACTATTTTTACCTCCGCCACCGAAGGTGAAGGAGGTTGTTTTCACCCCTTCCTGCCTGTCTGTCTGTTTGTTTGTGTACAGGATATCTCAAAAAGTTGTGGACAGGTTTGGTGTGTGACATGGCCAAACTGATTAGATTTTGGTGAAGATCCGGATCCGACGACTAGAATTTTTAAAGTGATTCTTCACCATTGAGAGAGGGCCAAAAACGATATAGTACTGTATAACATGATATTTCAAAAATGTATTGGGCCCGATATGTTCTCGTGGATCAGGCATTGCGTGGCGGAGGTATGCCCTCTACCGAGTGCCCTTCTAGTTCAGGTTGAAATTGTGGGTGGAATCAGGACAGCTGTCCAACCAATGGGTGAAATGGAATGTTACACGTGGATGGACGAACAAGCATATTATAAACAGCCGTTTCCCATGTTGTTTGAAAAGCTATGCACGCTAGCAAAGCTCAACATTCACTTCTAAAATTATGAGAGAACAGGCATGGATAATGTTGATGCCAAATTTTATTTCGTAAGCAGGATATTGCACACTCTTTTCGTTCAGATCCAACCTCCGCCACCTGATATTACACCACCATTTTGTGGTGGGTAGTATAAGTAGGTCAGAGCTTTGGCTTTGAGGAATGCAAAACAATTAACATTTTTTAATTCCATGAAATAATTTAAATTGAACGATTAACTTGAACTTTTCCAGTCAGTGGAGACGAGTATTTTTGCTTGTATATTGTTACGGTTTTTGGCTTCTAAGGGGTAAGAGAGCCACTTTCATAATATAACTTTCATTTTTCCGTAGTAATTTGTTTAGTTAAGTGCACTGTGTTCATGGAAGCAGATATGCATTGCAAGTGTGTAGCAAGGTCATGTCTCATACAAGTTATTTTCTGCTTCTATATTCTTACCTACAGCCATTTTCCATACCTCACAGTGCAAAACACTTTCCCGCCCTTTTCTCAGCCACATCTCAGCGCAGGAACGCCTTGTTTTCTCGTGTTTTTTTTATTTCTTCTCTCTCTCTCTCTCTCTCTCTCCTCTCTCTCTCTCTCTTCTCTCTCTCTCTCTCACTCCTCTTCAACCTCCCAAACCAGCTTCGTGCACATCCTGTGGAGATGTCCATGCCAGATGGTCCATCAATCATTGTTAAAGGTGACAGCATGCCAAAACATTTCCCAGCAGTGACCAACGCCCCAATCCGCGGGGACCAATCCTGAATTGCCACGAGGCATTGTGGTAACAAATACACCAATCACAGGTGGAGAAGAGAGTCCCCCTTGGGCTGGGACTTCACCAATGACAGGGGTGTGGGCTGTGGAGGGGGAGGAGAGTCCAAAATAAAAGGGGGAGCTTGTCATTTGGGGTGTGTGACTTCTGAGTGACGTTACAGTGATCACATCAACAGCGTAATGTTTTTGAAACTTGCATTTCAAATAAACAGATACAAAATCAAATGAGGAAGTTCACCATTACATACAATGTCCAACAACGATTCCCACGTTGAGTTGTTTCCGCCCAGTGACCCTGTCCTGCCGGCTCAACTCACGCATGTTCACCTCGTCCTCCGACACCGTCGTGCCATCGAGTCCTGTCGCGTCATTCTCTCTCGTGCGCTGGCCCGTCCAGGATGATTTCAAGAGCTCAAAGGAATTCTTTCCCGATACACAATCTTAATGAGTTTTCATCGACCTGATTATAAATCGGCTCCATATTAACAAGCACTCTGGACATTAACACCTCGTTCACTCATCAGAGTTAAATCGAGCAGGGAACAATGTAATGCACGGCTCATCACACGTCACCTGCCTCTCTACACCTCCTTTTCACGGGTTTATATCGTATCACAGAATGCTCCTGTGCCTTCCAGCAAAAGCGATTCTCGTCCATACTGGAAGGTTAATCTGAGAACGTTCCAGCACCTTCACGAATCTCACCAGGCAGTTTAAAGTCCAATACTGCCCTCGACTGTCAAAATTAGCTCAATACATCAAGCAGTTTATATTACAATTTATTGATGTGTAATATAGCAAACTGCAGCAAACTTATGACATATAACCATCAATTTTACTCGTTCATGCATAGGCATTTACTAATGCTTATTCACAAATACCACATCTAGCTTTAAATTGACAGATTACCCTCATCTTTTGACATTTTACTTTTGTTGTGGGATTGTGATGGAACGACGTCAAAATATGTCGTGATGGTAATCCATAAGAGGATGGTGGCGTCGTATTGTTGCATCATAATGCGGCGTCAATCCGACCTTGTTTGGTTGTAATTTTTGATATTTCATCACTCGTTTTTTCATTTTTCTTTATAATGTTCTTTTTTTCTTGTTTCTGCAATTTTTTTTAAAGTAATAAAAGTCTTCATGTAGAAGTAGAAAAAAAGTAGAAGTAGAAAAAGTAGAAGTAGAAAAAAGAAAAAGTAGAAAAAGAAAAAATAAGTAGAAAAAAAGTTGACGTCATAAGTTTTATATATTTTGTCATTTAGGTAAGGATTAAATCCATCGATGTTACTAAATTGTTTTAGTTCTTAGGTCAGTTGATTTGGGGGATGGTTTGGATATGTATCGCTTTTGGAATGGGACTGTCCATTTTCCCCTCTCCCACGATCCTGGCCTGGTTTGTCGAGTCCACATTTCCGCTCGATTTCTCTTCCTAATAAAATGATTAATGTTTTATACTTATTTTAATTTTGCGTTGCACACACTAGCCCAAAGACAAAGTAACTTCCTTGCGTTGTAATCACCATCATGGCTTCAGCTGTTATTGAGGTACGTTGGACTAGAGTTTTACATTGTTTTGAGAGGGGAAGAAGCAGAAGAAGAAGCAGCAGCAGTACAAATTAGTGATTTAGTAATCTGTCATTGTGGGACTTTAGTGATATATTCTGGCATCTTTTTAAGTCACGATAGTTCAGAAAATGCTTGAGAATAAAAAGTATGGCTTTTAAATGCTTATGGCTTCACTCTATAGTCGCTTATAAGCCTGTCGTTGTGTGCACATTTAAATGGGTGGCCATTTTTCCCCCGCATCATCCCTCTGTATGGAGTACTAGCACACTCTGGGATATATAAACCCTGTATATTATATATACACACACATGGCATGTGACGTATTATACAACATACATCACACCCACACTGTCTGTGAGCTTTTTTTTTAGATCCTCGTGAGAGGATCTCGAAGTCTTACTCACGTTGTTGTTCTTCATCTTCTTGTGGACTTTTTTGTTTCACACAGCCTACAGTTTTCATCGAAACTTCCTGAAACCTTGGCATATATATGTAAAAATACCCTGCGCAACAGTAACCATCTCCATTTAGAAAATTTCCTCCAAGAAAAAAAAGTTATGACGTCAAAAATATCTCCGCTAATGGAAATCGCCTAAAAAATTATCTCTGAAAACTGGCAAGCTTTTTTGAATTCTGTTTGCGGGATCGAACAGCGGCATGTACAGAGATGAAATTACCGCACATATGATACATCGACTATGACAGTCATATCAATTTTTTATGACGGTCATCCTATTTTTTTGACATTTTTGTTTCACAACCCAGAGTTTTCATCGGATCTTCGTATGAAACTTTCCATGTATATGCAAAAAGCCCACGCGCAGGCAGTAACCATCTCCGATTTGGAAATTCTTCCTAGAAAAAAAGTGACGTCATAATATCGTCGCTAATGGAAATCACTTATACCATTATCTCCAAAACTAGGCAAGCTGTTTGAATTTTGTTTGTGGGAATCACGCCGGGCATTAGCACAGATAATTTATCGCAAACCTGATACATCACAATGACATCATCTTCGTTTTTATGACGTCATCATTAAGAGGACGAGGATCTTAGCTCATTTGAGCTTGTTGCAAACAAAGTTCAAAACATCTTGTGATCATGCCAACTTTGGTAGTCGTCTTGCAAAATTTTTTTTTATATATCATCCACTTATAGTGGTGGTATATTCTCATCATAAAGATTTGATAAGAAATTAATTACAAAAGCTCAAATGTTTAAAAAAAAAAAGTCTTGTAAGACAGACAGATATAAGCGATTGGTAAACCGTCCACCTTCTTTCATATGCAGCACAAGGCTGCAGGGTGGCATCATCATTGGCTGAAGGCGAAGCTCTGCCGCTGATGCAACGCCCTATAAATTAGGGAAACAATTTGGCCAAGGTGCCGGCGATAGCTTGTCTACTTTTCACGAAGGGCACCGTGGGATATTTAAGATACACTAACTAATGCTGGAAGAATGGACACCCATTTTCATGTCCATCCGAGGGAAGGCACACACATTGAAGAATCATACTGCCTATGAAACACTGGGATGACAGTTTATGGCTGGTTAGGGATTCCAACCTAGGCTGGACAGCTTAGAGGCAAGTGTGCATACAGGTGACAGGCTAATAAACCTGATCTTCCATCCTCACTGAGGCACAACAGAGACAGGTTTTGTTCAAGCCCTCAACGATAACTCCACCACTCATAGTGAAAGACACCCTGGGATCGTTTTAACGGCCACCACCCAATGCATGCAGATGGGAAACCCAGCCTAACATGCATTGGAGGGACGACACACTTTGTGATGCAATGCCCATCCTGCGAAACACCAACCCGATAGTCTGTAGCCAGGTTGGAAATCGAACCCAGACTTGAGCTCAGAGGTGTGCTAGCTCTGCACTATTCCATGGGAGTTCTTCCTAATTATGGACACAATTGGATACTGAAAAGTCAAGTTTACGTTTCTTGGATTCACTCTGAAAAATTTCTGCTCCGAGAAATTCATGAACACCCACCCACGTATCACCACAAGTTTTAAAAAAATCTTCCTTTTAAACTAATTTGGTAATTATTATTATTCTTTTTTTTCATCCTGATATGGTGTGGCATGTTTAATGATGTCCTCGAACCTCCTGCTGTTTGCAAGACTGTGAATGTTGTTTAAAGGTAAATTAACTTTCTCAACAACCAGCTGTCATCATATGGGTGTTTCATCGAGTGACATTTGTAAATCATTTCAAATGCAAATGACATAATAATTACAGGTTGCTTTTTACATCACTAAGTTTGTACTGCTGAACATTTAAAAGAGGTAATCGAAGTTGATTATGTGATACAAGATTTTAAAATTTTGACAGTTTTGTCTATCGAAAAAGTGAAGGCAACACAGATGTCTCCTTTAGGTGTTTGAACAATAGGACATAAAATTCTCCTGATGATTAAAAATATCCAGGAGGTTCATGGTTTAAACACTTTTACGATTCGTTTGATTGACCTGATTTGTTTTACGTGAAGCATCAAGAAGCCTTTGTGTGGTTGGACATCACGAAGACTTCGAGCGAGGAAACATGGTTAACCGTCTTCTTAAATATAAAATTATTGCCAACAAGCTGGAAATATAGAAAAATGTATTTTTGGAAGAAAAAGAGTCTGTCGCATCGTTTTGAATTTTATAACAAGTGCAGCAACTTTCTGGAAACTAAATAAAACAAAAATCTAAGGCGATCGACACAAAGGAAGCCCTTCTAATATAAAACGAGAGAGTTTGGAGAACACCCTACCATGCGCTGTCTTGAAAAACAAGGACATGTGTGGGGGGGGGGGGGTACGGAGCAGAAATTTGATTGGTCGAGTGATATAAAATGCCGTAACATTTTGTCCATGTACTGCTAAACAGCTAAACGGAAGGGTTTGAAAGTTTACTGCAGTGTTCAAATACTTAATACAGGTCACAAAAATATAGGTTTTTTGTTTCTTGCATGGACTTTGGAAACTGTTTTTTGGGCTGCTGAATCCAAATCTGAGTTCAGATTTGCTCTATCACATCAAGTTTTTGCGGCTAATCTGTATGTCCATATTCATGGATTTTTAAGCAAAAGTTGACACGCATACACAGTCTGGCAATCTTGGTGGGGATAAAACAGCAAAAGCTTGATTATTCCGAGTACCCGTAGCTGTAAACAGCCCATATGGGAAACAACCTGCCATGAGCAAAGTGGAGTTATTGTCTGATTCTCTTAAAAGAATCAACGTATGCATCAGTAGTTTACGTCTATGACGTATTTGTGATTTGCAGCTGTGAAGACTACCTAATCTGCTGTTAAGACTCTACCTAATCTCACGAGTCACGAGCATTACTGTGTTACGCGATTCTCAGTGGGCAGGCACAGCTGACTCAGTGGGATGTTTTATACCGGTACCTGGTACCTTACACTGTAAGCTAGCTATGTTACACTTCAAAGAGAAGAAAGTGCTGTAAGACCCAGATATCTTCTGCTATATCTGTGGATGCTTCACTTTAGCACCTCAAAGACGCAACATCACTACATTCGTCAAGAGAGTGTACCGTGCCTACTTTAAAGTACGCTTGGAGACCAGGACAAAAACTGGGCCCTCATAAAAGTATGCACGACTTGTGTCGAAACTCTGAGATCATGGTCTCAAGGAAAGAATGCTAAGCTCAAGTTGTGTGCCGATGGTTTGGAGAGAACCAAAAAACCACCTAGATGACTGACTGCTACTTCTGCCTTGTAAATGTCAAAGGATTCAATAAGAAAAACAAGCAATACATGAAATACCCCAGCCTACCCTCTGCTATACGGCCAGTTCCTCATTGTGACGAAATACCTGTACCTGTTTTTACCGAGCTCGCAGAGATTGATGAGGAAGCACTTACTTCATCCACATTCTTTATCCATGATGATGATGATGAAGAAGCAGATGCAGAGTACAAGCCATTGGATTCGTTTTTGATCAACCTCTTTATAGTCAGCCTGATTGAATGATCGATCCGAGATTTGAATTTGCCAAAACAATCTGCTGAGTTGTTGGCTTCCAGACTGCAAGAGAAAAACCTTCTCAAACCTGGCACAAGCGTCTCATTTTATCGCAACAGAGAGGCAGAACTGAGGAAGTACTTCCACTCTGATGGTCAACTTGTATACTGCAATGATGGTGAAGGGCTTCTTCTCGCTATGGATTGCCTGCGTATCATTCAAGTGAGTGGAGACTCTTTATTGACAGTTCGAAAAGAAGTTTGAAATGTGTTTTACTTCACAATGGGAACATCTATGGATCCATCCCTATAGGACACTCAGTGACCCTGAAGGAGAAGTATGCAAACATCAAGGTTGGACTTGAACGATTGAAGTACCACGATCATGAATGGTTGATCTGTGTGGATTGAAAATGGTGAACTTCCTTTGGGGCAACAAGGAGGTTACACCAAATACCCTTGTTTCCTATGCTACTGGGACAGTAGGGCTAAGGAGCACTGGTGAGAAAGGAATGGCCATCAAGGAATAGTTTGATACCTGGTGACAAGAACATCATTAATGAACCAGTGGTTGATCGGAAAAAAATATCATCCTTCCACCATTGCACATCAAACTCGGTCTGATGAAGCATTTGTTAAAGCTCTGATCACACTGGAGACTGCTTTGACTACATATGTTCAAACTTTCAGGTCTTAGCGACGAGAAGAAAAAAGCGGGATATTCGACGGACCTTCAGATCAGAAACATTACTCAAGGACCCACACTTCGTTACGACGATGACCGCCGTCGAAGCTCGAGCGTGGAATGCATTCACTAATGTGGTGCAGAATTTTCTTGGGAACAAGAAAGATGACAACTACCGAGAGATTGTGGAGGAGCTGCTCCTTAGTCTGCGAGCGCTGGGGTGCAGAATGAGCATCAAGGTGCACTACTTGCACAGTCACCTGAGCGAGTTTCCAGATAACCTTGGAGATGTAAGCGAGGAACAGGGTGAACGTTTCCATCAAGACATTAAAGTGATGGAAGAACGTTATCAAGGTCGTTGGGACTCAAATATGATGGCAGATTACTGCTGGAGTTTGATGAGGGATGTCCCAGATGCTGTACATAAGAGATTGTCCACAAAGAGGAGTTTACTACGTTGTAATACGATTACACCTGTGCCTTTTGGATACTTACGCTTTCAAGTACCGGTACTTATTTTGTTATATTCGCTCATTTTGCATTTATTGCTGCATTCTGAATGTCGTAAAAAGTCCACAAAACTCAGAAAAATGCTTTGAGCTTGAGTGATGCCTTGTATTTAAGTGATGTACACCATGTTAAGTGGAACTTTTTCCACCTATATATTTAACTTAGTTTAGTGAAATTTGTAAACTTTTCATTCATTAAAAATATCGAGAAAAAGTGTAAAAATATGTGCAAGATTAAATAATTTGTTTAATGGATTAACATTAAACAGCATGGATTAAATGTTAATGTATGATTAAATATTGTAATTGAAGTAGGTTCCTTTCATTGTAAACATTTTTGCATCTATCGATCTTCTAATGCAACAGTGTTTTTCAACTTCGAGTGTAAAATTGCTGTTTTCTCAAAAATAATGATTTTTCATAGTTCAAAAACCTGATGTGATAGGCAAAAACTAATGACAGATTTGGATTCAGCACCCAAAAGTTAGCTAGACCCCGTTGAAAAACCCCCATGCAAGAGAAATCGTGTTGACCAGTGAATTCGATTCAAATAAAATAAAGATTTTAAAAGTCGGAGAAAAAAATTCAGAAGTTTACCACCGTTGATGCAGTGTCTTTTCCACCACTTTATTTAACACGTTACATTAGTTATTCGTGCCTGTTGTTTGTGTCCTTTACAACGTCGCTAAAAACAGCGATTTCCCTGTTTGAAATAATTTTCAATTTTGTGTCACTGCCAGACAGGCAAGCATGAAAACAATTATCTCACTCCTCTCTGTGCAAGCGCAATCAGGACAAATTCAGAGCCAAAGTACTATTAAACTACAGGTTCGTTTTCCGATTCTTGATCAAAATAAAACATTCAATTTGAATAAGTTATTCCTCAATCACAAACCGATATTTGTGGAGACAGAGAGACAGACAGACAGAAGTGCACCAATTGCTTAACCCCGCTTTTACGCTTCGCGTGCGTGGGGTAACTATGAGCCTAAATCGTTCTACTGATATGAAGCCATGGGCTTTACCAAACCCTGAACTTGTTAAAATTACAGCAAAGAACTGCATGAAGAAACCAACATGATATATGTGTAACTCGTCCATCAGCAACCTTTTCATACGCCGAAACTGTGGACCAAGCGCATTCATCACGTCTTTACAAAGCAACTTCCCTGGAGGGTTGTACTTGGTTCATTAGAAGGATACATTTACAAGAAAAGAAAGAAGCTTGTATACAAAGTCTCCACTCATTGAGAAGAGCAGGTACACGAAACAAGCAAGGGAATGAATGAATGATGAGGAGAGAGAGAGAGGGGAGGTATGTCGAGGAAGTAACCTGCGAGTACGAGGGCTTGGATGTGACAGGCTTGATGGGGGTGCAAAATATCATGGGTAGAGATGGAGGATAACGTGAGATGGTGCACTGCCACCTTGAATCGCTGGCTATGAGAGAAGGCGTTACCGAAAAGCATTTTGAGCCGACTCGACCAAGAGAAATGAACTGGTCTTAAATAAAAGCAAGAAATTGCTACCAGACGAACAAGAACAGCACAAAATGCTGCCATTTCTCATGGTGCCATTACAAAAGTGTTGAGGTGTAACAGTTATTTTCAAAATGACTATCGATTTCTTTTCTTGGAGCCGTGAAGGGAACAGCAATCATAGTCGGGGAGGCCTTGGAAAAAGAACTCTCTCTCATATTTGACGCAAGATGTTGCAAGTCTACTTATTTCATTTTTCTCAATTAATTACCCAGACTGGGTTCGCAGGTTGCTTGAGAGACAAAAATCCATCATTTTAGATTTAAAAGTTAACTAGCAGTTAATTATGACTGCAATGGACTCCACCCCCTCCTCCCAACAACTCTGGAACCACCACCATGCGTGCACCCAACCCCCCACGTCCCACCATCAGCATTTTGTCAAAATCTTCACCGTCGTACCAGCAAATGTACATCTCGAAAGGGAAGCCACCAGCACCATTAGTCACGCGGAAATGTAATGCATAGGACTAAAATTACGTTTTACTCAAACAAGCGATCGTGGCTGCTCGCCAAGCTCCCCGAATCTCCTGCAGCGATGCCAAAGTAATGAATGCCTTCGTGTAATAGGCCTTCAGAGAGGATGTTACTTACAACCGCAGCCATTTAAAAGTCAGAGGATATTTTAAAACCAATAAACTGAAGGGATACGTCGAGAATGGATGATTAAAATGCTCATGCAAGGAATAAAGATGGAGTGCATGAAGCACGACATGGATGTGGCAGGGAAAGAAAAAGAAAAAGGTTTTTTTTGTTTGTTTTTTTTTCCATCGACTTAGGCCTCAGGCGAAGGGCAATTTTAAAATGGACCCTCGTAACGCAGATGTTATAACCGGTAGCAACAATGCAGTGAAGACCCTGGCACAGGAGGTTAATTTATATACAGATATACCGCAAGATAAATCTGTGGAACTTGGGGACAGGGAGCCTGTGGCTTTGAGTGAAAGCTTACCCTAAAGCTACTTGTTGCTCTGTTTACAGTGGAGTGATCAGCTGAAATAGAGCCCATGTAAAATTAGGAGCCTTAAAAAAATTATTGGCCAGGAGGAGACACAGAGACACACCAAAGAAGGGCAGGAGCAGGGGATGACACATTCACTTTCCACCTGACTGGAGGAGGGTATAGACAGAGAGCCTGTGCCTGTGCCTGGGTCTTTTGCAGGAGGGGGCTTTGGGGGCAGCAAGAAATGCCAGGCGAGGTAAGGCTAGCTGTGGAGGAGCATTCCAAGGTGCAAAGTGACCAGCTCATCTTTCTACGGCTTTGGCCAGGCAGGACCCATGTCTGCCCAGACATTATTTAAGGCGTATTGCAACTACAGTTGTGTACCATTCCTCACCGACAGTCAACTAGGCATGCATCCTCTCATTTGTAGCTATAGTCCCATTTCCTCTTCCTGATAATTCCTATTTTACTCCTTCTCAACATCATGTATTTTGCAGCTTGAGATTGCTCATGTTTGTACACTGCATTTGTAGTGTAGCTTTTTGATTACAGCTTCCTCATTAATGACCTTGATTGATCCTCTTTGTCTGCTTCACATCCTATTAAACAAGAAGCGAGTACTCTTCAGATGACCCTCCGGATACCATCTGGCAATTGATCTTCATATCACCTGCGTCATGTGGAGAAATACAAGATGATACATAGTACCTTCAGATGACCCTCCTGGTACCATCTGGCAGTGGATCTTACATCTTAGAGCAATGTGTACATCTTTAGACTTCAAAAATAGAGGTGTGTGTGTGTGTGTGTGTGTGTATATACACTGTATAATGAATTAAGTGAATATAGAAATATAAAGTATGGCCATGCACAAGGTTAGCTTGTTGTCTTAATAGACGACCGGATTTGTGAACCCAATAATGGTTTATGAAGGTTTACAGATTAATTGGTTTACTTTAAATCACACAATCAATCTGTCAAATAGTGGGACAGCGCAAAAGACGAAACAGGATATTCTGAAAAAGAAATGTTGCAAAACTTTTTCTTCACCACATATGTCAAGACTTGCATATGTTTATATTAGTGGGCATACCCATCAAGGGACGAGTGATGGGATGGATTAGCATTTAATATAACGGGTAGAACAGCAATCGAGTGATGAATGGAGGGTGGCAGAATGGAATGGCATTTAATATGACGGGTTGGATAAAGAACAACAAAACAACAAGCACCCCATGACAAACAAAATAAAGACATCAATCTCCAGAGGGTTGGGCTTAAAAGCTCCACCCACTACAATGTTGTGACGTCATCCAGCATAATGCATGCTTTTAATAAAAGTCTACTTTCAACAAGGCTGAACGTAATAAAAGTTAGAAGGAAATTTAGATGCCGAAAGAATTGCAAGATTGTTAATTTTGCCCATGAAGTCTAGTGTCGATGCGGGGGGGAGAGAGAGACAGAGACAGGAAACCGAACAGAAAGATGCCATCATATATATATATATATATATTGTGTAATAAAATTAAAAACCTTGGCAGAGACTTTTTAAGGCTCTTATGTAGAGGTCCAGAAATTAAACCATCAAAAACGGTGTCACCGTTCCAAAGGCTTAGTACAGCAGCCTCGCCGTGCAAGTTTTGCGTGATCAGTGTATGCTTATCGTTGGTATCAAATACGATCCACCTGCTCAGAGCACATACCACAAACGGCATGTTACACACTGAGCTTGGGACCCCGCACACACCATAATAGCAACATATGCTGGCGCCCGCCTGTAAACACTCGCTCACTCGCCATACATAACCCCGACATAATCCTGCGCTTTCATCATAGACATGGACCAAAAGTGTTCCTGTAAGGCTGCCTAATGCTTGGCAGTGGGCAAGTCATGAGGCAAGACCTCACAGCAGGCTAGGGGAAGGGCTAAATTAAACGAGACAGGCAGGATAATAAAATTAACTACAAAAGATGAATTGCCCTAACCCTAAGTTCTGCTCGACGCTACTGCAAATACTCTACTTTGATGGAATCCCACTTATGACTCGATGAGAATTTTCAGGATGGGTCAAGTTTCTGAGATCCTTTCATCCCACATTTTCAAAGAACCTCATATTATAGTTGGAGGTCGAGTGTTTTGAAATCCAGGATTTCCTTACATCGCATGGTCAGCGATCGTAAAGAAGGGAATGTTGTCACATCGTCAAGCGTGCGCAGATGGACAAGCGAGACATGGACATCGTGTAAAGCCAGTGTCCAAAAATGGATGGCTAATATCTCGCCTAATCATGTTTCTAGTTCGAATCCATCAACACTTCTCCAAGCACACAACCTGCACCAACCACCCGGGAGCTCTCAAGCACACCTTATACGTGCTGTCGGGAAGAGACTTACAATACTTATAATGAATCCAGTTATGACACAATGGACCACATTAGGAGAATATATTTGCAAAAGACAAGTTTTAAAAACAATGAACCAAGCCCCACTAGCCCTCAAGTTTAAATTGAATATTAGGTTTAAAGCAATGACAATGGTCACTGGTCATTTCACAAATAGAATATTGATGCTCTAATTTTTTGAGATGTCTGTGCAGGTGGCCACTCCATTTTTCATAACCAAAGCCTTTGGAGATGGCTTGTCATCAAAAACTCTAAAAAAAATTTGAGCCCAGTTGACCCCTGGCATTGAACGATATAACAAGGACAGGGCGGTTTGTGGTTCATGGAAGAAAGGCAAAAACCTTTTGGCCTTCTCAAAATAAATTCCCCAATTAGGGAATAGTGGTTCTTGGAAGCAAAATTTAGAGATTGTGTTTTTGTTTAAAGTGTTTTGCTGAGGCCACATTGCGTGCATGCGTTTGAGATCTCAACAGTTGTTTGCTATACGTGAATATGTCACGGACAAGATTTCTAAAGTTTACCTGCAGAGTATAAATGTGGAGATTTATGGCCGTAAATTATACGACTGTAAAGTTAACTTCATCCCAAGAAGGAATTCAAACATCAGACTGAACTCTTCTTCCTTTCGTTATTTATTCTTCCTGAACTCACTTTTCAAGCTATAGCAGGTGTAGAACATTGACCGAATAGCAGAACGCTCACCAGAAACGATTAAGGAATTTTCAGTCCGTCAGCAGTGGATGGTATTCAGGGGGAAAAGGCATTTCTAGAGAAACGTCCCTGCACTTGTACACAGCAGAGTTTTTATTTATTTATTGTAAATGCGTTTGCAGTTACATCTTCTCCTCACACTTGTCAAAGGAAGTTTACACATTTTAAATTAACACTTTATTTCTGGATGTGTTCGCATCTTATCCAAAATCTACACGTCTTCATCTTTCAGGTTAACAACCCATCAACGTCAGCCTGATCTGGGACTTGGAGTGTTTCAGAGATGGAACACTTTATTTATTTATTTTTACTCGGAGTGCTCCCCTCCCACTCTACAAATCCAGCCTCGGGCAACCAATGCGCAAACAGCAAATTGCCGCTTTGTTGTAAGAAGCGTCAAAACAACAAAACTTCCTCATCCGTTTATGAATCTGAGATAATCGGTTGTGGCGTCTGAAAACGCATCCATTGGCGTGCCCAAACAAGATCGCAACGCCGCTCAGAAGATTCCTAAATACATGGAAGGAGGGCGATGCGAATATCATTACGCAGGAAGCAAACTTCTATGGCAGTCAAAGCCGCCCGCAGTAAATGCAAATAATAGGGTCATAGCCAACACACCCAAGGATTATACGAAATGCACTATCAAGCTCAATTTTCGCAAACCACCCCAGCGGGGCACCTGCAACTCCAGGAGACACCCGCCTTGTGTTTGAGGCCAGAGAATGGGTGTTAGGCCACTTTTAGGTCACTCTGTAATCCTGGCCAGCTGCTTCACATAGCAATCTGCCAGCCTTGGGTACTGGTCTCTCTCTCCTTGTCAATGTCTCAGTTCTACTCCGTGTACCCTCACTCTGCAATTCGATTCCGCCTGCTCGCGACATGCAGAAAGAACAGTTCAGAAAAACAGACCGAGTCCAAGAAGGTGTGTGTTTTCGACTTTAATTTTGAACACCTACGGCTTCCCCAGGCAAAGGAACGCACCAAATGAAACGACCAATTAAAAATATGGAAAGTGCTTTAAAATGTGACCCTCCTTTACTCAGAATACAAGCATACAAATGTTTGATCACAAGATGACATTGACTGCTGCTTAAAAACTTCCATCAACTGCTCCAAAAGAAAATCTTGCCATATACACAAGAAAAATATCTTTTGTATAAAACTCTCTCAGAAGCAGAGGCTGAGACCAAGATGCATTTTATATTAAAATTGTTTCAGTGCAACAAAACTGAGTTTGGATCAAAGTTACAATAGTTTACACTATTTATGAGACTTTTATGATGGAGGCCGAGAGGTCCCAAAATGGGGCTGTGCATTCCGGCACGACCCAAAAATCCAGCATGCCAGGCATTTGTGGTTATCTGGCCTCATTTTGATGAAACTATAATGGAGTCCTTCATCATTATCTCAACTTCTCGCTCTCTCTCTCTCTCTTCAGAATCGAGGTTTGATGTGTAGTGCTTGACCTAGGTGGGAGGAGAACAACAAACCCCTCTCAAATAGGTGACATTACAACGACCACTCCATGAGCACATTAAGAGTCCAAAGGAGGCCGCGTGCTATTTACCTTCAGCCAGGGAGTAATAATTACACAAACGCTCACAAACGAGCGAGCGCCGGACACCGGTCCACCTTGGCTATCATCAAGCAATCGTTAACCTTTATTGAAGCAGGCGTCCCAACAGCACCGAGCAATTATCTTTGATATTCATCAATCAGGGCCCAGTCAAATTAATGGCGGTAGCTAGCCCTGCACCCCAGCCTCCAGCAATCTGGGTCTTCCTCGGAGGGTCGTTTGCTCACACGAGCTTAAAAAGCTGGCCCATTAAAAACAAGTCCACCGTGAATCAAAACGCTGGCTTCATTTGCTCCGGACGGCCTCAGCAAAATGCAGTTTATAAGGCATTAACTGCTCTGCTATTTCAATATTTGGAAAGGAGAAAGGTGGTTGGCCATTATTTCTTCCCCCATTAATAATGGGCTTTTAAATGTTTCACCACGGGATAAATAAATTTTAAAAAGCATCAAGTACTCGCTGGGCTTTAAAAAATAAAATTCTATTGCTTTGTCTTTGACTGCAAAATAAGAGGTAGATTCGTTATATAAAGCAGCAAAAGTTAAACATTGTGTATTATATCACATTGGAGACAACCACGTGATGAGTGATCAGAATCTAAATGTAACACTCGCTTGTTACGATCCTTACATTTTAATAAATTACCGTACCTGCAGCCCAATGTCTTTTCGTGTGGTCTTTGTCCATCTGCGATTTATAGCAATATTTGATCATAAAAACGAAAAATATATTTCTTGCACAAACATGGCATTGTTTTTGTAAACAGAGCCTAATGCTCGCTCATGGAGGAGCAATTACACAAATCATTCACACACATGTAGACACCCATAAAACAACACTGTACTTGACTTCCGACAAACACAGAAGGTGACTATGGAGCGGAGCAACGTAACTTCCTGGAACACTCGGTGTTGGTGATGTCATTTTGTGACCACTTTTCTCTCTGCAGTGAACGGGGAAAGCAAGAAGAAATCTCTCCTCCCCCATGCCAACCCCCGGGGTTTGTCTGTACTCTATCCTCCAAATTCTGAGTGTCAAGGAAGAAAATGGTATGTAGCATTTTTATTTTAAAGTCTTCGGTACCACTCGGCTAAGGTGAGAATCGCACTGCTAACTTTCCAGACTCGGAACGGATGCTCGAACCATAATGTTACTGTATGATGAGCCACAATATTTGAACAATGACTCACAACCATGATCATTAACCTATCATTAATTAAATTAAGAATGTTGCAATTTCAGTTTCAAAACTGCTTCTCCAGCTCAGGCAAACCACACATTTTAATTTGCTGCAGGTGTATATATGCATACAACTATTTATTCCCTGATTATTTTCTAATGCAACGTCTGCACCTGCAAGTTGTGCTATTGTCAGGTGCTTACCACGAGATGTTAGCAATGTGCAATGTGAAAACCATACTTTTGCACAGCAAACCTCAGCAAGTGCACAATGAACCCACAGTTGGGTCTTTCACATAGTGTGCGATTGGGAATATAATCACAAAATCCCTCCTAAGATTTGTCTGCACATCATCTAATGCTTGAAAATACAAAAAAAGGGGACATGGACAACTTCATTTAATTACATGTCTTCTTCCCAAATCATAAAACAATATATAGTTTGATTATTTATTGCTCTGGTGTGGACTCAATGGGAATGTTTACAAAATTATAAATCTGTCAATTTACCAGTGAGCATTAATTTGCAAACACATACTGCCATTATTCTTATTGAAACAATATAAATCTCAGCATCTGAAGTGGTAACTGGCTTACTCTCTATTAAAAGAAACAAACTCCAATGTGGTCAGGATAAGGGGCCTTTTTGTATACTGGTCACTGATCAGAGAAAAAGGTTGAAACAATACCAATATCAGGTGTAGAACACAACATATATAAACTATATTTGTATTACCTATATAAATGCAAGTTGCATGACTGTGTCTGAACGGGATAAACGTCGTAACCACAGCACATATAATACTGAATGATACCTAATGTAAGAGCTCTTGGTTCCAAAAAAATACATGCAGAGGTCTAAAAATATTGATATTCATGCAATTTCAAGTTATGTGCATTTTTGTGGCAAGGTTGAGCACATCGGCGGTGTTTAAAGCTCAGAGTCGCTGGTTCACATATCTACCGGAAGAAAAAAATAAAATATACCCACAAACTTTCATCAGTTCTGTCCAACGTATAATTACCTTTTCTTCGATTTACTTCAACAAAAACTTGATCCGTCTTAACAGTAAGTGACTATTATGCTGTCAAAGGACATTCATAGCAAACTCCATATATATTCCACACTCTATTGGAACCAAATTCCCTTACAACAGCCTGGTGCAACTGGGTTATCTGTTAGTGTATATATATATATATATAGGGTCAAAAAACAATGTTTACAAACATTGTGAAATAACCAATTTAAAAACTCGTTACTGGATTTCACTACTATCAAATAGTTCACTGGACACCCTTCACAGGAAACGTACAGGGAAAACCTTACAAGAAAAATCACTTATTTTGCGGCAAATACAACTTGCAAAAATTCCCAAATATTTCCCATGGGCAGATAGATGTGTGTCGTGTTTATTTATTTTTTCATTTATACTCTATTTTCCAATAATTACAGTTAATACTAGAACAACACTAAGTAGAGCGCATACCTCCGCCCGGCTGAACAGTTCACGTTTTGTATCCCATTTGATAGGCCGGATCTGGATCCGGACCTGAACCAAAATCTTATCACCTGTTCTTATCATCTATCTAATTCATCCACATAGTTTTGGCAAAACTCATCCACAACTTTTTGAAACATCATGCTATATATCGTTTTTGGCCCCATCGCCCAATGGTGAAGAATCACTTTTAAAAATAAAATAATAAAACTTCACATCCAGATCTGAATCTTCACCAAAATCGAATCAACTCTTCTTCGTCACATACCCAACGTGTCCACCAAGTTTCATCTGAATCTGTCCACAACTTAAGATATCATGCTATATATCGTTTTTGACAATATCTATCAATGGTGAAAAAAAAATCATCATTTAAAAAAATTCCAGTCAATGAAGTGAGACCTGGATCTTCACTAAAATCTAATCAAGTAGTCCTTGTCACACACCAAACCTGTACACCAAATTTTGTCCAAATACGTGCACAACTTTTTGAGATATCATGCTATATATCGTTTTTGACAATATCTCTCAATGGTGAAAAAAAAATCATCATTTAAAAAAATTCCAGTTAATGAAGTGAGACCTGGATCTTCACTAAAATCTAATCAATTAGTCCTTGTCACACACCAAACATGTACACCAAATTTTGTCCAAATACGTGCACAACTTTTTGAGATATCCTGCACAGGCAGACAGACGAGCAAACAGGGGTGAAAACATAATCTCTGTCCCCCTTTGGTGGCCGAGGTAAAATATATAATACTTTACGGAAAGTTTATTATGAATATTGAAAAATCAAGCAGAAGCATTACAAAAAAAAACAAAACTAAAATAAACAAAAGCTTTAAAACATGATACTATCAACTAACTGATTGTTAAACCAGAATGCTCATGTTCATCGAGAACATTATGACAAGTGTAAAAGCAAAGCCACTTGTACTGCAGGTCACAAATAATATTTGGAGTCGCAGGGAAGTTCAAGGTAGACCAACTTTTTATTAGTGTTGTCTGTTCCAGAAGGGATGGAAGATGGTATTGAAAGCGACTGTGTGTGTATGTGTATGTGTGCTTTTGTTGGCTGCTATTTCCACATGTGGGTGGGTTTCAGGAGGTGAAATGGAAACCGGCCAGGTCTCAGTGTCCACCTCCACGTGTGTGTGTGTGTGTGTGTGTGTGTGTGTGTGTGTGTGTGTGTGTGTGTGTGTGTGTGTGTGTGTGTGCACGAATGTATACACAACATTTTACATCCAATTTAAGCACCAGCTGATTTTGGACCTTGAATGTGGATCATGTCAAATGTGGATTATCTGCATCTGTTGCAGAGTGTTTGCCCACACTGTCTGTAGTTTGAGGTTTTCGACAAGGCCTACGAGCTGAACTAACAGTCCCAACTGGCCTGAAGCATGGTTCGACAAAGCTGTCCAATTTAACATATTACATTTTATCCCCAATTTAAAGACAAGCTGATTTTGTACCTTAAAAAGAGAATATTAATCTTGTGTTTTAAACTTTCTTTAGTTTCTGAACTGTGCATTATCATGTTGTTGTCAAGGGCCATATTTTACTCATCTCTACTACTTATAGAGGATATTTGTTTGTGTGTGACAGGTATCCTGCTAGTTCACATTTAAATAAATAAAGTTTAGACAGGTTTACTTTTACCATATACAAACCCAAAACTGACATTTTTTCACAATATACATATATATTGTTACGGCTGTGGAAATTTGCAGAGCACCATATAGGTCCTTAGATCAGTTATGTCGCATAAAGTCTGTGTTCAGATAGATTCCCCACCGATGTCTAAGGGAATTATTCGTGTAACCGGGCTGTGAATCTTCAGTTAGCCGTTTTTCTTTTGCTATCGTTATTTTGGATCAACCGCTTCACAACAACCACCTCCACGCCAACATCGCTCTCATCAACCGCTTCACAACAACCACCTCCACCATCGCTCTCATCAACCGCTTCACAACAACCACCTCCACCACCAACACCTTCTCCACAACCGCCTTCATCGTAACCACCTTCACCACAACCACAACCACATTTCCACCTTGGCACACGGTTGCGAGAAGCCTGGCATTCATCGGGGGAGAACGGACGACGCCCCAACCTCCCCCCCCCCTCCCAACGACGGACCCTGCGAGTGGATTCTCAACACGTGCGAAAAGACGAAAGCTATGGAAAACACAAAAGAAAGGCCCCGATTCGGCGAGGAAAACGCCCTTTTTCTGGAAGTTTCCGCCGCGTGCTGGAAGAGGGGGGCGGAAGGGAGGGGCGAGGCGCCGTGGAGATAAAAGGGCGCGCTGAACTGACTAGGGCTGCTGGAGGTTGTAGAGGTGTGTGGAAGAGAGGAAAGAGTGTCGTGTCGGAGTTGTGGGCAGTGTGTGGAGCCGCGGTAGGGGACTGGAGAGAGCGGAGCCAAGGCAACGCGGCCTGCCGTACCGTGCGTCGCTGGAGAGGGGACGTCGAGGGTCGCCCTAGCGAGTCACCACGAGGGTGAAGGTAACCAGCCCGGCCTCGCGGAGCCTTTGCGGTCTACACGGCTCCGTGCTCATAAAGACCCCAAGAGGTCCAGTCTACCCCCTTGTCTTTGATGGAGTTTTTCCTTTGTTTCTTTGCGTGAACGTTGTGGCGCCATGTCTTTAAGTAGAACTGTTAAGTGTGTACATAATAGTTAGACGGTAGTAGCTCTTTTGCATTGCTCGTGGTTTGTCCCTTACATGTTACATAATTGCATGCATGCTTTTGTTTTGCCTTTGTCGATTGCAAACTGCATGCGTGTCTTGCCTTGCTTGATTACATGACTGCATGACTGCATATGTGCCGCTTATTCAATAAATGTGCTTGTTTAAATGTTCACCGTTTGTTGCGTCCTTTCCCCAATTGAACTGCCATATTGCACTCGGAATATAGTTGGTTGTTAAATAACCGATAAAGTGATCGGTCCAACGGGGCTGCGCGATAAATACCCGCTCGGTTATCCCAAAACGAAGCGAGCTGCTTAAGCGGCTCGTTTCCAAGCGGCCCGTTGAGGTACAGTCTCTCGGTAGTCTGCCCGCGCGATTAATTAGGTATATCGACAATTCGGCGATTGACCCTGTAGCGCGGGTAGATATTGACAAGGCTGTGGTGTGCTCAAAACACACCCATAGCGGGATTCCGGCGTTGATCCGGAAAGCTGCGACTAGATTGTCCGTTCGGTGGGCGAAGCGGCCACTATTGGTTAAACGCGGTCGCTCGCACGCCGGCGGGCGGAATCTACAACAATATATATATTGTATATAGTTGCGGTTCGACAAAACCGTATGCCTCTAAGGCAATGGCACCCAACATACAGTAATCCCCAGGCAGTTATTTCATTTGTCTTTGTGTAGTTAGACCATCCCTAATGTCTAGTGAGTTAACGGGACGAAGTGCGTTGCGTGGGTCTCGTAACTATCTCCAATTAATATTCTGATTATATCTGTATATAGTTGTGGTTATACAAACCGCATGCCTCTAAGGCAATGGCACCCAACATACAGTGATCCCCAGGCAGTTATTTCATTTGTCTTTGTGAAGTTAGACCTTCCCTCATGTCTAGTGAGTCAACGGGACGAAGTGCGTTGCGTGGGTCTCGTAACTATCTCCAATTCATATTCTGATTCCTACTCCAACCCTTTCCTTTTAGCCAGAGTACAAAACAAGCATGCAAGCACACACGGCATTCAATAGGCGATTGATTCAATAGGCGCACCCCATGAATTCCTTGCTATCCCCCGCTGTATACGGCATTATACGGTTGCTTTAAATTAGAAACACGTTCAGTAAGTTCTGTGGTCGTCCGGAAGACGTCAATCAAATACGTCTACATACGTCAATATGCGTTGGAGGTACGTTACACATAGGTTCAAAGCACGTTACTCAGAGGTTAGAAATAAGTTTGGGTACGCTAATCATTACCTCGACGTGTTTCGACTTATGAGTAACTTACAAGTAACGTGTGTCGATGTTGTGTCAACGATCGCATAACGTGCCTACAACTTATAGCCAGCGTAACGGAACGTGTGAGGCATACGCTGGCAAACGTCGTAAAATTTCAAGCATGCTAAAATTTGAGGACAACGGCAAAGTACAACGATGAAAGCCAGCGTACTACGACGTATGGCAGTGTTTTTCAGCGTGCTCTTAATGTTTCCAAAACTTACCCATAACGTATTCGACGTGTGCCAGCGTTTTAGACAAATTTTTCAAAAATCGGCATAAGCTGGCTAAAACGTCAAGGTGTGACTGGGCCTTAAGTATGCTCACCTCTGAGCCATATAGTCTGTGTTTGATTCCTGACCGACTAATTTATCTGGGTGATGCACAATGCAGGGTGTTGTAGTCAATGAATTTTTGGGGCCGGGACATTACAGTACTTTGGCAAGTCTGCACGCGTTTACTTGGGGGGGGGGCATTAAAAGATCCCATGGTGTGTTTCAAAGAGTATGCCAATGTGTGCCGGTATCTTGGCCAAATTTCAAAGCTTCCGTTATAACCTGGTGGCACTACATTGGAGGCAGCTAAAAAAAAAAGATCCAGAAGTTTAGCACTATGAAGCAGTCTTTTCGACCATTCAATCGAACATGTTCAAACAATGCTAAATTGGAGGTTATTTGAACTATTATGAAGGCTATAAAGCTTTAAAGGAAAATAAATTATTAATTCTGGGACTTACGCGCGCTTTACCCAGTGTCCATTACATGACCCTATCCAACGTTACATTGGTTCTTCATACCTGGTGTTTGTGTCCTGTATAACATCCCTAAAACAGTAAGTTTCTTGTTTGGAATGACCATCAATTTTGGTTGAGTGCCAGGCAGAAAACAGTGAAAATATTATCCCACTCCTCTCTGCGCATGTGTGATCAGGCTGAATTTGGAGCCAAAGTACTGTAAAACGGCAAACTTGTCTTCCTATTCATGTTCCTACAGTGCTTATAGAAAGTCCACACCCCTTTTCAAATTTTCACCTTTTGTTGCCTTACAGCCTGGAATTAAATTGCATTAAATCAGACTTTTTCCACATCGTAACCCACAACTTCCAAGTGAAAAACAAATTCTACAAATTTCAGAAAATTAATTAAAAATACAAAAGTAGAATATCTTGGTCCACTTCCTTATAAATAGCAATTGTAAATTAGATCAGGTGTAACCAATCACCTTCAAAATCACACATCAAGTTAATTGACCTACACCTGTGTTAAATTGTGGTGAACCTTGGATTATTTCAGAATAAAATCGGCTGTTTGTAGGTTTCCTCTGCTGTGGAGTGCATTTCACAGCAAAGGCTCAACCATGAGCACCAAGGAGCTCTCAAAAGACCTCTGGAATAAAGGTGTGGAAGGCACAGATCAGGGGATGGGTATAAAAAATATATATCAAAGGCCTTGAGTATCGATCGGAGTACAGTCAAGACAATCATTAAGAAGTGGAAGGCGTATAGCACCACCAAGACACTGCCTATATTAGGCCGTCCCTCCAAACTGGATGACCAAGCAAGGAGGAGACTGATCAGAGAGGCCACCAAGAGGTCAATGGCAACTTTGAAAGAGTTACAGGTCTTTATGGCAAAGACTGGTCACTGTGTGCATGTGACAGCAATACGTGTCCCGTTTGAGGTATGCAAAAAACCATTCTGGAGATTCTGAAGCCATGTGGCAAAAAGTTTTGTGGTCTGCCGAAACAAAGATGGAACTTTTTGGCCTAAATGCAAAATGTTATGTTTGGCGCAAACCCAACACAGCACATCACCCAAAACACACCATCCCGACTGTGAAGCATGGTGATGGCAGCATCATATTGCGGGGATGGTTCTCATCAGCAGCGACTAGGACCTTGTCAGGAAAAAGGGAAAATGGATGGAGCAAAATACAGAAAAAATCTAAAGGAAAACCTTCTGCCTTTGCAAGAAAGCCGATATTGGGATGGAAGTTCACCTTTCAGCATGACAACGACCCGAAGCACACAGGCAAAGCTACACTGGAGTGGCTAAGGTACAAAAATATAAATGTGCTCAAGTGGCCCTGTCAGAGCCCTGACTGAAATCAATCAAAAATCTGTCGCATGACTTGAAGATTGCTGTCAATCAACACTCCCCACACAACTTCACTGAGCTTGAACAATTTTGTACAGAAGAAAAGGCAAATATTGCCCAATCAAGGTGTGCAAAGTTGGTAAAGACCTATCCCAACAAAGTCACAGCTGTAATTGCTGTCAAAAGTGCTTCCACCAGGTATTAACTCAGGAGGATGGCACTTATCTAACAAAGATATTCTAGTTTTGTATTTTGATTTAATTTTCTGAAATTTGTAGAATTTGTTTTTCATTTGAAGTTGTGGGTTAGATGTTAAATAAAGGTGGAAAAAGTCTGATTAATGCAATTTAATTCCAGGCTCAAGGCAACAAAAGGTGAAAATTTTGAAAGGGGGTGTGGACTTTCTATAGGCACTGTATTTGTGTTCAAAATATAACATTCATTTAATAAGTTGTTCCTCGATCATACACTGATAAGACAGCCAGATCGATGGATCTGTACCAATTGCTTAACCTCATTGTCCACTTCGTGTGCATGTAAATATGCATTCGCCAGTTAAATGGGTTTGTAAGTTACACTTGTAACTTGTGTTACACCATCTAAGAATTATTTTGAAAACGTCTTAAAACTAGAACGGCACTCTTTGGTGGTACGACGTTGACAGATATGCCTCCGCCCACATTATCAAATCATAATACATACTTGTACCAAGTTTGATTTAATCCCTGAACCCAGATCACAAAACATTACATAATTCTGGCAGCCAGACCATGCGTCCGATCAGGTTGAAATTTAAATTTAAAACATATATTCCCCATGACTACTGGATTGTAATTTTAAAGTTACACGTCAATTGATGAAGCGGTTCAAAAGAAATGATTTTTAAAAGATTTTTGTTCAATCCAATATAGCTGCCAGACCATGTGACTTATTAATTATTTGTGAACACCCTGGGATCCCAACGCTTGGGGAACATTTTGGGTGAAGTTTCCCCCTCGATCTGGTCAGCCATTTCAGAGAAATAGATTTTTGAAGGTTTTCATGTTAAAATAAAATGGCTTGCCGAACATGACTGATGACATCAATTTTTATTCCCATATAATTTAGCCTGAGATGACCTCAAAATGTTCCTACTGATCTGATAAAACGTTCAATGTATGCAATCATGACATCAAAAAAATCACGCTCGTTTCCCATTGGGAGAACATGTCATGGGATTTCCCATGTGCCAAGTTTCAATTTTTCCATGGTGCGAGTTCGGAGGTGCAGAAGTCCAAAGTTTTTCCTTTTTTCCAACATGGCTGCACACACAGTTGACCTATGGCATCATAATTACCATTAAAAAAATTCTACAAAGTAGTCACACCTATGGTGAAAATTTGTGTCAATCAGATAAGCGGTTGTAGAGAAAACAGAGAAAATTAGCATGGACGGACGTACGTACATATGGACAACCAAAACACAATGCTTCAGCGACTGTCAGTAGAGGCATTAAAAAAAAAAATGCTGTTCTGTTCCTGAGTGCGTTCTCGTACTATTCAATAGTATGTAGTTTTGTGGTATAAAACACTGATTTCAAGTGTCCCCAAAGAAAAACATCAAGTGGTGTTAAATCAGGACTATGTGGTGGCGTTCGACGGTCCACGACGTCCGATCCACCTCAAAGGCAGAGTGGTGCCTTCAGTTTTGAAAAAGGATATTCCCAACCACAGTCAGTTTTTTGAGTCACATATTACAATCGCTTCAGTTAAACAATCTTGCAATGCAAATAATGCTTCCCTTTATGTCACGGTTTAGGAAGAGATTACTTTTGAACTCACCCCAATACTGTATAAACATACATGTGAAAGTTGCACAGCATGTCATTTATTTAAATCGTTTTGAAGCAATGATAATGAAGAAAATTACACATTCATCACCATCCGTTCCTCTTTTCTGACTTTCTGATGACACCAAGCGTGATATTTGGGCCTGCATGCAAACCTTGTAAAGAATGCATCAGACAAGTTGAGGTTATCCCCAACCTCCCTCTCCCACCCACCTTCCCCTTTGTGCTTTTGTACATCAGACACAAGCTCGTGAACCAGCTCAGCTTCTCAATCAAAGTCTGGCTGCAACTATTCATGGCAGTGAGAAGAATGTTGTCAACACATCCAGGAGAACAAGTTGGCATTTTAGCAAAAGAGAACAAAGAGATACGTGCGAAATGAATAAAATAAATAAATGACCGAGGCACAGTGGATGCCACTGCCAAAACTTTTATCCCAAGTTCAACACACATCCACAAGAAACAAACCCAGAGAGTTGGTGTCAAAGCCACCCAGTGCTCGCCTGTTTATAAATTTATCGTTTTAAAAAAGACTAGTCTAATAATATTTTTTTATAAAGCATTGCAGTGAAGTCTGATCCAAATAATTTTAAAGCAATATATGTATTTGTATATTGTAATCAGTAAAAAATAGTGTGGTAGATAAAAACATTAGAAAGGAAAAAATAACTTGCACCAAAAACTAACATTTTCACGCTCACGCTGATGCTGACGCTCACGCCGGGGTATCGCTATAGCTCTCTCTTCTTCGAACAGGCGAGCTAAAAACTGGTCGTCACATGTTAATTTCTGATCGCACAATGTGCTATTATTCCGTACAGTGTTACTTGAAAGTCTGTCTAAACAAAGGAACAACATAACTTATGTCTTGTGGCTATTATATTGCAATACAAAAAAAAATTGTAACCTTCCTAAAGATTTATATTCTCAAAAAAATCCACAATGAGCATCGTGTTGGACCAAAGAGTGGGGAGGGGGGAAATGGGGAAAGGGGGAGGAAACGACCGAGAACATGTTACGCGCCCGATAGCCGAAGAGAATAAACACAAAATGTCGAGGAATTTGCATCGTTCACCATTTTATGACTACCCAACGCACAAGGTCAAAATATGTACGATACTATTCGTGATGTCAAAAATTAGTCGAAAATTAGTACATTTTCAGAGAAAATGAATTATTTTGTACGGTGCAGCAAGAGGGCTGGCTTGACAGGGAAGGGGATGAGTATTTATGATTCTCAAGATAAGGCTCACAGAGGAACATACAATTAGAATAAAAAACATACAACAATGTGTATAAAGCCAAAACATGCTGACGGGAGATAAAAGCAAGCATCAGAATAGATCGTACTGGATATAAACAGAATACAAGGGGCGAAGCAGCACAGGAGTTACAAAGAAAGGAAGGAAAAGGATGAAAAGAAATTTCACAATATCAATAAAAAGCATATTTAAATGAAAAAAAATAAAAAAAAACACAACATAAGATAGCTATATAGATGAATACCTTCGAGTCCAGAACATGGAATACATCGGAAAGTAAAAACAAACAAGGGTTTAAGACATCTATAAAGCCACGTAAATATACAAGAGAGTGAAGTCGATGGCACGCATCGCAAATCCCCACGCTTCCCACCAAAAGCAAACTTGAAAGATGGCAAAAGGTTCCATCAGGTACGACCCATATCAAATTTTGAGTTAAAAAAAAAATATATTCTTCTGTTTTGACTCCTGTGACCGAAGTGCCCTGGGGCATGAACCGGGCATCAATTCCCCCCAATATACATTTCATGCATCTCCCATTGTTGATAGCATATAGAAAGTTTCATTAAAAAATGCTTGAAAATGTGCAGCAATTGCATTTTTCTGGTATTTCACCTTTTGATCCAACCACCCCCCCCCCTCCTCTCCTCTCTCTCCTCCCTCTAACATTCCCTTCCAAAATTTTGCAAATAAAGTAAATAAATCAATCAATAAAAATGTGAAGAAAAGTCCCCACGATGACGATCAGTGTACGCGAGTGCACAACGCTGCACAAAGTAAAGTGCCCCGATTACTTCACAAGGCCTGTCACCAATTCCTTGGCATTAAAAGCTCCTCAATCTTGTGTCGGGTTTATGCATTACAAACAGAATGGCAAACTGAAAAGGCACAAATTCTTTGTCACCTGCTTATGACTGACACATTGTGTTTACTTCCTGACAAGTATGGGTTTGACAAATCACAGTAACCAAAAAGAACATCTCTGTAATAACGAGAAGCGACATGTGGAGGAGATGATCATTTGCATTCAAAGCTATAATCGCCGCAACGTTTTGCTTTTAACATACAAAATTCTATTCCAAACACATAACATATTTTGAACAATCTCGATCAGGACAGGATAAAGTCGACAAGCACCACTGCAATAAGGAAGGAACCTGTTAGTTATCCACAAATAATCCTTTTGAAAAACAACGCATTGTGGATCCAATTTTATTTTATTTTAAATAATTTACCCGTTATTATTTATTTTTCTTTTTTGGAGGGGAGAGGGTGCAGTATCTGCATATTGTTATATGGGCTGGGGGTCGGTGGAGATAAACGACACTAGGTGGAGCAGTGGAGTAGTGTCCCACCAAACACCGGGAATTTAGGTCGTAACCCTTGGATAATTCCAAGTTCACGGGTCCTTAGCGGACCGTGGTCGCCAATATTTCGACGGCGTGGGTAGGGTTAATTGCCTAATTTCAATATACCTAATACCCACATCGCCAACGACCGGGGAAACACACCTCTGGCCGACTTTGTCCGAATCGAGTCGCCATCACCGACTCGGATCCGGCGCAACCGAGCGGGAGTTACCAAAGCCGCGCCGGACCAAATGAACAACCTACGGCACGAACGGCCTAACTAATTCACAATACGCACCTTGCTAGGCCAATGAAGGAAAGCACAGAAAACGAGCTGGTACATTTACAGGGGTTTATTTATAAAGAATAATCGGGGAGGGAGCACACAGAGCAGAGTTATCCGAATAAAAGGCAGGCAATGTACAATGAGCAAAGAAAAAGCACTTAACATTCTACTTACAGACGGGGCCCACGGACACACACACACACAAAGAAAATGGACTCAATGGCCACGGCCTTTCAGCTCGGAGGGAAGGCGACTGAGGGCAGTGGCCTAGCCGGTACCTGTCCCGCCTTGTGCGGTCACACTGACCCGAACACTGTGGGACTCGAACCCACGACCTGAAGTCCACGGCCCACAAACGAGACCGCTCACCACGACCACCACTGTCTCAGACCGCTCCAACCACCAACACGACCGACCGTCTGCCACGACGACAGACTGCACAGAATCGCCATGATCCTCCTGTCTGCCGTCCTCTCGTTCTCCACAACCACTCTGCTGTCCTCACGATCACCCTGTCTCTGAAAACTGCTCCTCACAACCATTCTACTCTCTTTGGTGGGAGGGGTCTCTTCTCCTCCCACTCGAACCCTGATTGGACGGGGGCTGTCGATGACTCGTGTCACCTCCCGTTGGCTGGGGCGTGCGTGTCATGCTCGCCCTTCGCTCATTGGCTGGAGAAAACGGTTCATGCCCTTCCTTGGAGCGGAGCCCTCAACCCGAAGCGACGGAGGCTCCGCCCACGCCCTCAGCCAAAAACACGTGGGCAATGGCGACCGGTGGAGTGAGGTGACGGCCCGTTGTTGTAGTGGATGTCGTAGTAGTTGTTGTTGTTGTAAAAGATGTAATATATCTGACTATACAATAATTTGAAGCGTACACATAGAATCCCCCTTTGTCTAATGGGAATTACAACTGTAACACCATACTTATCAAAATAACTAAGCTTAGGGACTCTGGCTGTTTTGTGTGCACAAGGTTTCCAAATCCGTAACAATATTACATAAGCAAATAAGATTGTATTTCAAGACTTACCCCCCTCCCCTGCCAAACTCCATGCCATTTCTCTGCATCGACTATATTTATATATAATATACATGGATATATATATTATATATATATATATATATATACATACACACACTTCCTTTTCTCATTTCCACCTTCCACTTCTCTCCAAAGCCCCTCCCTCACCCCACATATAAAATATAAGAAGATGTAAACATACCCCAGAAGTATTTGATATTTTTATGTATACATTTTAAACTCCATGATGTCATAAGATATCTGCTCACAAAGAGGTTTAAAACTCTTGCGTGGTTTTGTTCTTCAATCTGTACAATGACATTTCAATCTGCGATTCTCCACAGAGCTCTTTGTCATGGTTGGAAGAGACTTTATAACAAGGATAATAACAAAACAAAAAACATGCACGGGCAAAAAAATAAAATAAAATTAGGAAGTAAATAAAGCCACAGAAACCTGCCAATGCAGCAAATTAGATGCAATCAGCTGAAAGTAGGCTCAGCGAGCTTGGCACATTACAACCCCTCCCGCATACTCCTCTCTAGAACAGACCACACACCACGCTGCCACACAACCGACAGTCCCCAATGCCACCAAGATCTTCTTCATCAGCTCATGCATCCTTACATTGTTTTCTCACGTGCTCCTTATACTACTCACCCTCATGCACATGTGAACAACTCACCAGACTGAACAGCTTTTTCAGCCAAATGAGGTTCAGTGCTTTGGTTCTCCGGCAGAGAGCTCTCGTCCAGAGCAATGTAGGACGGAAGACGGCCGATATTATTGCAACTTGACATTTTGTCCTCATCCTGCTGCCCTCTTGACCTCACACATGCACCGGATGTTACAGGATCCTCAGAGGTCTTTCACTGGAACAAATAAAAAAAAAGTGAGAATAGCCAGTTTTGTTGCAAGCAAAACAACAAAAAAAAGTTTAAATAAATAAATAAATAGACGGACACTTGGCATGTAATATGCGATAAGGCAAGGGTTACAGCTCGAAAACTCTGCTTTTGCAATCCATTACACAGAATCCTAAGATCCTCACAAGAGGCAGACCTCTTCTCACATGGTTCTCCAAACAAGCATGTGAAATGTACTGTATCTGGGTAATCCCAAGACCCAAAACGATGAATGTGGATGGCCAAGTGGCCCAAATGAAATTCTTTCCACGTGTTGAAATCAATGCAATACCAATGTGAACGTGAGAGCTTGTACATTACACATCGTTCCATCTCAGGCCTGTTACAGTATCTCCACTCTAACACTCCACCTTAACCCCCCACCAACACCACCACTCCACTCCTCTTCTCTTCTCTTCTCTCCACCACACTCCACCCCCCCACAGTGGGCTAACTCCTCTGCTTACCTAATTGACGGTCTGGCCCCATTTCCTCGGACCTTTTTTCTTCATATGGGCAAGCCCTCTTCAGGTACAGCCTTGCATTTGTGGCTTCCTGGTGTGAGGGTGATGGAGCCTGCAAGTTGCACCAATGAGGGCACTTTCCACTGGCAACAAACTCTGAACATTCTAGGGGTGTTTCCTTCTTGCACTAGGCCCGGAAAGCAAAAAAAACCACACACACAACACACACCATGAAAACCAGTATATTTTTGTGGAACATGGTCATTTTCCCCAAAGCTGTTGGGTTAGAGTCCGTGCAAGTTTTGATGCACTGACCAGACTACCTACGTGATATCCCCCAGTCTGAAAACTACATTTCTTGCCAAAAATACTGTCTCCCATCTCCACTTAATCCAGAAAAGCAAATGCAAACACACATTTAAAAAAATGAGGAGGAAGAAGAGGAACGACAATAAGCTCTACTTTAATCTGCAGTTATTTTCTCGAATTTTTGCAGTGCACCAATCCCGGGAGATTTACGCTCGAGAGGATTATAGAGCTTTTTTTCAAAACGATTCATGGGTTCCAGAAAGTAGCTGGCACATCCAGAAGGATGGAATAATAAAAACCAATCTGTACAGAGAAAGCCTAAATCCTCGTATGCAAACAGGTGTCAGGTTTTCTTGACGAGGCACACGTGCAAACCCCGCATGTTTCGTGTCGGTCGTAGTTGACCAATCTCTATTTGAAAAGCCCAGCTCGTCGCCCGTTCCTCGGCTTGCCGCAGTTGCCACCTGACTAAACAGCCCCAGCAAATTGTAATACAACTCATTGATCTAAGGCACAATGTGGCCAACCTCTGCAATGGTGCAGTATGATTAGGGATGTGAGCGGAAAGCTTTTGCAACCGAAAGAATCACTTTGCTCCCAAGGGGCAGTATCCTTGACAAAGTCTTCACAAACACCCGCCTTGCGAGACACTTTAAACGTGGCTGTACATACAGTCACTGTTGTTGCACATACCGCGGATGTAGTATCGGCACACAGGCATCTAAGAACAGAAATAAATAACAACAAAACAATCAAATAAAAGGACGTGCACAGGATATGACCTCGATAAACAGCAAAACAAAAAAGTACAGAGGTGCAAACAACATGTCTAGCAGCTACACGAGTACAACTTGCATTTCCTCGAGAGCCAGCCACGGTGCATTTTCCGGCAGAGCCAAAATAACCACTCGTCTGACATGGCAAAAACCACTTAAACTTTCTTTTTCAGAAACTTCAGCATGTACAGGTAGTGGACAAAAAATAAAATGGAAACACGCTGGGTAAACAAAGGCGGCACTCAGCAGAATGCATACCTCCGCCAGGCTGAACAGTTTATGTTTTGTATCCCACTGATATGCCGGATCTATCTATCTATCTACCTTCGACCAAATCTTTCTTTGACTCACCAAATATCTAATCAGCTTGTTCTTCACCCACCTCAACTCATCCACCAGGTTTCATCCAAATCCATCCACAACCTTTTGAGATGCCAGGCGATATATCGTTTTTGGCCCATCTGCTCTCAATGGTGAAGAATCACTTGAGCAACGGCTTCCACACAGGTGTGCCCACGTGTTAATTAAGCAAGTAACATCCCAGCATGCTTAGGTATGCATAAAAATGCTGCACAGGCCTGGTTGCCCATAATTATGGCTTGCATTGCTGCAGAGAGAACCCCCCCAATTCCCCCATTCACAGAGCCAATGTGGTCACTCAACAGTTCAATGACATAACACTGTTGTTATCCATATGTCATGGCCTTCTCAGTCACTGGATCTGAACGCCAATCGAGCACTTATGGATATTCTACAACGACACCTGAGAAAACATTTTCCACCTCCATCAACCAGGTGAGAGTTGATCACTTTCTCGTGGAGAATGGTGCTGCATCCCTCCTGCAGAATTCAGACGCTGGTGGACTCGATGCCACGGCACATACAGGCCATCTGGCCGCACGTGGTGGGCCCAATGCTTATTGAGTGACTTTACATTGCTTTCCATTTTTGTCCACGATCTGAACATCATAAAAAAAGATCTGAGGTTAAATCGTTGACAGCAACCATTCACTTCATGATGAAGGACCTGTAGGAATCACAAATGAACATTTCAACTCCAACCCTCATCTCCCAAAAGTGCCACCTGCCATCCAAGGCACGAGACAAAATGCATTGTGCTGGTGATCTCCCAAAAACTAGATGGACTACTTTCCCAAGGTCAATGAAATTGAAGAACACCATCAATCAAGGAGACATGTTCAATTCCTCCATATTCATTCATACACTGAAACACTTATTTGCCATTAATGAAATGATTTATATTCTGGTTGACAGGAAGGGGAAGGGGGGGGGTGCAACAATAACAACTTATAATGGCATTATGACATGAACAAGTCCTCGAGCAAATAAAATAAGTAAATAAATTCAATTTTTTTCTTTTCTTCTTTGCATGTTCAAATACACACGAATTTTCCTGGGAATCATCAGCGGCTTTCCACACGACATCCACGCCAAATGAAAATGGTTGCAAGCACGGTGACATTCTGAGCATTTTAGTGTCACCTGAGCCGACGGCGTCTTGGCGAACCTCCAAACCTGTGGATCCTCATCTCACCTTTTTCTTTAGTAACTTTGTGTGAGAATTGGCAGGAAGCATCTGTCTTCTTGCATGTGCCGCGGATAAATCTGCCGGAATGGGAGGGGGAAGAAAAAAAATGCAAATGAAAAGGAATTAAAAGCAAACTGGGATAATACACGACAACAAAGTAATAAACATCAAAAATGGACATCGTAGCTACGAGCCACAGGGATCATAGATGACGAAGGGACGCTCCGTTGCACTAACCGTGTGCAGACCGCAATTTTGGTCAGGGTCATGGATGTAGCGACATTCTTCCCTCGGTTGCATTTGGCCAAAGCGATTGTAGATATGCAATACTCTTTGTCTTATTTCGCCGGCAGCTGAGCTGTCGAGCCACCATGAGGCTTCTCTGTAGAGGCTTGGCTGGGGGTTGGAGGTTAGAACAAGAGGGTGAAGAAGATTAAATGCAACACCAATTCTAACAGTACAAAATGCTAGTCATGGTAGCTTAATACTTTCATTTACAAGTTTTCACATCCCTCATCAAACTTGGAGAGAACCAACAAAGGTGTTGATGCATCTTCTTTCTTAAACAGTAGGTTAAGACATCAAAACAGCAGTCCAGTATGACACCAATGCCATTATATATAACCACTTAAATCGAAAAGGGTCAATTTTTCAAGGTGCCAGATTAAAGGATCACAATAACAGTTATGCAATGTTTTTGGCCTGTTTTGTCGCTTCGGCACCGAAAGTGAGAGTGGAAATAAAAGCAAGATGCGAGGATTACGAGCAGAAGGCAGTACGTTACAAGCAGACAGTGGGTCTAAAGCTGTGTGGAGGAGGAATCCAACCAGTGTCTTTCCAGTTTGGGCAATGAGGACCTGCAGGTGAAGTGGTGGCCAAAGCAGGCCCTTCGGGAGTCGAGCGAACTGGTCAGTAACCCGCGTTCAACCACATGGGAAAGACAGCACATGCTGGACTCATTACGCAGGGTCCACAGCTGTTAAATGAGACCACAAAGATGGAGGAAAACATTACATATTCACTATGCAAGGTGAGCTCCGTTCATAGATTTACAACTCAAAGGTAAACCCAACGTAGTTATAACACTCTCCTCTATCCACCGCCCCCCCCCTCAATTTTTCTTTCTCTGGCTCTCACAATCCATCACCACACATCGCTTATTTGCCTCTCCTTCCTCATAATGCTCAAGTGTCTCCCACTACCTTCAAGTAAAATGTTCCCTTCAACTTGTACATCCACCATATATCCACATCCTCATCAATCATACGATTCTGATCAATCATCCCACCTTTCATCTGGTCTCTTGTTCCACTCCGCTTTCCATTCTACCACACACCCTACCTGTCATAATTAACTTTCCATCCTGATTAACTTCATGCTATTTGCTGGGTGTCCTCAAAGATGTTACTTGTATGGACATGTTTTCACAAGAAAGAAATGAAGAAATGACAAAGCATGGCAAAGAGATCGAAGCAGACTGTGCAAGCAACCAAAAGGGAAAAAAAAACAAAATTAAAATTACGGTTCGCGATAAATGTTTAGAACACCTTGTTGCAAACAACATCTCTATTGGGGCTTCACAATAACCAATTTTATTAATTTCATCTCCAAGCATTAAATTTAGTCCATTCTTTTAACAATTAACCTTGACCCTTCCCCCGCACCCCCAATCAAGACAACATCCCTTTTTCAAGAAAGATTTAAACCTTCACGTGACACTTCATACTGACCTGAGAAACTCGTACTTTAGAAAATGGTTCTTTTCACCGTAAAGTTGTCAACCGAGAATAATCATATTCTAAATGTGAATAACTTTGGAACAACTTGGATTATGAAAATAAAGCATAACATTAACAAGCACCCTTTTCCTTGTTCCCCCATCTACGTTCTCCCTTCTGCCATGCTTCTTCTCTCCACACTTAATGCATGAAACACGGCTTTGCCATTCTTAATACTCTGCTAAAGGTTAGCATTCCAACCATTTGTATTGTTAAAATAATAATTAAGAGTCAATTTTGAACATCAACAGGTGTATGTGGATTGGCAACGGCGGAAATGAATCTTCTTTATGGCCGTAATTATTCGCCATGTTGCTATGTGGTTGGCCGGGGAGGTTTTTTGGCCCAAGTCCCTCACGAACTGGCTGGCCAGGCCGACATTCGACTGAGGTTAGAGGCAGGAAACTGCTCACCTACTATTCCGCGAAGATGGAGTAGTCCAAAAAGAATAATCTTGCGAAAGGTACGTCGGAGCATTTCAATGTTGTGCATGAATGCACTCAGAACTGTAAAGTGCTTCCGTGGAATCACAGGCTAATTTACGTTTATCGTTCCCGAATGACAGGCCGAATCGATCCGGACCAAAAGCGAAATCTAAATTCAGTTTGCCCTCATCTCCCAACTTCATCCAGCAAGTTTTGTTATAATGCTTACCAATTTTGAAATATCATGCATACTTATAATTTTTTTGGCCGTATCTCTCAATGGTGAAGAAGAGAAATTAAAAACATATATCCCATCACTACTTCGATCATAATTTTCTAAGTTTCACATTGGATCGTGAAGTGGTTCAAGAGAGAATTTTTTTTTTAAAGATTTTTTGTTCAATCCAATGGCTACCGACATGTAAATCGATCAATTATTCGTTAACACCACTGGTATCTCCAAGGCTTGCAGACATGTGTGTGAAGTTTCCCCTTCGATTGTCAAACTGTTCTGGAGAAGAACATTTTTAAAGGTTTTAGGGTGATTCCATATGCTGCCAAACCATGCGGACCTGTGCATCATATGTTGTGAACGTTTGTTTTCACTCATGGATAAGGCCGGTCATAGCTGTAAAGTTCGCTCAGATCTGTTCAGCCTGTTTTGGAGAAATGTTGAAGATTAAAAAATATATAATATGTATATATATATATATATGGCTTATGAACATACGTGAGAACCGATGATGTCATCAATTATTTTCTGCTGCAATTTAATCCCCAGATGACCCTCAAAAATTTCATTACCGATCGGATGTAGCAGTCTGCATATGCCAATTATGACGTCAATACAAAAGGCACCTATGACAATATCAAAAATAGGACTGAAGTGTCCTGAAGATGCACCTGGATCAGGAGCAACAGTCACTCCAATCCCTTGCAAAACATCCCAGAACCCCGATTATTTTTTAAATGCGTCAACAAACTTTGGTGGCATCACAGGTGAATGAAGGTTTGTGGTCACGTTTCATAATCAAAATCGAGTGTTGAGTTGCAACAAAAGAGCAAAATACGCTATTTCTGGGAGGTCAAACCCCACCACGTAGACCCCTATGAGCGCAGATTTTGATGTGATCAATACACTTTTTATAGGCAGATATGAAGCTTGTGGCCAAGTTCAATTAAAATCGTGTGTTTTGGTACAAAGCGATAATGACTGAGTGTTACGGACCAATGTGATTGACTGGCTGGTTGCCTGCTACCTCACTGCCTCACTCACTCACGCTATGGACACTCGCTCAATCATATAAGCTCACTGGACTGAGGTCCAGGTGAGTTAACAATCCATACTTATTCCTCATGTGGAGTACTTCCATGTGCAATATTTCCAATTTTTTTGCATGGTACAGTTTTGGAGATACAGAGGTCCAAAGTTTTTTCCTAATTTTTCCAACGTGGATGCCATACGACAATGACTACGACATATAATTATTCATTTATATCATTTGATACGAGTTAGTCGCTCGCAAAGCTGAAAAAATTGTCTCAATCCGACAAGCGGTTACAGAGAAAAAATACTGCATGGTCTGTTGCAGACAACTCAG
>CM068960.1:63449962-63462811 GCA_035128595.1 Eptatretus atami | reverse complement strand
ATTACATGACTGCATGACTGCATATGTGCCGCTTATTCAATAAATGTGCTTGTTTAAATGTTCACCCGTTTGTTGCGTCCTTTCCCCAATTGAACTGCCATATTGCACTCGGAATATAGTTGGTTGTTAAATAACCGATAAAGTGATCGGGTCCAACACGGGGCTGCGCGATAAATACCCGCTCGTTATCCAAAACGAAGCGAGCTGCTTAAGCGGCTCGTTTCCAAGCGGCCCGTTGAGGTACAGTCTCTCGGTAGTCTGCCCGCGCGATTATTAGGTATATCGACAATTCGGCGATTGACCCTGTAGCGCGGGTAGAATATTGACAAGGCTGTGGTGTGCTCAAACACACCCATAGCGGGATTCCGGCGTTGATCCGGAAAGCTGCGACTAGATTGTCCGTTCGGTGGGCGAAGCGGCCACTATTGGTTAAACGCGGTCGCTCGCACGCCGGCGCGGAATCTACAACAATATATATATTTATATATATTGCGGTTCGACAAAACCGTATGCCTCTAAGGCAATGGCACCCAACATACAGTAATCCCAGGCAGTTATTTCATTTGTCTTTGTGTAGTTAGACCATCCCTAATGTTCTAGTGAGTTAACGGGACGAAGTGCGTTGCGTGGGTCTCGTAACTATCTCCAATTAATATTCTGATTATATCTGTATATAGTTGTGGTTATACAAAACCGCATGCCTCTAAGGCAATGGCACCCAACATACAGTGATCCCCAGGCAGTTATTTCATTTGTCTTTGTGAAGTTAGACCTTCCCTCATGTCTAGTGAGTCAACGGGACGAAGTGCGTTGCGTGGGTCTCGTAACTATCTCCAATTCATATTCTGATTCCTACTCCAACCCTTTCCTTTAGCCAGAGTACAAAACAAGCATGCAAGCACACACGGATTCAATAGGCGATTGATTCAATAGGCGCACCCATGAATTCCTTGCTATCCCGCTGTATACGGCATTAACGGTTGCTTTAAATTAGAAACACGTTCAGTAAGTTCTGTGGTCGTCCGGAAGACGTCAATAAAATACGTCTACATACGTCAATATGCGTTGGAGGTACGTTACATAGGTTCAAAGCACGTTATCTACTCAGAGGTTAGAAATAAGTTTTGGGTACGCTAATCATTACCTCGACGTGTTTCGACTTATGAGTAACTTACAAGTAACGTGTGTCGATGTGTGTCAACGATCGCATAACGTGCTACAACTATAGCGCAGCGTAACGGAACGTGTTGAGGCATACGCTGGCATACGTCGTAAAATTTCAAGCATGCTAAAATTTGAGGAAACGGCAAAGTACAACGATGAAAGCCAGCGTACTAGACGTATGGCAGTGTTTTTCAGCGTGCTCTTAATGTTTCCAAAACTTACCCATAACGTATTCGACGTGTGCCAGCGTTTTAGACAAATTTTTCAAAAATCGGCATAAGCTGGCTAAAACGTCAAGGTGTGACTGGCCTTAAGTATGCTCACCTCTGAGCCATATAGTCTGTGTTTGATTCCTGACCCGACTAATTTATCTGGGTGATGCACAATGCAGGGTGTTGTAGTCAATGAATTTTTGGGGCCGGACATTACAGTACTTTGGCAAGTCTGCACGCGTTTACTTGGGGGGGGGGCATTAAAAGATCCAATGGTGTGTTCAAAGAGTATGCCAATGTGTGCCGGTATCTTGGCCAAATTTCAAAGCTTCCGTTATAACCTGGTGGCACTACATTGGAGGCACAGCATAAAAAAAAGATCCAGAAGTTTAGCACTATGAAGCAGTCTTTTCGACCACTCAATCGAACATGTTCAAACAATGCTAAATTGGAGGTTATTTGAACTATTATGAAGGCTATAAAGCTTTAAAGGAAAATAAATTAATTAATTCTGGGACTTACGCCGCTTTACCCAGTGTCCATTACATGACCCTATCCAACGTTACATTGGTTCTTCATACCTGGTGTTTGTGTCCTGTATAACATCCCTAAAACAGTAAGTTTCTTGTTTGGAATGACCATCAATTTTGGTTGAGTGCCAGGCAGGCAAACAGTGAAAATATTATCCCACTCCTCTCTGCGCATGTGTGATCAGCTGAATTTGGAGCCAAAGTACTGTAAACGGCAAACTTGTCTTCCTATTCATGTTCCTACAGTGCTTATAGAAAGTCCACACCCCTTTTCAAATTTTTCACCTTTGTTGCCTTACAGCCTGGAATTAAATTGCATTAAATCAGACTTTTTCCACATCGTAACCCACAACTTCCAAGTGAAAAACAAATTCTACAAATTTCAGAAAATTAATTAAAAATACAAAAGTAGAATATCTTGGTCCACTTCCTTATAAATAGCAATTGTAAATTAGATCAGGTGTAACCAATCACCTTCAAAATCACACATCAAGTTAATTGACCTACACCTGTGTTAAATTGTGGTGAACCTTGGATTATTTCAGAATAAAATCAGCTGTTCCTGTAGGTTTCCTCTGCTGTGGAGTGCATTTCACAGCAAAGGCTCAACCATGAGCACCAAGGAGCTCTCAAAAGACCTCTGGAATAAAGGTGTGGAAGGGCACAGATCAGGGGATGGGTATAAAAAATATATATCAAAGGCTTGAGTATCGATCGGAGTAAGTCAAGACATCATTAAGAAGTGGAAGGCGTATAGCACCACCAAGACACTGCTATATTAGGCCGTCCCTCCAAACTGGATGACCAAGCAAGGAGGAGACTGATCAGAGAGGCCACCAAGAGGTCAATGGCAACTTTGAAAGAGTTACAGGTCTTTATGGCAAAGACTGGTCACTGTGTGCATGTGACAGCAATACGTGTCCGTTTGAGGTATGCAAAAAACCATTCTGAGATTCTGAAGCCATGTGGCAAAAAGTTTGTGGTCTGCCGAAACAAAGATGGAACTTTTTGGCCTAAATGCAAAATGTTATGTTTGGCGCAAACCAACACAGCACATCACCCAAACAACACATCCCGACTGTGAAGCATGGTGATGGCAGCATCATATTGCGGGGATGGTTCTCATCAGCAGCGACTAGGACACTTGTCAGGATAAAAGGGAAAATGGATGGAGCAAAATACAGAAAAAATCCTAAAGGAAACCCTTCTGCCTTTGCAAGAAAGCCGATATTGGGATGGAAGTTCACCTTTCAGCATGACAACGACCCGAAGCACACAGGCAAAGCTACACTGGAGTGGCTAAGGTACAAAAATATAAATGTGCTCAAGTGGCCCTGTCAGAGCCCTGACTGAAATCAAATCAAAAATCTGTCGCATGACTTGAAGATTGCTGTCAATCACACTCCCACACAATCTTCACTGAGCTTGAACAATTTTGTACAGAAGAAAAGGCAAATATTGCCCAATCAAGGTGTGAAAGTTGGTAAAGACCTATCCCAACAAAGTCACAGTGTAATTGCTGTCAAAAGTGCTTCACCAGGTATTAACTCAGGAGGATGGACACTTATCTAACAAAGATATTCTAGTTTTGTATTTTGATTTAATTTTCTGAAATTTGTAGAATTTGTTTTTCATTTGAAGTTGTGGGTTACGATGTGTAAATAAAGGTGGAAAAAGTCTGATTCAATGCAATTTAATTCCAGGCTCAAGGCAACAAAAGGTGAAAATTTTGAAAGGGGGTGTGGACTTTCTATAGGCACTGTATTTGTGTTCAAAATATAACATTCATTTAAATAAGTTGTTCCTCGATCATACACTGATAAGACAGCCAGATCGATGGATCTGTACACATTGCTTAACCTCATTGTCCTCTTCGTGTGCATGTAATATGCATTCGCCAGTTAAATGGGTTGTAAGTTACACTTGTAACTTGTGTTACACCATCTAAGAATTATTTTGAAAACGTCTTAAAACTAGAACGGCACTCTTTGGTGGTACGACGTTGACAGATATGCCTCCGCCCACATTATCAAATCATAATACATACTTGTACCAAGTTTGATTAAATCCCTGAACCCAGATTCAAAACATTACATAATTCTGGCAGCCAGACCATGCGTCCGATCAGGTTGAAATTTAAATTTAAAACATATATTCCCAATGACTACTGGATTGTAATTTTAAAGTTACACGTCAATTGATGAAGCGGTTCAAAAGAAATGATTTTTAAAAGATTTTTGTTCATCCAATATAGCTGCCAGACCATGTGACTTATTAATTATTTGTGAACACCCTGGGATCCCAACGCTGGGGAACATTTTGGGTGAAGTTTCCCCTCGATCTGGTCAGCCATTTCAGAGAAATAGATTTTTGAAGGTTTTCATGTAAAATAAAATGGCTTGCCGAACATGACTGATGACATCAATTTTTATTCATATAATTTAGCCTGAGATGACCTCAAAATGTTCCTACTGATCTGATAAAACGTTCAATGTATGCAATCATGACATCAAAAAATCACGCTCGTTTCCCATTGGGAGAACATGTCATGGGAGTTTCCCATGTGCCAAGTTTCAATTTTTTCCATGGTGCGAGTTCGGAGGTGCAGAAGTCCAAAGTTTTTCCTTTTTTCCAACATGGCTGCACACCACAGTTGACCTATGGCATCATAATTACCATTAAAAAAATTCTACCAAAGTAGTCACACCTATGGTGAAAATTTTGTGTCAATCAGATAAGCGGTTGTAGAGAAAACAGAGAAAATTAGCATGGACGGACGTACGTACATATGGACAACCAAAAACAATGCTTCAGCGACTGTCAGTAGAGGCATTAAAAAAAAAAATGCTGTTCTGTTCCTGAGTGCGTTCTCGTACTATTCAATAGTATGTAGTTTTGTGGTATAAACACTGATTTCAAGTGTCCCAAAGAAAACATCAAGTGGTGTTAAATCAGGACTATGTGGTGGCGTTCGACGGTCCACGACGTCCGATCCACCTCAAAGGCAGAGTGGTGCCTTCAGTTTTGAAAAAGGATATTCCCAACCACAGTCAGTTTTTTGAGTCACATATTACAATCGCTCAGTTAAACAATCTTGCAATGAAATAATGCTTCCTTTATGTCACGGTTTAGGAAGAGATTACTTTTGAACTCACCCCAATACTGTATAAACATACATGTGAAAGTTGCACAGCATGTACATTTATTTAAATCGTTTTGAAGCAATGATAAGAAGAAAATTACACATTCATCACCATCGTTCTCTTTTCTGACTTTCTGATGACACCCAAGCGTGATATTGGGCCTGCATGCAAACCTTGTAAAGAATGCATCAGACAAGTTGAGGTTATCCCAACCTCCTCTCTCCACCCACCTTCCCCTTTGTGCTTTTGTACATCAGACACAAGCTCGTGAACCAAGCTCAGCTTCTAATCAAAGTCTGGCTGCAACTATTCATGGCAGTGAGAAGAATGTTGTCAACACATCCAGGAGCACAAGTTGGCATTTTAGCAAAAGAGAACAAAGAGATACGTGCGAAATGAATAAAATAAATAAATGACCGAGGCACAGTGGATGCCACTGCCAAAACTTTTATCCCAAGGTTCAACACACATCCAACAAGAAACAACCAGAGAGTTGGTGTCAAAGCCACCCAGTGCTCGCCTGTTTATACATTTATCGTTTTAAAAGACTAGTCTAATAATATTTTTTTATAAAGCATTGCAGTGAAGTCTGATCCAAATAATTTTAAAGCAATATATGTATTTGTATATTGTAATCAGTAAAAAATAGTGTGGTAGATAAAAACATTAGAAAGGAAAAATAACTTGCACCAAAAACTAACATTTTCACGCTCACGCTGATGCTGACGCTCACGCCGGGGGTATCGCTATAGCTCTCTCTCTTCGAACAGGCGAGCTAAAAACTGGTCGTCACATGTTAATTTCTGATCGCACAATGTGCTATTATTCCGTACAGTGTTACTTGAAAGTCTGTCTAAACAAAGGAACAACATAACTTATGTCTTGTGGCTATTATATTGCATAACAAAAAAAAATTGTAACCTTCCTAAAGATTTATATTCTCAACAAAATCCACATGAGCATCGTGTTGGACCAAAGAGTGGGGAGGGGGGAAATGGGGAAAGGGGGAGGAAACGACCGAGAACATGTTACGCGCCCGATAGCCGAAGAGAATAAACACAAAATGTCGAGGAATTTGCATCGTTCACCATTTTATGACTACCCAACGCACAAGGTCAAAATATGTACGATACTATTCGTGATGTCAAAAATTAGTCGAAAATTAGTACATTTTCAGAGAAAATGAAAATTATTTTGTACGGTGCAGCAAGAGGGCTGGCTTGACAGGGAAGGGGATGAGTATTTATTGATTCTCAAGATAAGGCTCACAGAGGAACATACATTTAGAATAAAAACATACAACAATGTGTATAAAGCCAAAACATGCTGACGGAGATAAAAGCAAGCATCAGAAAATCGTACTGGATATAAACATGAATACAAGGGGCGAAGCAGCACAGGAGTTACAAAGAAAGGAAGGAAAAGGATGAAAAGAAATTTACAATATACAATAAAAAGCATATTTTAAATGAAAAAAAAAAAAAAACACAACATAAGATAGCTATATAGATGAATACCTTCGAGTCCAGAACATGGAATTACATCGGAAAGTAAAAACAAACAGGGTTTAAGACATCTATAAAGCCACGTAAATATACACGAGAGTGAAGTCGATGGCACGCATCGCAAATCCCCACGCTTCCCACCAAAAGCAAACTTGAAAGATGGCAAAAGGTTCCATCAGTGACGACCCAATATCAAATTTTGAGTTAAAAAAAAAATATATTCTTCTGTTTTGACTCCTGTGACCCGAAGTCGCCCTGGGGCATGAACCGGGCATCAATTCCCCCCATATACATTTCATGCATCTCCCATTGTTGATAGCATATAGAAAGTTTCATTAAAAAATGCTTGAAAATGTGCAGCAATTGCATTTTTTCTGGTATTTCACCTTTTGATCACCACCCCCCTCCTCTCTCTCTCTCCCAACATTCCCTCCAAAATTTTGCAAATAAAGTAAATAAATCAATCAATAAAAATGTGAAGAAAAGTCCCCAACGATGACGATCAGTGTACGCGAGTGACAAAACGCTGCACAAAGTAAAGTGCCCCGATTACTTCACAAGGCCTGTCACAATTTCCTTGGCATTAAAAGCATCTCAATCTTGTGTCGGGTTTATGCATTACAAACAGAATGGCAAACTGAAAAGGCACAAATCTTTGTCACCTTGCTTATGACTGACACATTGTGTTTACTTCCTGACAAGTATGGGTTTGACAAATCACAGTAACCCAAAAAGATACATCTCTGTAATAACGAGAAGCGACATGTGGAGGAGATGATCATTTGCATTCAAAGCTATAATCCGCGCACGTTTTGCTTTTAACATACAAAATTCTATTCCAAACACAAATAACATATTTTGAACAATCTCGATCAGGACAGGATAAATGTCGACAAGCACCACTGCAATAAGGAAGGAACCTGTTAGTTATCCACAAATATCCTTTTGAAAAACAACGCATTGTGGATCCAATTTTATTTTATTTTAAATAATTTCCCCGTTATTTTATTTTTCTTTTTTGGAGGGGAGAGGGTGCAGTATCTGCATATTGTTATGGGCTGGGGGTCGGTGGAGATAACGACCACTAGGTGGAGCAGTGGAGTAGTGTCCCACCAAACACCGGAATTTAGGTCGTAACCCTGGATAATTCAAAGTTCACGGGTCCTTAGCGGACGTGGTGCCAATATTTCGACGGCGTGGGTAGGGTTAATTGCTAATTTCAATATACCTAAATACCCACATCGCCAAACGACGGGGAAAACACCTCGCGACTTTGTCCGAATCGAGTCGCCATCACCGACTCGGATCCGGCGCAACCGAGCGGGAGTTACCAAAGCCGGCCGGACCAAATGAACAACCTACGGCACGAACGGCCTTACTAATTCACAATACGCACCTTGCTAGGCCAATGAAGAAAGCACAGAAAACGAGCTGGTACATTTACAGGGGTTTATTTATAAGAATAATCGGGGAGGGGAGACACAGAGCAGAGTTATCCGAATAAAAGGCAGGCAATGTACAATGAGCAAAGAAAAAGCACTTAAAATTCTACTTACAGACGGGGCCCACGGACACACACAACACACAAAGAAAATGGACTCAATGGCCACGGCCTTTCAGCTCGGAGGGAAGGCGACTGAGGGCAGTGGCCTAGCCGGGTACCTGTCCCGCCTTGTGCGGTCACACTGACCCGAACCAACTGGTGGGACTCGAACCCACGACCTGAAGTCCACGGCCCACAAACGAGACCGCTCAACCACGACCACTGTCTCAGACCGCTCCAACCACCACACACGACGCGACCGTCTGCCACGACGACAGACTGCACAGAATCGCCATGATCTCCTGTCTGCCGTCCTCTCGTTCCCACAACCACTCTGCTGTCTCACGATCACCCTGTCTCTGAAACTGCTCCTCACAACCATTCTACTCCTCTTGGTGGGAGGGGTCTCTTTCTCCCACTCGAACCCTGATTGGACGAGGGGCTGTCGGATGACTCGTGGTCACCTCCGATTGGCTGGGGCGTGCGTGTCATGCTCGCCCTTCGCTCATTGGCTGGAGGAAACGGTTCATGCCCTTCTTGGAGCGGAGCCTCAACCCGAAGCGACGGAGGCTCCGCCCACGCCCTCAGCCAAAACACGTGGGCATGGCGACCGGTGGAGTGAGGTGACGGCCCGTTGTTGTAGTGGATGTCGTAGTAGTTGTTGTTTGTTGTAAAAGATGTAATATATCTGACTATACAATAATTTGAAGCGTACACATAGAATCCCCCTTGTCTAATGGGAATTACAACTGTAAACACATACTTATCAAAATAACTAAGCTTAGGGACTCTGGCTGTTTGTGTGCACAAGGTTTCCAAATCCGTAAAATATTACATAGCAAATAAGATTGTATTTCAAGACTTACCCCTCCCCTGCCAAACTCCATGCCATTTCTCTGCATCGACTATATTTTATATATATATACATGGATATATATATATATATATATATATATATATATACAATACACACACTTCCTTTTCTCATTTCCACTTTCACTTCTCTCCAAAGCCCTCCCTCACCACACAATAAAATATAAGAAGATGTAAACATACCCCAGAAGTATTTGATATTTTATGTATACATTTTAAACTCCATGATTGTCATAAGATATCTGCTCACAAAGAGGTTTAAAACTCTTGCGTGGTTTTGTCTTCAATCTGTACAATGACATTTCATCTGCGATTCTCCACAGAGCTCTTTGTCATGGTTGGAAGAGACTTTATAACAAGGATAATAACAAAAAAAAAAACATGCACGGGAAAAAAATAAAATAAAATTAGAAGTAAATAAAGCACAGAAACCTGCCAATGCAGCAAATTAGATGCAATCAGCTTGGAAAGTCAGCCGAGCTTGGCACATTACAACCCCTCGAACTCTCTCTCTAGAACAGACCACACAACACACTGCAAACACAACCGACAGTCCCCATGCCACCAGAATCTTCTTCATCAAGCTCATGCATCCTTCAACATTGTTTTCTCACGTGCTCTTATACCTACTACCCTCATGCACATGTGAACAACTCACCAGACTGAACAGCTTTTTCAGCCAAATGAGGTTCAGGTGCTTTGGTCTCCGCGCAGAGAGCTCGTCAGAGCAATGTAGAACGGAAGACGGCCGATATTATTGCAACTTGACATTTTTGTCCTCATCCTGCTGCCTCTTGACCTCACACATGCACCGGATGTTACAGGATCCTCAGAGGTCTTTCACTGGAACAAATAAAAAAAAAGTGAGATAGCCAGTTTTGTTGCAAGCAAACAACAACAAAAAAGTTTAAATAATAAATAAATAGACGGACACTTGGCATGTAATATGCGATAAGGCAAGGTGTTACAGCTCGAAAACTCTGCTTTTGCAATCCATTACACAGAATCCTAAGATCCTCACAAGAGGCAGACCTCTTCTCACATGGTTCTCCAAACAAGCATGTGAAATGTACTGTATCTGGGTAATCCCAAGACCCAAAACGATGAATGTGGATGGCCAAGTGGCCCAAATGAAATTCTTTACCACGTGTTGAAATCAATGCAAACAAATGTGAACGTGGAGCTTGTACATTCACATCGTTCCATCAAGGCCTGTACAGTATCTCCACTCTACACTCCACCTTAACCCCCCCAACACCACCACTCACTCCTCTTCTCTTCTCTTTCTCTCCACCACACTCCACCTCCCACAGTGGGCTAACTCTCTGCTTACCTAATTGACGGTCTGGCGCCATTTCCTCGGACCTTTTTCTTCATATGGGCAAGCCCTCTTCAGGTACAGCCTTGCATTTGTGCTTCCTGGTGTGAGGGTGATGGATGCAAGTTGCACCATGAGGGCACTTCCACTGGCAACAAACTCTGAACATTCTAGGGTGTGTTCCTTCTTGCACTAGGCCCGGAAAGCAAAAAAAACCACACACACACACAACATGAAAACCAGTATATTTTTGTGGAACATGGTCATTTTCCCAAAGCTGTTGGGTTAGAGTCCGTGCAAGTTTTGATGCACTGACAAGACTACCTACGTGATATCCCCCAGTCTGAAAACTACATTTCTTGCCAAAAATACTGTCTCCATCTCACTTAATCCAGAAAAGCAAATGCAAACAAACATTTAAAAAAATGAGGAGGAAGAGATGAACGACAATAAGCTCTACTTTAATCTGCAGTTTATTCTCTCGAATTTTGGCAGTGCACCCAATCCAGGAGATTTAGCTCGAGAGGATTATAGAGCTTTTTTTCAAACGATTCATGGGTTCCAGAAAGTAGCTGGCAATCCAGAAGGATGGAATAATAAAAACCAATCTGTACAGAGAAAGCCTAAATCCTCGTATGCAAACGGTGTCAGGTTTTCTTGACGAGGCACCGTGCAAACCCCGCATGTTTCGTGCGGTCGTAGTTGACACAATCTCTATTTGAAAAGCCCAGCTCGTCGCCCGTTCCTCGGCTTGCCGCAGTTGCCACCTGACTAAACAGCCCCAGCAAATTGTAACTACAACTCATTGATCTAAGGCACAATGTGGCCAACCTCTGCAATGGTGCAGTATGATTAGGGATGTGAGCGGAAAGCTTTGGCAACGAAAGAATCACCTTTGCTCCCAAGGCAGTATCCTTGACAAAGTCTTCACAAACACCCGCCTTGCGAGACACTTTAAACGTGGCTGTACATACAGTCACTGTTGTTGCACATACCGCGGATGTAGTATCGGCACACAGGCATCTAAGAACAGAAATAAATAACAACAAACAATCAATAAAAGGACGTGCACAGGATATGACCTCGATAAACAGCAAAAAAAAAAGTACAGAGGTGCAAACAAACATGTCTAGCAGCTACACGAGTCAATTGCATTTCCTCGAGAGCCAGCCACGGTGCATTTCCGGCAGAGCAAAATAACCACTCGTCTGACATGGCAAAAACCACTTAAACTTTCTTTTTCAGAAACTTCAGCATGTACAGGTAGTGGACAAAAAATAAAATGGAAACACTGGGTAAACTAAGCGGCACTCAGCAGAATGCATACCTCCGCCAGGCTGAACAGTTTATGTTTTGTATCCCACTGATATGCCGGATCTACATCTGGACCTTCACAAAATCTAATCAGCTTTTTCTTTCTTCACCCACCAACTCATCACCAGGTTTCTCCAAATCCATCCACAACTTTTGAGATGCCAGGCGATATATCGTTTTTGGCCCATCTCTCAATGGTGAAGAATCACTTGAGCACGTGGCTTCCACACAGGTGTGCCCACGTGTTAATTAAGCAAGTAACATCCCAGCATGCTTAGGGTCATGCATAAAAATGCTGCACAGGCCTGGTTGCCCATAATTATGGCTTGCATTGCTGCAGAGGAGACCCCCCAATTCCCCCATTCACAGAGCACATGTGGTCACTCAACAGTTCAATGAGCATAACACTGTTGTTATCCATATGTCATGGCCTTCTAGTCACTGGATCTGAACCCAATCGAGCACTTAGTGATATTCTACAACGACACTGAGAAAAATTTTCCACCTCCATCAACCAGGTGAGAGTTGATTCAACTTTCTCGTGGAGAATGGTGCTGCATCCCTCCTGCAGAATTCCAGACGCTGGTGGACTCGATGCCACGGCACATACAGGCCATACTGGCCGCACGTGGTGGGCCAATGCCTTATTGAGTGACTTTACATTGGTGTTTCCATTTTTGTCCACGATCTGAACATCATAAAAAAAGATCTGAGGTTAAATCGTTGACAGCAACCATTCACTTCATGATGAAGGACTGTAGGAATCACCAATGAACATTCAACTCCACCCTCATCTTCCAAAAGTGCCCTGCCATCCAAGGCACGAGACAAAATGCATTGTGCTGGTGATCTCCCAAAAACTAGATGGACTACTTTCCCAAGGTCAATGAAATTGAAGAACACCATCAATCAAGGAGACATGTTCAATTCCTCCATATTCATTCATACACTGAAACACTTATTTGCCATTAATGAATGATTTATATTCTGGTTGCAAGAAGGGGAAGGGGGGGGGTGCAACAATAAACAACTTAATAATGGCATTATGACATGAACAAGTCCTCGAGAAAATAAATAAGTAAATAATTTCAATTTTTTTTCTTTTCTTCTTTGCATGTTCAAATACACGAATTTTCCTGGGAATCATCAGCGGCTTTCCAAACGAATCCACGCCAAATGAAATGGTTGCAAGCACGGTGACATTCTGAGCATTTTAGTGTCACCGGAGCCGACGGCGTTTGGCGAAC
>CM068960.1:63429116-63449937 GCA_035128595.1 Eptatretus atami | reverse complement strand
CAGAGAGAGATCCCACGTCCCACCATCAGCATTTTGTCAAAATCTTCACCGTCGTCCAGCAAATGTACATCTCTGAAAGGGAAGCCACCAGCACCATTAGTCACGCGGAAATGTATGCATAGGACTAAAATTACGTTTTACTCAAAACAGCGATCGTGGTGCTCGCCAAGCTCCCCGAATCTCCTGCAGCGATGCCAAAGTAATGAATGCCTTCGTGTAATAGGCCTTCAGAGAGATGTTACTTACAACCGCAGCCATTTAAAAGTCAGAGGATATTTTAAACCAATAAACTGGAAGGGATACGTCGAGAATGGATGATTAAAATGCTCATGCAAGGAATAAAGATGGAGTGCATGAAGCACGACATGGATGTGGCAGGGAAAGAAAAAGAAAAAGGTTTTTTTGTTTGTTTTTTTTTTCCATCGACTTAGGCCTCAGGCGAAGGGCAATTTTAAAATGGACCCTCGTAACGCAGATGTTATAAGGGTAGCAACAATGCAGTGAAGACCCTGGCACAGGAGGTTAATTTATATACAGATATACGCAAGATAAATCTGTGGAACTTGGGGACAGGGAGCCTGTGGCTTTGAGTGAAAGCTTACCTAAGCTACTTGTTGCTCGTTTTACAGTGGAGTGATCAGCTGAAATAGAGCCCATGTAAAATTAGGAGCCTTAAAAAAATTATTGGCCAGAGGAGACACAGAGACACACAAAGAAGGGCAGGAGCAGGGGATGACACATTCACTTTCCACCTGACTGGGAGGGTATAGACAGAGAGCCTGTGCCTGTGCCTGGGTCTTTGCAGGAGGGGGCTTTGGGGGCAGCAGAAATGCCAGGCGAGGTAAGGCTAGCTGTGGAGGAGCATTCCAAGGTGCAAAGTGACCAGCTCATCTTTCTACGGCTTTGGCCAGGCAGGACCCATGTCTGCCCAGACATTATTTAAGGCGTATTGCAACTACAGTTGTGTACCATTCCTCACCGACAGTCAACTAGGCATGCATCCTCTCATTTGTAGCTATAGTCCATTTCCTCTTCCTGATAATTCCTATTTTACTCCTTCTCAACATCATGTATTTTGCAGCTTGAAGATTGCTCATGTTTGTACACTGCATTTGTAGTGTAGCTTTTGATTACAGCTTCCTCATTAATGACCTTGATTGATCTCTTTGTCTGCTTCACATCCTATTAAACAAGAAGGAGTACTCTTCAGATGACCCTCCGGTACCATCTGGCAATTGATCTTCATATCACCTGCGTCTGTTGGAGAAAACAAGATGATACATAGTACCTTCAGATGACCCTCCTGGTACCATCTGGCAGTGGATCTTACATCTTAGAGCAATGTGTACATCTTTAGACTTCAAAAATAGAGGTGTGTGTATACACTGTATAATGAATTAAGTGAATATAGAAATATAAAGTATGGCCAGCACAAGGTTAGCTTGTTGTCTTAATAGACGACCGGATTTGTGAACCCAATAATGGTTTATGAAGGTTTACAGATTAATTGGTTTACTTTAAATCACACAATCAATCTGTCAAATAGTGGGACAGCGCAAAAGACGAAACAGGATATTCTGAAAAGAAATGTTGCAAAACTTTTTCTTCACCACATATGTCAAGACTTGCATATGTTTATATTAGTGGGCATACCCATCAAGGACGAGTGATGGGATGGATTAGCATTTAATATAACGGGTAGAACAGCAATCGAGTGATGAATGGAGGGTGGCAAGAATGGAATGGCATTTAATATGACGGGTTGGATAAAGAACAACAAACAACAAGCACCCCATGACAAACAAAATAAAGACATCAATCTCCAGAGGTGGGCTAAAAGCTCCACCCACTACAATGTTGTGACGTCATCCAGCATAAAGCATGCTTTTAATAAAAGTCTACTTTCAACAAGGCTGAACGTAATAAAAGTTAGAAGGAAATTTAGATGCGAAAGAATTGGCAAGATTGTTAATTTTGCCCATGAAGTCTAGTGTCGATGCGGGGGGGGGAGGAGAGAGACAGAGACAGGAAACCGAACAGAAGATGCCATCATATATATATATATAGTGTAATAAAATTAAAAACCTTGGCAGAGACTTTTTAAGGCTCTTATGTAGAGGTCCAGAAATTAAACATCAAAAACGGTGTCACCGTTCCAAAGGCTTAGTACAGCCAGCTCGCGTGCAAGTTTTGCGTGATCAGTGTATGCTTATCGTTGGTATCAAATACGATCACCTGCTCAGAGCACATACACAAACGGCATGTTACACACTGAGCTTGGGACCCGCACACACCATAATAGCAACATATGCTGGCGCCCGCCTGTAAACACTCGCTACATCGCCATACATAACCCGAATAATCCTGCGCTTTCATCATAGCATGGACCAAAAGTGTTCCTGTAAGGCTGCCTAATGCTTGGCAGTGGGCAAGTCATGAGGCAAGACCTCACAGCAGGCTAGGGGAAGGGCTAATTTAAACGAGACAGGCAGGATAATAAAATTATACAAAAGATGAATTGCCCTAACCCTAAGTTCTGCTCGACGCTACTGCAAATACTCTACTTTGATGGAATCCACTTATGACTCGATGAGAATTTTCAGGATGGGTCAAGTTTCTGAGATCCTTTCATCCAATTTTCAAAGAACCTCTATTAATAGTTGGAGGTCGAGTGTTTTGAAATCCAGGATTTCTTACATCGCATGGTCAGCGATCGTAAAGAAGGGAATGTTGTCACATCGTCAAGCGTGCGCAGATGGACAAGCGAGACATGGACATCGTGTAAAGCCAGTGTCCAAAAATGGATGGCTAATATCTCGCCTAATCATGTTTCTAGTTCGAATCCATCAACACTTCTCCAAGCACACAACCTGCACCAACCACCGGGAGCTCTCAAGCACACCTTATACGTGCTGTCGGGAAGAGACTTACAATACTTATAATGAATCCAGTTATGACACAATGGACCACATTAGGAGAATTATTTGCAAAAGACAAGTTTTAAAAACAATGAACCAAGCCCCACTAGCCCTCAAGTTTAAATTGAATATTAGGTTTAAAGCAATGACAATGGTCACTGGTCATTTCACAAATAGAATATTGATGCTCTAATTTTTTGAGATGTCTGTGCAGGTGGCCCTCCATTTTTCATAACCAAAGCCTTTGGAGATGGCTTGTCATCAAAAACTCTAAAAAAAATTTGAGCCCAGTTGACCCTGGCATTGAACGATATAACAAGGACAGGGCGGTTTGTGGTTCATGGAAGAAAGGCAAAAACCTTTTGGCCTTCTCAAAATAAATTCCAATTAGGGAATAGTGGTTCTTGGAAGCAAAATTAGAGTTGTGTTTTTGTTTAAAGTGTTTTGCTGAGGCCACATTGCGTGCATGCGTTTGAGATCTCAACAGTTGTTTGCTATACGTGAATATGTCACGGACAAGATTCTAAAGTTTACCTGCAGAGTATAAATGTGGAGATTTATGGCCGTAAATTATACGACTGTAAAGTTAACTTCATCCAAGAAGGAATTCAAACATCAGACTGAACTCTTCTTCCTTTCGTTATTTATTCTTCCTGAACTCACTTTTCAAGCTATAGCAGGTGTAGAACATTGACCGAATAGCAGAACGCTCACAGAAACGATTAAGGAATTTTCAGTCGTCAGCAGTGGATGGTATTCAGGGGGAAAAGGCATTTCTAGAGAAACGTCCCTGCACTTGTACACAGCAGAGTTTTTATTTATTTATTGTAATGCGTTTGCAGTTACATCTTCTCCTCACACTTGTCAAAGGAAGTTTACACATTTTAAATTAACACTTTATTTCTGGATGTGTTCGATCTTATCCAAATCTACACGTCTTCATCTTTCAGTTAACAACCCATCAACGTCAGCCTGATCTGGGACTTGGAGTGTTTCAGAGATGGAACACTTTATTTATTTATTTTTACTCGGAGTGCTCCCTCCCACTCTACAAATCCAGCCTCGGGCAACCAATGCGCAAACAGCAAATTGCCGCTTTGTTGTAAGAAGCGTCAAACAACAAAAACTTCCTCATCCGTTATGAATCTGAGATAATCGGTTGTGGCGTCTGAAAACGCATCCATTGGCGTGCCCAAACAAGATCGCAACGCCGCTCAGAAGATTCCTAATACATGGAAGGAGGGCGATGCGAATATCATTACGCAGGAAGCAAACTTCTATGGCAGTCAAAGCCGCCGCAGTAAATGCAAATAATAGGGTCATAGCCAACACACCAAGGATTATACGAAATGCACTATCAGCTCAATTTTCGCAAACCACCCCAGCGGGGCACCTGCAACTCCAGGAGACACCCGCCTTGTGTTTGCGCAGAGAATGGGTGTTAGGCCACTTTTAGGTCACTCTGTAATCCTGGCCAGCTGCTTCACATAGCAATCTGCCAGCCTTGGGTACTGGTCTCTCTCTCCTTGTCAATGTCTCAGTTCTACTCCGTGTACCCTCACTCTGCAATTCGATTCCGCCTGCTCGCGACATGCAGAAAGAACAGTTCAGAAAACAGACCGAGTCCAAGAAGGTGTGTGTTTTCGACTTTAATTTTGAACACCTACGGCTTCCCCAGGCAAAGGAACGCACCAAATGAACGACCAATTAAAAATATGGAAAGTGCTTTAAAATGTGACCCTCCTTTACTCAGAATACAAGCATACAAATGTTTGATCACAAGATGAATTGACTGCTGCTTAAAAACTTCCATCAACTGCTCCAAAAGAAAATCTTGCCATATACACAAGAAATATCTTTTGTATAAAACTCTCTCAGAAGCAGAGGCTGAGACCAAGATGCATTTTATATTAAAATTGTTTCAGTGCAACAAACTGAGTTTGGATCAAAGTTCAAATGTTTACACTATTTATGAGACTTTTATGATGGAGGCCGAGAGGTCCAAAATGGGGCTGTGCATTCCGGCACGACCCAAAAATCCAGCATGCCAGGCATTTGTGGTTTTGGCCTCATTTTGATGAAACTATAATGGAGTCCTTCATCATTATCTCAACTTCTCGCTCTCTCTCTCTCTCTCAGAATCGAGGTTTGATGTGTAGTGCTGACCTAGTGGGAGGAGAACAACAAACCCTCTCAAATGGGGACATTACAACGACCACCTCATGAGCACAATTAAGAGTCCAAAGGAGGCGCGTGCTATTTACCTTCAGCCAGGGAGTATAATTACACAAACGCTCACAAACGAGCGGCGCCGGACACCGGTCCACCTTGGCTATCATCAAGCAATCGTTAACCTTTATTGAAGCAGGCGTCCCAACAGCACCGAGCAATTATCTTTGATATTCATCAATCAGGGCCCAGTCAAATTAATGGCGGTAGCTAGCCCTGCACCCCAGCCTCCAGCAATCTGGGTCTTCCTCGGAGGGTCGTTTGCTCACACGAGCTTAAAAAGCTGGCCCATTAAAAACAAGTCCACCGTGAATCAAAACGCTGGCTTATTTGCTCCGGACGGCTCAGCAAAATGCAGTTTATAAGGCATTAACTGCTCTGCTATTTCAATATTTGGAAAGGAGAAAGGTGGTTGGCCATTATTTCTTCCCCCATTAATAATGGGCTTTTAAATGTTTCACCACGGGTATAAATAAATTTAAAAAGCATCAAGTACTCGCTGGGCTTTAAAAAATAAAATTCTATTGCTTGTCTTTGACTGCAAAATAAGAGGTAGATTCGTTATATAAAGCAGCAAAAGTTAAACATTGTGTATTATATCACATTGGAGACAACCACGTGATGAGTGATCAGAATCTAAATGTAACACTCGCTTGTTACGATCCTTACATTTTAATAAATTACCGTACCTGCAGCCCAATGTCTTTTCGTGTGGTCTTTGTCCATCTGCGATTTATAGCAATATTTGATCATAAAAACGAAAAATATATTTCTTGCACAAACATGGCATTGTTTTTGTAAACAGAGCCTAATGCTCGCTCATGGAGGCAATTACACAAATCATTCACACACATGTAGACACCATAAAACAACACTGTACTTGACTTCGACAAACACAGAAGGTGACTATGGAGCGGAGCAACGTAACTTCCTGGAACACTCGTGTTGGTGATGTCATTTTGTGACCACTTTTCTCTCTGCAGTGAACGGGGAAAGCAAGAAGAAATCTCTCCTCCCCCATGCCAACCCCGGGGTTTGTCTGTACTCTATCCTCCAAATTCTGAGTGTCAAGGAAGAAAATGGTATGTAGCATTTTTATTTTAAGTCTCGGTACCACTCGGCTAAGGTGAGAATCGCACTGCTAACTTTCCAGACTCGGAACGGATGCTCGAACCATAATGTTACTGTATGATGAGCCACAATATTTGAACAATGACTCACAACCATGATCATTAACCTATCATTAATAATTAAGAATGTTGCAATTTCAGTTTCAAAACTGCTTCTCCAGCTCAGGCAAACCACACATTTTAATTTGCTGCAGGTGTATATATGCATACAACTATTTATTCCCTGATTATTTTCTAATGCAACGTCTGCACCTGCAAGTTGTGCTATTGTCAGGTGCTTACCACGAGATGTTAGCAATGTGCAATGTGAAAACCATACTTTTGCACAGCAAACCTCAGCAAGTGCACAATGAACCCACAGTTGGGTCTTTCACATAGTGTGCGATTGGGATATAATCACAAAATCCCTCCTAAGATTTGTCTGCACATCATCTAATGCTTGAAAATACAAAAAAAGGGACATGGACAACTTCATTTAATTACATGTCTTCTTCCCAAATCATAAAACAATATATAGTTTGATTATTATGCTCTGGTGTGGACTCAATGGGAATGTTTACAAATTATAAATCTGTCAATTTACCAGTGAGCATTAATTTGCAAACACATACTGCCATTTATTCTTATTGAAACAATATAAATCTCAGCATCTGAAGTGGTAACTGGCTTACTCTCTATTAAAAGAAACAAACTCCAATGTGGTCAGGATAAGGGCCTTTTTGTATACTGGTCACTGATCAGAGAAAAAGTTGAAACAATACCAATATCAGGTGTAGAACACAACATATATAAACTATATTTGTATTACCTATATAAATGCAAGTTGCATGACTGTGTCTGAACGGGATAAACGTCGTAACCACAGCACATATAATACTGAATGATACTAATGTAAGAGCTCTTGGTTCAAAAAAAATACATGCAGAGGTCTAAAAATATTGATATTCATGCAATTTCAAGTTATGTGCATTTTTGTGGCAAGGTTGAGCACATCGGCGGTGTTTAAAGCTCAGAGTCGCTGGTTCACATATCTACCGAGAAAAAAATAAAATATACCACAAACTTTCATCAGTTCTGTCCAACGTATAATTACCTTTTTCTTCGATTACTTCAACAAACTTGATCCGTCTTAACAGTAAGTGACTATTATGCTGTCAAAGGACATTCATAGCAACTCCATATATATCCACACTCTATTGGAACCAAATTCCCTTACAACAGCCTGGTGCAACTGGGTTATCTGTTAGTGTATATATATATATATATAGGGTCAAAAACAATGTTTACAAACATTGTGAAATAACAATTTAAAAACTCGTTACTGGATTTCACTACTATCAAATAGTTCACTGGACACCCTTCACAGGAAACGTACAGGGAAAACCTTACAAGAAAAATCACTTATTTTGCGGCAAATACAATTGCAAAATTCCCAAATATTCCCATGGCAGATAGATGTTGTGTCGTGTTTATTTATTTTTTCATTTATACTCTATTTCCAATAATTACATTAATACTAGAACACACTAAGTAGAGCGCATACCTCCGCCCGGCTGAACAGTTCACGTTTTGTATCCATTTGATAGGCCGGATCTGGATCCGGACCTGAACCAAAATCTTATCACCTGTTCTTATCATCTATCTAATCATCCACATAGTTTTGGCAAAACTCATCCACAACTTTTTGAAACATCATGCTATATATCGTTTTTGGCCCCATCGCCCAATGGTGAAGAATCACTTTTAAAAATAAAATAATAAAACTTCACATCCAGATCTGAATCTTCACCAAAATCGAATCAACTCTTCTTCGTCACATACCCAACGTGTCCACCAAGTTTCATCTGAATCTGTCCCAACTTAAGATATCATGCTATATATCGTTTTTGACAATATCTATCAATGGTGAAAAAAAAATCATCATTTAAAAAAATTCCAGTCAATGAAGTGAGACCTGGATCTTCACTAAAATCTAATCAAGTAGTCCTTGTCACACACAAACCTGTACACCAAATTTTGTCCAAATACGTGCACAACTTTTTGAGATTCATGCTATATATCGTTTTTGACAATATCTCTCAATGGTGAAAAAAAATCATCATTTAAAAAATTCCAGTTAATGAAGTGAGACCTGGATCTTCACTAAAATCTAATCATTAGTCCTTGTCACACACAACATGTACACCAAATTTTGTCCAAATACGTGCACAACTTTTTGAGATATCCTGCACAGGCAGACAGACGAGCAAACAGGGGTGAAAACATAATCTCTGTCCCCTTTGGTGGCCGAGGTAAAATATATAATACTTTACGGAAAGTTTATTATGAATATTGAAAAATCAAGCAGAAGCATTACAAAAAAAAACAAAACTAAAATAAACAAAAGCTTTAAAACATGATACTATCAACTAACTGATTGTTAAACCAGAATGCTCATGTTCATCGAGAACATTATGACAAGTGTAAAAGCAAAGCACTTGTACTGCAGGTCACAAATAATATTTGGAGTCGCAGGGAAGTTCAAGGTAGACCAACTTTTTATTAGTGTTGTCTGTTCCAGAAGGATGGAAGATGGTATTGAAAGCGACTGTGTGTGTATGTGTATGTGTGCTTTTGTTGGCTGCTATTTCCACATGTGGGTGGGTTCAGGAGGTGAAATGGAAACGGCCAGGTCTCAGTGTCCACCTCCACGTGTGTGTGTGTGTGTGTGTGTGTGTGTGTGTGTGTGTGTGTGTGTGTGTGTGTGTGTGTGTGTGCACGAATGTTACACAACATTTTACATCCAATTTAAGCACCAGCTGATTTTGGACCTTGAATGTGGATCATGTCAAATGTGGATTATCTGCATCTGTTGCAGAGTGTTTGCCACACTGTCTGTAGTTTGAGGTTTCGACAAGGCCTACGAGCTGAACTAACAGTCCCAACTGGCCTGAAGCATGGTTCGACAAAGCTGTCCAATTTAACATATTACATTTTATCCCCAATTAAAAACAAGCTGATTTTGTACCTTAAAAGAGAATATTAATCTTGTGTTTTAAACTTCTTTTAGTTTCTGAACTGTGCATTATCATGTTGTGTCAAGGGCCATATTTTACTCATCTCTACTACTTATAGAGGATATTTGTTTGTGTGTGACAGGTATCCTGCTAGTTCACATTTAAATAAATAAAGTTTAGACAGGTTTACTTTTACCATATACAAACCAAAACTGACATTTTTTCACAATATACATATATTTGTTACGGCTGTGGAAATTTGCAGAGCACCATATAGGTCCTTAGATCAGTTATGTCGATAAGTCTGTGTTCGATAGATTTCCCCACCGATGTCTAAGGGAATTATTCGTGTAACCGGGCTGTGAATCTTCAGTTAGCCGTTTTTCTTTTGCTATCGTTATTTTGGATCAACCGCTTCACAACAACCACCTCCACCGCCAAAATCGCTCTCATCACCGCTTCACAACAACCACCTCACCATCGCTCTCATAACCGCTTCACAACAACCACTCCACCACCAACACCTTCTCCACAACCGCCTTCATCGTAACCACCTTCACCACAAACAAACCATTTCCACCTTGGCACACGGTTGCGAGAAGCCTGCATTCATCGGGGGAACGGACGACGGCCCAACCTCCCCCCCCCCCTCCCAACGACGGACCCTGCGAGTGGATTCTCAACACGTGCGGAAAAGACGAAAGCTATGGAAAACAAAAGAAAGGCCCCGATTCGGCGAGGAAAACGCCCTTTTTCTGGAAGTTTCCCGCGCGTGCTGGAAGAGGGGGGCGGAAGGGAGGGGCGAGGCGCCGTGGAGATAAAAGGGCGCGCTGAACTGACTAGGGCTGCTGGAGGTTGTAGAGGTGTGTGGAAGAGAGGAAAGAGTGTCGTGTCGGAGTTGTGGGCAGTGTGTGGAGCCGCGGTAGGGACTGGAGAGAGCGGAGCAAGGCACGCGGCCTGCCGTACCGTGCGTCGCTGGAGAGGGGACGTCGAGGGTCGCCCTAGCGAGTCACCACGAGGGTGAAGGTAACCAGCCCGGCCTCGCGGAGCCTTTGCGGTCTACACGGCTCCGTGCCATAAAGACCCCAAGAGGTCCAGTCTACCCCTTGTCTTTGATGGAGTTTTTCCTTTGTTTCTTTGCGTGAACGTTGTGGCGCCATGTCTTTAAGTAGAACTGTTAAGTGTGTACATAATAGTTAGACGTGTAGTAGCTCTTTTGCATTGCTCGTGGTTTGTCCCTTACATGTTACATAATTGCATGCATGCTTTTGTTTTGCCTTTGTCGATTGCAAACTGCATGCGTGTCTTGCCTTGCTTGATTACATGACTGCATGACTGCATATGTGCCGCTTATTCAATAAATGTGCTTGTTTAAATGTTCACCCGTTTGTTGCGTCCTTTCCCCAATTGAACTGCATATTGCACTCGGAATATAGTTGGTTGTTAAATAACCGATAAAGTGATCGGGTCCAACGGGGCTGCGCGATAAATACCCCGCTCGGTTATCCCAAAACGAAGCGAGCTGCTTAAGCGGCTCGTTTCCAAGCGGCCCGTTGAGGTACAGTCTCTCGGTAGTCTGCCCGCGCGATTAATTAGGTATATCGACATTTCGGCGATTGACCCTGTAGCGCGGGAGAATATTGACAAGGCTGTGGTGTGCTCAAAACACACCCATAGCGGGATTCCGGCGTTGATCCGGAAAGCTGCGACTAGATTGTCCGTTCGGTGGGCGAAGCGGCCACTATTGGTTAAACGCGGTCGCTCGCCAGCCGGCGGGCGGAATCTACAACATATCATAATAATATCTGTATATAGTTGCGGTTCGACAAAACCGTATGCCTCTAAGGCAATGGCACCCAACATACAGTAATCCCCAGGCAGTTATTTCATTTGTCTTTGTGTAGTTAGACCATCCCTAATGTCTAGTGAGTTAACGGGACGAAGTGCGTTGCGTGGGTCTCGTAACTATCTCCAATTAATATTCTGATTATATCTGTATATAGTTGTGGTTATACAAAACCGCATGCCTCTAAGGCAATGGCACCCAACATACAGTGATCCCCAGGCAGTTATTTCATTTGTCTTTGTGAAGTTAGACCTTCCCTCATGTCTAGTGAGTCAACGGGACGAAGTGCGTTGCGTGGGTCTCGTAACTATCTCCAATTCATATTCTGATTCCTACTCCAACCCTTTCCTTTTAGCCAGAGTACAAAACAAGCATGCAAGCACACACGGCATTCAATAGGCGATTGATTCAATAGGCGCACCCCATGAATTCCTTGCTATCCCCCGCTGTATACGGCATTATACGGTTGCTTTAAATTAGAAACACGTTCAGTAAGTTCTGTGGTCGTCCGGAAGACGTCAATCAAATACGTCTTACATACGTCAATATGCGTTGGAGGTACGTTACACATAGGTTCAAAGCACGTTACTCAGAGGTTAGAAATAAGTTTGGGTACGCTAAGCATTACCTCGACGTGTTTCGACTTATGAGTAACTTACAAGTAACGTGCCTCGACGTGTGTCAACGATCGCATAACGTGCCTCGACGTGTGTGCAACGATCGTGTAACGTGCTACACACGTTACTCATAGGTTATAAATAAGTTTCGGGTACGCTAATCATTACCTCGACGTGTTTCGACTTATGAGTAACTTACAAGTACGTGTGTCGATGTGTGTCAACGATCGCATAACGTGCCTACAACTTATAGCCAGCGTAACGGAACGTGTGAGGCATACGCTGGCATACGTCGTAAAATTTCAAGCATGCTAAAATTTGAGACAACGGCAAAGTACAACGATGAAAGCCAGCGTACTACGACGTATGGCAGTGTTTTTCAGCGTGCTCTTAATTTCCAAAACTTACCCATAACGTATTCGACGTGTGCCAGCGTTTTAGACAAATTTTTCAAAAATCGGCATAAGCTGGCTAAAACGTCAAGGTGTGACTGGGCCTTAAGTATGCTCACCTCTGAGCCATATAGTCTGTGTTTGATTCCTGACCAGATAATTATCTTGGATGCACAATGCAGGGTGTTGTAGTCAATGAATTTTGGGGCCGGGACATTACAGTACTTTGGCAAGTCTGCACGCGTTTACTTGGGGGGGGGCATTAAAAGATCCCATGGTGTGTTTCAAAGAGTATGCCAATGTGTGCCGGTATCTTGGCCAAATTTCAAAGCTTCCGTTATAACCTGGTGCACTACATTGGAGGCACAGCATCAAATAAAAAAGATCCAGAAGTTTAGCACTATGAAGCAGTCTTTTCGACCACTCAATCGAACATGTTCAAACAATGCTAAATTGGAGGTTATTTGAACTATTATGAAGGCTATAAAGCTTTAAAGGAAAATAAATTAATTAATTCTGGGACTTACCGCCGCTTTACCCAGTGTCCATTACATGACCCTATCCAACGTTACATTGGTTCTTCATACCTGGTGTTTGTGTCCTGTATAACATCCCTAAAACAGTAAGTTTCTTGTTTGGAATGACCATCAATTTTGGTTGAGTGCCAGGCAGGCAAACAGTGAAAATATTATCCCACTCCTCTCTGCGCATGTGTGATCAGGCTGAATTTGGAGCCAAAGTACTGTAAAACGGCAAACTTGTCTTCCTATTCATGTTCCTACAGTGCTTATAGAAAGTCCACACCCCTTTTCAAATTTTTTCACCTTTTGTTGCCTTACAGCCTGGAATTAAATTGCATTAAATCAGACTTTTTCCACATCGTAACCCACAACTTCCGAAAAACAAATTCTACAAATTTCAGAAAATTAATTAAAAATACAAAAGTAGAATATCTTGGTCCACCTTCCTTATAAATAGCAATTGTAAATTAGATCAGGTGTAACCAATCACCTTCAAAATCACACATCAAGTTAATTGACCTACACCTGTGTTAAATTGTGGTGAACCTTGGATTATTTCAGAATAAAATCAGCTGTTCCTGTAGGTTTCCTCTGCTGTGGAGTGCATTTCACAGCAAAGGCTCAACCATGAGCACCAAGGAGCTCTCAAAAGACCTCTGGAATAAAGGTGTGGAAGGGCACAGATCAGGGGATGGGTATAAAAAATATATATCAAAGGCCTTGAGTATCGATCGGAGTACAGTCAAGACAATCATTAAGAAGTGGAAGGCGTATAGCACCACCAAGACACTGCCTATATTAGGCCGTCCCTCCAAACTGGATGACCAAGCAAGGAGGAGACTGATCAGAGAGGCCACCAAGAGGTCAATGGCAACTTTGAAAGAGTTACAGGTCTTTATGGCAAAGACTGGTCACTGTGTGCATGTGACAGCAATACGTGTCCCGTTTGAGGTATGCAAAAAACCATTCTGGAGATTCTGAAGCCATGTGGCAAAAAGTTTTGTGGTCTGCCGAAACAAAGATGGAACTTTTTGGCCTAAATGCAAAATGTTATGTTTGGCGCAAACCCAACACAGCACATCACCCAAACAACACCATCCCGACTGTGAAGCATGGTGATGGCAGCATCATATTGCGGGGATGGTTCTCATCAGCAGCGACTAGGACACTTGTCAGGATAAAAGGGAAAATGGATGGAGCAAAATACAGAAAAAATCCTAAAGGAAAACCTTCTGCCCTTTGCAAGAAAGCCGATATTGGGATGGAAGTTCACCTTTCAGCATGACAACGACCCGAAGCACACAGGCAAAGCTACACTGGAGTGGCTAAGGTACAAAAATATAAATGTGCTCAAGTGGCCCTGTCAGAGCCCTGACTGAAATCAAATCAAAAATCTGTCGCATGACTTGAAGATTGCTGTCAATCAACACTCCCCACACAACTTCACTGAGCTTGAACAATTTTGTACAGAAGAAAAGGCAAATATTGCCCAATCAAGGTGTGCAAAGTTGGTAAAGACCTATCCCACCAAAGTCACAGCTGTAATTGCTGTCAAAAGTACTTCCACCAGGTATTAACTCAGGAGGATGGGCACTTATCTAACAAAGATATTCTAGTTTTGTATTTTGATTTAATTTTCTGAAATTTGTAGAATTTGTTTTTCATTTTGAAGTTGTGGGTTAGATGTGTAAATAAAGGTGGAAAAAGTCTGATTCAATGCAATTTAATTCCAGGCTCGAAGGCAACAAAAGGTGAAAATTTTGAAAGGGGGTGTGGACTTTCTATAGGCACTGTATTTGTGTTCAAAATATAACATTCAATTTAAATAAGTTGTTCCTCGATCATACACTGATAAGACAGCCAGATCGATGGATCTGTACCAATTGCTTAACCTCATTGTCCACTTCGTGTGCATGTAAATATGCATTCGCCAGTTAAATGGGTTTGTAAGTTACACTTGTAACTTGTGTTACACCATCTAAGAATTATTTTGAAAACGTCTTAAAACTAGAACGGCACTCTTTGGTGGTACGACGTTGACAGATATGCCTCCGCCCACATTATCAAATCATAATACATACTTGTACCAAGTTTGATTTAAATCCCTGAACCCAGATTCAAAACATTACATAATTCTGGCAGCCAGACCATGCGTCCGATCAGGTTGAAATTTAAATTTAAAACATATATTCCCCATGACTACTGGATTGTAATTTTAAAGTTACACGTCAATTGATGAAGCGGTTCAAAAGAAATGATTTTTAAAAGATTTTTGTTCAATCCAATATAGCTGCCAGACCATGTGACTTATTAATTATTTGTGAACACCCTGGGATCCCCAACGCTTGGGGAACATTTTGGGTGAAGTTTCCCCCTCGATCTGGTCAGCCATTTCAGAGAAATAGATTTTTGAAGGTTTTCATGTTAAAATAAAATGGCTTGCCGAACATGACTGATGACATCAATTTTTATTCCCATATAATTTAGCCTGAGATGACCCTCAAAAATGTTCGTACTGATCTGATAAAACGTTCAATGTATGCAATCATGACATCAAAAAATCACGCTCGTTTCCCATTGGGAGAACATGTCATGGGAGTTTCCCATGTGCCAAGTTTCAATTTTTTCCATGGTGCGAGTTCGGAGGTGCAGAAGTCCAAAGTTTTTCCTTTTTTCCAACATGGCTGCCACACCACAGTTGACCTATGGCATCATAATTACCATTAAAAAAAATTCTACCAAAGTAGTCACACCTATGGTGAAAATTTGTCAATCAGATAAGCGGTTGTAGAGAAAACAGAGAAAATTAGCATGGACGGACGTACGTACATATGGACAACCAAAAACACAATGCCTTCAGCGACTGTCAGTAGAGGCATTAAAAAAAAAATGCTGTTCTGTTCCTGAGTGCGTTCTCGTACTATTCAATAGTATGTAGTTTTGTGGTATAAAACCACTGATTTCAAGTGTCCCCAAAGAAAAACATCAAGTGGTGTTAAATCAGGACTATGTGGTGGCGTTCGACGGTCCACGACGTCCGATCCACCTCAAAGGCAGAGTGGTGCCTTCAGTTTTGAAAAAGGATATTCCCAACCACAGTCAGTTTTTTGAGTCACATATTACATCGCTCAGTTAAACAATCTTGCAATGCAAATAATGCTTCCCTTTATGTCACGGTTTAGGAAGAGATTACTTTTGAACTCACCCCAATACTGTATAAACATACATGTGAAAGTTGCACAGCATGTACATTTATTTAAATCGTTTTGAAGCAATGATAATGAAGAAAATTACACATTCATCACCATCCGTTCCTCTTTTCTGACTTTCTGATGACACCCCAAGCGTGATATTGGGCCTGCATGCAAACCTTGTAAAGAATGCATCAGACAAGTTGAGGTTATCCCCAACCTCTCTCTCCCCACCCACCTTCCCCTTTGTGCTTTTGTACATCAGACACAAGCTCGTGAACCAAGCTCAGCTTCTCAATCAAAGTCTGGCTGCAACTATTCATGGCAGTGAGAAGAATGTTGTCAACACATCCAGGAGCACAAGTTGGCATTTTAGCAAAAGAGAACAAAGAGATACGTGCGAAATGAATAAAATAAATAAATGACCGAGGCACAGTGGATGCCACTGCCAAAACTTTTATCCCAAGGTTCAACACACATCCAACAAGAAACAACCAGAGAGTTGGTGTCAAAGCCACCCAGTGCTCGCCTGTTTATACATTTATCGTTTTTAAAAGACGAGTCTAATAATATTTTTTTATAAAGCATTGCAGTGAAGTCTGATCCAAATAATTTTAAAGCAATATATGTATTTGTATATTGTAATCAGTAAAAAAATAGTGTGGTAGATAAAAACATTAGAAAGGAAAAAATAACTTGCACCAAAAACTAACATTTTCACGCTCACGCTGATGCTGACGCTCACGCCGGGGGTATCGCTATAGCTCTCTCTTCTTCGAACAGGCGAGCTAAAAACTGGTCGTCACATGTTAATTTCTGATCGCACAATGTGCTATTATTCCGTACAGTGTTACTTGAAAGTCTGTCTAAACAAAGGAACAACATAACTTATGTCTTGTGGCTATTATATTGCAATACAAAAAAAAAATTGTAACCTTCCTAAAGATTTATATTCTCAACAAAATCCACAATGAGCATCGTGTTGGACCAAAGAGTGGGGAGGGGGGAAATGGGGAAAGGGGGAGGAAACGACCGAGAACATGTTACGCGCCCGATAGCCGAAGAGAATAAACACAAAATGTCGAGGAATTTGCATCGTTCACCATTTTATGACTACCCAACGCACAAGGTCAAAATATGTACGATACTATTCGTGATGTCAAAAATTAGTCGAAAATTAGTACATTTTCAGAGAAAATGAAAATTATTTTGTACGGTGCAGCAAGAGGGCTGGCTTGACAGGGAAGGGGATGAGTATTTATTGATTCTCAAGATAAGGCTCACAGAGGAACATACAATTAGAATAAAAACATACAACAATGTGTATAAAGCCAAAACATGCTGACGGGAGATAAAAGCAAGCATCAGAATAGATCGTACTGGATATAAAACATGAATACAAGGGGCGAAGCAGCACAGGAGTTACAAAGAAAGGAAGGAAAAGGATGAAAAGAAAATTTCACAATATCAATAAAAAGCATATTTAAATGAAAAAAAAAATTAAAAAAAACACAACATAAGATAGCTATATAGATGAATACCTTCGAGTCCAGAAACATGGAATTACATCGGAAAGTAAAAAACAAACAAGGGTTTAAGACATCTATAAAGCCACGTAAATATACAACGAGAGTGAAGTCGATGGCACGTCATCGCAAATCCCCACGCTTCCCACCAAAAGCAAACTTGAAAGATGGCAAAAGGTTCCATCAGGTACGACCCAATATCAAATTTTGAGTTAAAAAAAAAATATATTCTTCTGTTTTGACTCCTGTGACCCGAAGTGACCCTGGGGCATGAACCGGGCATCAATTCCCCCCCAAAAAATCGTTATACATTTCATGCATCTCCCATTGTTGATAGCATATAGAAAGTTTCATTAAAAAAATGCTTGAAAATGTGCATGCAATTGCATTTTTCGGTATTTCACCTTTTGATCCAACCACCCCCCCCCCCCTCCTCTCCTCTCTCCCTCCTCTCCTCTTCCTCCTCTCTCCCCTCTCCCAACATCCCCTCCAAGAATTTTGCAAATAAAGTAAATAAATCAATCAATAAAAATGTGAAGAAAAGTCCCCAACGATGACGATCAGTGTACGCGAGTGCCACAACGCTGCACGAAGTAAAGTGCCCCGATTACTTCACAAGGCCTGTCACCAATTTCCTTGGCATTAAAAGCATCTTCAATCTTGTGTCGGGTTTATGCATTACAAACAGAACTGGCAAACTGAAAAAGGCACAAATCCTTTGTCACCTTGCTTATGACTGACACATTGTGTTTACTTCCTGACAAGTATGGGTTTGACAAATCACAGTAACCCAAAAAGATACATCTCTGTAATAACGAGAAGCGACATGTGGAGGAGATGATCATTTGCATTCAAAGCTATAATCCGGCGCACGTTTTGCTTTTAACATACAAAATTCTATTCCAAACACAATAACATATTTTGAACAATCTCGATCAGGACAGGATAAAGGTCGACAAGCACCACTGCAATAAGGAAGGAACCTGTTAGTTATCCTACAAATAATCCTTTTGAAAAACAACGCATTGTGGATCCAATTTTATTTTATTTTAAATAATTTACCCGTTATTTATTTATTTTTCTTTTTTGGAGGGGGAGAGGGTGGCAGTATCTGCATATTGTTATGGGCTGGGGGTCGGTGGAGATAAACGACCACTAGGTGGAGCAGTGGAGTAGTGTCCCACCAAACACCCGGAATTTAGGTCGTAACCCTTGGATAATTCCAAAGGTCACGGGTCCCTTAGCGGACCGTGGTCGCCAATATTTCGACGGCGTGGGGTAGGGTTAATTGCCTAATTTCAATATACCTAAATACCCACATCGCCCAACGACCGGGGAAACCCCACCCTCGGCCGACTTTGTCCGAATCGAGTCGCCATCACCGACTCGGATCCGGCGCAACCGAGCGGGAGTTACCAAAGCCGCGCCGGACCAAATGAACAACCTACGGCACGAACGGCCTTACTAATTCACAATACGCACCTTGCTAGGCCAATGAAGGAAAGCACAGAAAACGAGCTGGTACATTTAACAGGGGTTTATTTATAAAGAATAATCGGGGAGGGGAGCACACAGAGCAGAGTTATCCGAATAAAAGGCAGGCAATGTACAATGAGCAAAGAAAAAGCACTTAACAATTCTACTTACAGACGGGGCCCACGGACACACACACACACAAAAGAAAATGGACCTCAATGGCCACGGCCTTTCAGCTCGGAGGGAAGGCGAACTGAGGGCAGTGGCCTAGCCGGGTACCTGTCCCGCCTTGTGCGGTCACACTGACCCGAACCACTGGTGGGACTCGAACCCACGACCTGAAGTCCACGGCCCACAAACGAGACCGCTCAACCACGACCACCACTGTCTCAGACCGCTCCAACCACCACACATGACCGACCGTCTGCCACGACGACAGACTGCACAGAATCGCCATGATCCTCCTGTCTGCCGTCCTCTCGTCTCCCACAACCACTCTGCTGTCCTCACGATCACCCTGTCTCTGAAAACTGCTCCTCACAACCATTCTACTCCTCTTGGTGGGAGGGGTCTCTTCTCCTCCCACTCGAACCCTGATTGGACGAGGGGCTGTCGGATGACTTCGTGGTCACCTCCCGATTGGCTGGGGCGTGCGTGTCATGCTCGCCCTTCGCTCATTGGCTGGAGGAAACGGTTCATGCCCTTCCTTGGAGCGGAGCCTCAACCCGAAGCGCGGAGGCTCCGCCCACGCCCTCAGCCAAAAACACGTGGGCAATGGCGACCGGTGGAGTGAGGTGACGGCCCGTTGTTGTAGTGGATGTCGTAGTAGTTGTTGTTGTTGTAAAAGATGTAATATATCTGACTATACAATAATTTGAAGCGTACACATAGAATCCCCCCTTTGTCTAATGGGAATTACAACTGTAAACACATACTTATCAAAATAACTAAGCTTAGGGACTCTGGCTGTTTGTGTGCACAAGGTTTCCAAATCGCGTAACAATATTACATAAGCAAATAAGATTGTATTTCAAGACTTACCCCCTCCCCTGCCAAACTCCATGCCATTTCTCTGCATCTGACTATATTTATATATATATACATGGAATATATATATATATATATATATATATATATATATATATATATATATATATATACATACACACACTTCCTTTTCTCATTTCCACCTTTCACTTCTCTCCAAAGCCCCTCCCTCACCCCACAATATAAAAATATACAGAAGATGTAAACATACCCCAGAAGTATTTGATATTTTATGTATACATTTTAAACTCCATGATGTCATAAGATATCTGCTCACAAAGAGGTTTAAAACTCTTGCGTGGTTTTGTTCTTCAATCTGTACAATGACATTTCCATCTGCGATTCTCCACAGAGCTCTTTGTCATGGTTGGAAGAGACTTTATAACAAGGATAATAACAAAACAAAAAAACATGCACGGGCAAAAAAATAAAATAAAATTAGGAAGTAAATAAAGCCACAGAAACCTGCCAATGCAGCAAATTAGATGCAATCAGCTTGGAAAGTCAGCCGAGCTTGGCACATTACAACCCCTCCCGCATACTCTCTCTCTAGAACAGACCACACACACACACTGCCAACACAACCGACAGTCCCCAATGCCACCAGAATCTTCTTCATCAAGCTCATGCATCCTTCAACATTGTTTTCTCACGTGCTCCTTATACCTACTCACCCTCATGCACATGTGAACAACTCACCAGACTGAACAGCTTTTTCAGCCAAATGAGGTTCAGGTGCTTTGGTCTCCGGCAGAGAGCTCTCGTCCAGAGCAATGTAGGACGGAAGACGGCCGATATTATTGCAACTTGACATTTTGTCCTCATCCTGCTGCCCTCTTGACCTCACACATGCACCGGATGTTACAGGATCCTCAGAGGTCTTTCCACTGGAACCAAATAAAAAAAAAAGTGAGATAGCCAGTTTTGTTGCA
>CM068960.1:63412954-63424822 GCA_035128595.1 Eptatretus atami | reverse complement strand
ACATCCACCATATATCCACCTCCTCATCAATCATACGATTCTGAATCAATCATCACCCACCTTTCATCTGGTCCTCTAGTTTCACACTCCCCTTCCATTACCCACACCACCCTACCTTGTCATAATTACTTTCCATCCTCATTAACTTCATGCTATTTGCTGGGTTCCTCAAAGATGTTACTTTGTATGGACATGTTTACACAAGAAAGAATGAAGAAATGAACAAGCATGGCAAGCAGATCAAGCAGACTGTGCAAGCAACCAAAGGGAAAAAAAACAAAATTAAAATTACGGTCGGCTAAATGTTTCACACTTGTTGCAAAAAACATCTCTATTGGGGCTTCCACAAATAACCAATTTAATTAACTCATCTCCAGCATTAAATTTAGTCCATTCTTTAACAATTAAACCACCCCCCCCCCACCCCCAATCCAAGACACCATCCTTTTTTCAAGAAAGATTTAAACCTTCAACGTGACACTTCATACTGACCCTGAGAACTCGTACTTTAGAAAATGGTTCTTTTCACCTAAAGTTGTCAACCGAGAATATCAATTTCTCAAATGTGAAATAACTTGGAACAACTTGGATTATGAAAAATAAAGGATACAAACAAGCCCCTTTCCCCTTGTCCCCCATCTACGTTCTCCCTTCTAGCCATGCTTCTTCTCCCACACTTAATGCCATGAAAACAGGCTTTGCCATTCTTAATACGTCTGCTAAAGGGTTAGCATTCCAACCAATTTGTATTGTTAAAATAAATAATTAAGAGTCAATTTTGAACATCAAACAAGGTGTATGTGGATTTGGCAACGGCCGGAATGAATCTTCTTTAATGGCCGTAATTATTCCCATGTTCTTATGTGGTTGGCCGGGGAGGTTTGGCCCAAGTCCCTCACGAACTGGCTGGCCAGGCCTGACATTCGACTGAGGTTAGAGCAGAAACTTGCTCACCTACTATTCGCGAAGATGGGAGTAGTCCAAAAGAATAATCTTGCGAAAGGTACTGTCGGAGCATTCATGTCTGCATGAATGCACACAGAACTTGAACGGTGCTCGGTGGAACGTATACATTGGCCAGGCTGAACAATTTACGTTTTGTATCCCACTGACAGGCCGAATCGGGATCCGGACCAAAAGCGAAATCTAATCAGTTTGCCCTCATCTCCCCAACTCATCCAGCAAGTTTTGTTATAATGCTTACACAACTTTTGAAATATCATGCTATATATAATTTTTTTGGCCGTATCTCTCAATGGTGAAGAAGAAGAAATTAAAAACATATATTCTCCATCACTACTCGATCATAATTTTTAAGTTTCACATTGATCGATGAAGTGGTTCAAGAGAGAGAATTTTTTTTTAAAGATTTTTGTTCAATCCAATATGGCTACCAGACCATGTAATCGATCAATTATTCGTTAACACCCTGGTATCCCCAAGGCTTGCAGAACATGTGTGTGAAGTTTCCCCTCGATCTGTCCAAATGTTCTGGAGAAGAACATTTTTAAAGGTTTTAGGGCGAATCCCATATGGCTGCCAAACCATGTGACCTGTGACATCATAATGTGTGAACGTTTTGTTTCTCATGGATAGGCGGTCATAGCTGTAAAGTTTCGCTCAGATCTGTTCAGCTGTTTTGGAGAAAAATTTTGAAGATTAAAAAAAATGTATATATATATATATGGCTGATGAACAACGTGACCGATGATGTCATCAATTTTTTTCTGCTGACAAATTTATCCCCAGATGACCCTCAAAAATTTTCATACCGATCGGATGTAGCAGTCTGCATATGCAATTATGACGTCATAACAAAGGCACCTATGACAATATACAAAAATAGGACTGCGCGTCCTGAAGATCACCTGGATCAGGATCAACAGTCACTCAAATCCCTTGCAAAACAACCCAGACCCCGATTTTTTTTAAATGCAGTCAACAAACTTTGGTGCATCACAGGTGATGAAGGTTGTGGTCACGTTTCATCAAAATCGAGTGTGTGGTTGCACAAAACAGAGCAAATACCTATTTTGGGAGGTCAAACCCCACCACGTAGACCCCCCCTATTGAGCGCAGATTTTGATGTGATCAATACACCTTTGTTATAGGCAGATATGAAGCTTGTGGCCAAGTTTCATTAAAATCGTGTGTTTGGTACAAGCGATAATGACTGAAGTGTTTACGGACCAAATGTGATTGACTGGCTGGCTGCCTGCCTGCCTCACTGCCTCACTCACTCACCTATGGACACTGCTCAATCATATAAGCTCACTGGACTGAGGTCCAGGTGAGTTAACAATCATACTTATCCCTCATGTGGAGTACTTCCCATGTGCAAAATTTCAATTTTTTGCATGGTACAGTTTTGGAGATACAGAGGTCCAAAGTTTTTCCTATTTTTCCAACGTGGCTGCCATACGACATGACCTACGACATCATAATTATCATTTATATCATTTGATACGAGTAGTCGCTCCAAAGCTGAAAAATTGTCTCAATCCGACAAGCGGTTACAGAGAAAAAACACTCATGGTCTGTGCAGACAAACCACACAAAGAAACACACACCAACGGATCCAAATGCAATACCCTCTCTGCCGAGGGTAACTAGAAGGGCACTCGGTAGTGCATACCTCCGCCACGTAATGCTTTATCCATTCGAACATATCCGGCTCCATACATTTTTGAAACATCGTGCTATATGTCGTTTTTTGGCCCCATCTATCAATGGTGAAGAATCACTTTAAAAATTAAACAAATTCTCGTATCCGGATTCGGATCTTCACCAAAATCAAATCAATTCGTCCTCATCACACACCCAACCCGTACACAACTACGAGATATCCTGCACAAAAACAGACAGACAGACAGACAGGGGGTGAAAACATAAACTCTGTCCACCTTCGGTGGCAGCGGTAATTAAATAATTTTAAAAAACCACAATCGTAGACATTTGAAAGCAAAGGCAATATGTCTCCCCTCCCTCACCCACTTTGACACATATAAAATCAAAGCCAACACCACACCAATGTTTACCTGCTATATTCTGAAGGGGATGCGGCAAGGTACAGTATATTTATGCCACCTCTCGTCTTGATTGATTTAAATAGTGTGTTGATGTTTGGCAAACCAAAACCCACAATTTGGTGACCTTTGACCCATGTGAAATCTAAAGAAAACCCCCAAACTAATGTTTACCGACTTCATTGCGAAGGGGCTGTGGCAAGGCATAATTTTGGTAATTCTTGTTTGGATTAGTTGCAATACAGCAACATGTCAAGCCAGAAAGTTTAATTGTGCAACAGAGTTTGAACTTTGACCCCTGTGTAATCCTGAAAACGTCCCTAAAACAATTAACAAAGCTTATATTTGCATCCCTGTTCGGGCTGTTTGGAAACTTCTGTGGCAATGGTCATCTGTTATGGACTCGAGTACAAGGGAATGCCAAGACAAAAACGTGTGGTGTTTTAGCGCTTCACCTTTGACCCCTCAAAATCACAAAGCGAGCAAACAGAAAAAGGGGCGTGGGTGTATGCCATGGACCAAGACATCGCAATTCCAAATTTGAAGAGGACGGGCTCAGAAATTAAGGAATGGTGGACGATTGCAAATGTTGGAAAAGAAAGAAAGAAAAAGGAAGAACAATACACCTTCTCTCGTCATACTGGGACGACGTAATTAAGTCGGTGCACAATTGGCACACCAGTTCCCCAGTTTTCAGTTTTTCCTTATTACGATTTTTTTTTAGCATCTCAAACATTCTAACGGCAATCATTCAACACGTATAACGTCATTGGGCAAGCAGCACAGTTACAGCATCGGAGTGTGTGCACAAGCTAGAAATTGATAGCAGATGGAGAGGCAAGAGAGAGACGGGAAAGGAATAGACAGAAGGGCAAACCAACAGAGGCAGATTTCCAAACCTGGCTAGCCTTCTGCTGTGGCTGAGTTCCAAAGCAGACACAGGAGGTGAGCGTACGAACCCCTTACCGCCAACGGGCCGCCCGCTCTCTGTCCCTGAGGGAGGACAAACGCATGCACCCCAGTGAGGGCGATCCTCTCTCATTTCAAAAGGCTCTCTGAAAGTTTCTTGATGCGCAACACAAAGCCCAAAACAATTCACCAAAGCCTTTGCCTTGCAGATACTTGGAAAGTTTGTTTGTGGACATGGTTTCGATTGAAGTCAGTATAACACACTTGGAGGAAAGAAAGGAAGTATGTGAGCAGTAAGAGGGAAAGGGGGAATGGTGGGGGGGGGGGGGGGGGGGGGGGGGGGGGGGGGGGGGGGGGGGGGGGGGGGGGGGGGGGGGGGGGGGGGGGGGGGGGGGGGAGTGAGAGATGAGAAGAAAGACAAGGAAAGACAGGGCACAAGCACCACCCAAAGCCATTTCCTTCTGAATGGAAACACCTGAACTCAATTGAAATAGTGGAACCTCCACCAGAAGGTATGTCACCTTGATGACTGTCTTTCCTTTTGATACAAGGCTATGTGGCGCGTCCACGCTCAGTCGAGAGTAAACAACCGCACCATACAACTTACTTGGGGAACGGATTCGCTGGAGAGTTCTGCCACGATGACTGGCTGAATAATGAATGCCCTTTTGGTTCACGTAAACTTGACTTTTCTTGGCTCGTCCTTTGGAGGGAAGACAAGTGCGCATCTCGGCAAAACAGAAAAACGAACACGAAAATGGAATCAAATGAAATATACGTTTAGCCAAAAGCAGCAGGACAAATCCGACCGATGAAGGTAAAAGCCTGAACACTTGCTCCCGTCTATGGTACTCAAAAAAAGCAAGCCATGGAGAAATGCTACGTGCAATCAAATAGTGTGATCCTTTGAGACTGTATACAATGTATTTATGCAAGAAAGAGTAGATTGTGAGGTACAATTAGAACAGGAGTTGGGGTTGGGGGGAGGAGGGGGTAAGTTAAGGATGCGAGGGAGGGGGGGGAAAAAAGGAAGAAGCTCATCACATGATAACCAGAACTGCAATTATTTCAATGCAAAGTTAACGCTGACAAATCAATCGCAACTCACCAACGAGAAAGAACAATAAGAGACACAGACCCTTACCAGGACGTGGTGTGTGTAAGTAGTGTTAGTGTGGCGTGTAAACATTGCATTGACTACATAGATTTACTGTATATTCCGACAGTGGAAGAAGAAAAAAAACCAGACCTTTTCGGTTTTATTGTATCGATTCACGTTGCAATCGTATGTATTTTATAGATACTGCACACGTATTTTGACGACTTGGACAATTTTTTATAGTACGTACTTGATTGATGTACTCACGGAGTACATCCTTTATTGACATACAGTACTCGCATTCTAATTGTACAAACTTTGTCGAAGTATTCGGTGGAAAAAGATAATGCGGAATACTGGCTCGCACCAGGCAGCAACTGCTGCATACGTAAGCACATTATGTGCGGAAAGACAGACAGATAAACAAGTAGTCAGACTGGTACTTCCGAAATCGTCAACTTGACCTCTGACCTTGTCTAATAAAAGCTGTCTCTAGAGAAGGTAGCGACACAAACCAGAAGTTTCTACGATGATTCTGTACCAAACCATCAAAAATCGAATGTTTGACCTCACTGTGACCTTGACCTTTGACCGATTTTGACCAAAATCTAATCAGCACTAGCCATCACCCTCCTGAATCACGTGGTGTAATTTGACATTGGTAGCTTCTTCCGTTCTCGAGTTATCGTGCCTACAAACAAACACAAACACACAAACACACAAACAGAGGACGGAAGTCATCAATATACTTACGAAATCTTTAGATTTTGTAAGTAACAAACACTCAAATGAAATACCCTCTCCTCTGGCGAGGGCAATTACAATAAACAAACTAGAACGGCACTTGAGAGAGCACCTACCTCTGCCAGGCTGAACGGTTTACGTTTTTTATCCCATCGATAGGTCGGATACAGATCCGAACCTTCACCAAAATCTAATCAATTCATACTTGTCACACAAACCCAACATGTCCACCAAGTATTGTCCGAATCCATCTATAACCTTTTGAGATATCGTACTCCACATACATCGTTTTTAGCCCGATCACTCAATGGGATCACTTGAAACTAGAAGGGCACTCGGTAGAGCGCATACCTCCGCCCCGTAATGCCTGATCCACGAGAACATATCAAGCCCAATACATTTTTGAGAAATCGCGCGATATATCGTTTTTGAGCCCAATCTCTCAATGATGAAGAATCACTTTAAAAATTCTAGTGCTCGGATCCAGATTCAGATCTTCACCAAAACTGAATCAATTCTTCCTTTTCACATCCAAAGTGTCCACCAAGTTTCGTCCGAATCTGTCCACAACTTTGAGATATCGTGCTATATATCGTTTTTGGCCCCATCTCTCAATGATGAAGAATCACATAAAAAAATTCTAGTAGCCGGGTCCAGATCCGGATCCTCAAACACTAATCAGTTTGTCCATGTCATACACCGAACCTGTCCACAAAATTTCATCCGGATCTGTCCACAACTCTGAGATATCCTGCACACAAACAAACAGACAGACAGAAAGGGGTGAAAACATAACCTCCTTCACCTTTGGTGGCGGAGGTAAAAATTATTGTAACCGGATCCAGATCTTCACCATAGTCTAATCAATTTGTGCTCATCACACTATTAATTAACCTGTCCACCAAGTTTTGTCAAAATCTGTCCATAACCTTTTGAGATATCCTGCTCAGACAGACAAACAGAGACAGACAGCCAGGCGTGAAAAACATAACCTCCATGCACCTTCAGTGGATTTGTTTTTCAACCTCGCTGTAAATGAGATGATAAAAGTGCAAGTTACAGTATTTGACAAATTATCTTAAAATTATTGTTGCAAGTCTTTATTCTTGGCTTCTCTTGCACCAAACTTTTATTCACCGTGTTACAGATGGGTTAAGGTCCCCTCAGTTTTTTTTTTTTTTTAAACTCCGTCCTATTTGTTTTACTCCATACTACCATGACAGCAGATGAATGGTATGTAATTTTCAAGCAATTTTCTCAAATTACATTATGTTCAAAAACTGCATCGAATGCTTACCACCTCTTTTGCCCTGGGATGGTGTCCTGGAAAAGGGCAGCTTTCGTATCTTGTGCTTGGAGATCGTGCAGTAAATTTTCGGCTGCGAACGGCTGGCTTGGCCTCGCAACGTACTCGTCGCAATGCTGCCACCTTGTGCCGTTCTAAAGTGTAACATCAATAGAAGATTGTACACGGATCGCTTTACCACTTCTTGTCATATTCCAAGGCAAACCACTGTATTTAACGGGAAAGCCAACTTTTATTCAACTTGGAGCATCATCATAATCATACGTAAACAATTACGGATGAAATTTTATCAACTCAAAACTTGTGCTGCCAACAGCTTTCTCTGTGATTGGACATATTATGTTGTGTGGAAAAGAAAAGGAAAGGAAAGAAAAAGGGGGGGAAAAAAACAAATAAAAAACCATACATATAGAGAACAGTACAATGTGTTTGCATCAGCAGCTACTGTAGAGTTTAGGGTGGAAAGTCAAATAAGGACAACTCTTTAAAGTGACTAGAGGTGCCTTTCCTGCTTCTTTAAGAAAAAACAAAAAAACAAAAATCATTTCTATTCTTTTAAACTGCCATCAATAGGGGATATGCACATGCTACAGCGCATGCCCCAAAGTAGATGGTGTTGGTAGTTCGCTTAGAGTAGAGTGTTCAAAATGGAATTCAAGGAATCTGAGAATTTAAAGCAACCACTGCTGATAGCAAATTACTGCCAGAAGACATGCCGAGTGCAATCTTACGTCGTCGTCGTCGTCTTCTGGTAACTGAGCAGCCACGACGGTGATCGAGGAACGAGCAAAAGTCACAATACAGTACAACATTCAAAATAGTGCTCACGCACATCAACTATTTCCCCATCGTTGTATTTTGGGTGGGCGTGGGATTTTAAAATGGTGCAGGAAACAATCCAAACATATCCCTTCTGTAAATGAAGAGTTTGGTTCCAAAACGACAAACGCTTAATTCAAAAAATTTAACTTACCACCACCAAAAGATCGTCAAAGGGTAGCTAACAGTAGTCATGCATCCATACTTGGCCAAATCACCATGTACACCAGTATTACCTCCACCAGCGAAGGTGACGGAGGTTATGTTTTCACCCCTTTCTGTTTGTTTGTTTGTGTTGTGCAGTATATCTAAAAAAAAGTTGTGGACGAATCCGGATGAAATTGTGTGGGCAGGTTGGGTGTGTGACGAGGACAAACCGATTAGATTTTGGTGAACATCTGGATCAGACTACAAACAATTTTTAAGTGATTCTTCACCATTGAGAGATAGGGGCTAAAAATTATAGCACGATATCTGAAAAAGTTGTGGACGCATTCGGACGAAACTTGGTGGACACGTTGGATGTGTGACGAGGACGAATAAATTCCATTTTGGTGAAGATCCGAATCCGGATCAGGATACGAGATTTATTTAATTTTGAAAGCTATTCTTCACCATTGAGAGATAGGGCTAAAAACGATATATTTATTGGGCCCGATATGTTCTGTTCGATCAGGCATTGCACGGTGGAGGCATGCGCTCTGCCGAACGCCCTTCGTTCCAAAACGGCATAATCACCATGAGAATTTTTCACAAACCAACATACATCCCTTCAGACAATCAGCACCCGCCATTTTTCCAATGCGGTAGTGGCCATAGTGCCCATGGTTTAACCGGCCAGCATGCATTGAGGAGCATCCTTCGTAGAAACCTGAATGATTTTGATGGGACTGTGGAGGTAGTTTTACTGTGCACGGTGAGTAAGACAAGGAGAAAGATAAAGGACGGATCATGAACAGGAAGCTCTTGTGGTGGGAAGGTGCCGAACGTTACGTGTAACCACATGGCTCGGTTGAACTCTCATCTACGCCATGCTGATTTACTAATGGAGAGAGAGAGAGAGAGATCTTGCCATGAACAAGGCTAGGTTTTATGAAGTGCCCGACAAAGTTGTTCAGGATCAGGCACTGCTTATTTGACGACGATCACAAAAACAAAACGGCTGTTAAAACGTCTGGAAAATGAAGATCGTAGGAAGGACAGAAAGGTCGTGTTCGCTTTACAACGGTGATCCTGATGCGAGGTTCTGCTGTTGCTTTTGTGATGCAAAGTTAATGGAGAAAGGTCAGATCTTTGATGAAGTATAGTGGACATAAAATTACGGTCTGATTAAAGAGGTGGTCACTTTACAGAGGTTTTCTCTTCATGAGAGGTGATCTTTATTGAATGTGACAAGAAAACATTGGTAGTTTCATGGAGAATTACACTCATCTCATTATAATAAAATGTATGTTTGGATTTGTGGCACTTTGAGAAAAATCAGACAGGGGATATATGGTGTTTTGGGGAATTTAAAAAAATAAAATTGACTTTTTTCAAAGATTTTAAAGTTCTGGATTTTGTTTTAAGATTTGAAAATCATTTGTTCGTTGCACAATAAATATTAGAACTGAAAAAAAAACTAGTTTTATTACCTCCACCACCGAAGGTTGATCGAGGTTATGTTTTCACCCGTCTGTTTGTTAGTGAAAAAAAAAATCTCAAAAAGTTGTGGATGGATTTGGATGAAATTTGGTGGAGAGCTTGGGTATGTGACAAGGAAGAAATGTTTTTGATGCGACAAGGAAGAAATGGTCAGATTTTGGTGAAGATCCGAAAATTTTTAAAGTGATTTTTCAACATTGAGAGATCGGACCAAACGCGACATATAACAAGACATCTCAAAAATTTGTAGACAGATTCGGACGAAACTTGGTGGGCAGGTTGCGTATGTAACAAGGAAGAAGCGATTCGATTTTGGTGAACATTCAAATCTGGATCTGAGAATTTTTTAAGTGATGCTTCACCATTGAGTGATCGTGCTAAAACGATATATAGCATGATATCTCAAAAAGTTGTGCATGGAATCGGACGAAACTTGATGGATGAGTTGGTTAGGTGACAAGAACAAGCCAATTAAATATTAGTTCGGATCCGAATCCAGATCCGGCCTATCAGTGGGATACAAAATGTAAACTAATCATCATCACGGAGGTATGCGCTCTACCGAGTGCCCTTCTAGTTCTTCCCTATTTTCCACAGCAGAGTCATTTTGTTCAAAACAATAGAAATGGATTCATGGCGTTTTGGAACCATACTCTTCAAATATTTCCAATGTATCACGATCAGAAGGAAAAAAAAAAAAAAAAAAATGAAGGGGGATGGGGAAATCAAAAACATTAACTTACGTGTTCAGAATTTTTCGCTTCACAATCTTGGTCCTGCTTTTGACTTTGTAAACAGAACGTGGTACGGTCAAAGATAGACGGGTTTGAACAGACGCTGTCGAAGGGCTGCCTGCAGATATTCTGCTTCGAGGAGATACAGCCTTCCACCGATAACGAGACATTAAGGGCTGGGCGGAATGCGAGGATGAGGTTGAATATTTTGCACTGCATCCAGATGAGGAGTGGTGAGACAAACCAGCCCCAGATAGTAATTTGGATGAGCTTTTAATATGAACGCTTTCACGTTGCAGTGAGTGCTTCACTGGCGAGCAATTTGGACTTTCAGGTGATTTATTCTGGTGGCTTGGCAGCGATGGGATAGGGGACAACATATGAACATCATGCGCAATAGATTTTACTTTTGACATCGTCCCAACGGGGCTTGAATCGGCTCTTGCTGCATCTGCTGTCCACACGTATTCCGATTTCAGCGTGCGACAGGTTTTGGAAGCTAAAGGAGTACTTGTCTCAACGTTCTGAAATGGTTTTGTTCCGAGGGTACCAAGTCTTCCGTCCTTGGCTTGCAAGACTGGTGACGAACACGTGGACCCTTTAGAGGGACTGGAGGTGCATGCTGCCGCAACCGTAAGATCATGAACAACCTTGTCTTTGGTAACTCTGAACTTACTATGCATGGCTTTACCTGACAAGGGTGCAAAGCAAGCCTTTTCATAAACCTTCTTATCATTTGTGAACACGTACAAAGACTGTTGTTTTACATCATTATTGCTGGGGACAACAGAACAGGTTGGTAAATTGGGTTTGGAGGGACAACTTGAGGTTGGCATTACCACCAATTGTGCTTGTGGAGAACGAGTCGTAATTTTGTGTGCAGAAGAAAGCACAACTTTTGGCAACAGTTTTTCCATGGATTCTGTTGCGGGGATCAATCTCCTAATGGCTTCAGATGAACGATGCTGCAGTTTCTCAACTGGTTGACCAGGATTCTTGACAGCATTCCCAAGACTTGTGGTTGTAATGATATTGCGATGTTGCTGCAAGAGGGTCAGTCGATTCCCTGCAGCTCTCCTGGCTGTCTTAATGGCTTTCAGCTTTTCAAGTGCGCTATTCTTGCGCTCAGGCAGCTGTGTACAAGCAATTCCAGGATGGTTGATTAAAGAGAACCTATTGGGTCCAACAGGTTTTGGTAATCCAGATGAGTTAACCCGCCGGAAAGTACAATTGGTAAAATGACCGCTTAAGCTGTGGTCTGTTTTGTGTTTCTGAATCAATCCTGAAAAAGACAAGACAACAAATCGATTAATTACATTGCAGTTTCAACAATACAAACTTAAAATGTCACATCAGCTGCATGAAAAGTTCCTGCTTCTTCGAAATGGAAAAAAAAGGCTTGGATTGTTTTTCAAACAAAAGATCAAAATCCATTTGTTTTTATAAAACAAGCAAGTATTGCATTAATCCCTAAGTAATAATAGAGACCCATTCAACAAAACTCAAATGGTCATGCAACAACGAAGAATTAGATCACATATTATTGCGAAATAGGTTAATGCATTGTCTGGGGGTTCCCGAGCTGTT
>CM068960.1:63378506-63409706 GCA_035128595.1 Eptatretus atami | reverse complement strand
GTGGGGGTTGGGGGGGATCCTGAAGAGTTGTGGAGTGCCTTCAAGACCCACCGTCCTTGATGTTGCCGGTGGATGTCTTGGAACTCACCGTAGGGCGAAGAAGAATTTGTTCAAGGGACACTAGATACCATTGACCGGAGTCGCAGGGCCAGGCTGAATGGCAGTGCTGAGCTGTTCAGGGAGCTGAGGCATAAAACTAGACGTGCACTAAGGTGGACAAGGAGGTCTATGTGCGAGAATCTGTGAGAGGTAGAGCATCACCTGTGGTCAAGTGATTCCGTCCTGCCTTACAGGGGAATTCGCTCGTTGTGTTCATCCAAGCCCATGCTCGGTGTACTGCAGTTAGAGCAGGAGAGTGGTAGGCTCTTGACAGAGGAGTCCGAATGAAGGCCCGTTGGGCCGTTACTTTGAGCTGTTGTACCAGGCTGATCCACCAGCTGTCCAGTTGGACATCAGGGGGTTACAATCACTGTTGCTGACCCTCCAATCAACTGTGGTCCACCTTCTTTTGTGGAAACACAGGCTGCGGTAAACTGGTTGAAATGGGGGTAAAGTTCCTGGGATCTGGGCATCCATGCCTGAACTTCTCAAGCGGTGAAATGCTGCACTCATGTCGTTGCATGCAGGTTTGTGCCTGCCTGGAACACAGGCAATCATCCCAACTGACTGGAAGAGGGCCTTGTTGTCCTCTCTGGAAAGGGAACGGTGATCGCGCAAGACTGCAACAACTACCGAGGGGTGACGCTGGCTCTCAGTGCCGGGCAAGGTCTTTGCTCGGATAATTATTGATAGGGTTCGCCACCATCTGCTTGAGCACCAGCGTCAGAGCAGTCAGGCTTTACACCAAAGAGGTCAACGATTGACCGTAATTCCTTGCTCTTTAGGTCTTCGCCAAACGCGGACGAGAGTTCAGCAGGGGCCTGCTTGTAGCCTTTGTTGATCTCTGTAAAGCGTTCGATTCAGTGAATCAGGATGTCCTCTGGAGGATCTTGTCTTCGTGGGGTGCCACCAAAACTGATCGATCTGATGTCTAAACCTGGTACTGAGAGTGCTGTGAAATGTGGTGGTACCATCTCTGACTTATTTCCAGTTGGTTACGGTAGTTCTTCAGGGTGTGTTCTGCCCCCCCACACTTTCAGCACTTGTATGGACCTGGATTCCAGGAGGATGTCGGAGAGATCAAGCTGCGGTGCAATCATTTGGAAATGTCAAGATCTCAGACCTTGATTTCGCAGATGATGCAGTCTCTTTGCGGAGACTTAAATTATCCTTTTTGGGGGCCCCTCGAGGTGCTGAATGAGCATCAGAGCCGCTGGTTTTACGGGTTTCCTGGTTCAAAACTAAGATCAGGCTTTCAATGACATCTTGGATGCTGCTGTCCTGTCTGTGCCTGTTTGTGGTGAGGATGTTGAGATCGTGGAGAGATTCACTTGCTTGGCAGTGATATTCAATGTCTCCGCTGGCTGTGTCAGAGGTCAATAGACGTCTGGGTCGGGCCTGGGGAGTCACGGATTCACTGGATATGGGGTGTGGGTCGCCGGTACCTGTGCGGGAGGATGAAAGTCCGAGTCTTCGGTCCTTGGTGCTTCCAGTCTTGCTCTACGGATGTGAGACTTGGACTCTGACAAGGATCTGAGACCAGAGACTTAATTCTTTGGTACCAGGTCTCTTTGGAGAATCCTTGCCTATCCGCTGGTCGGATTTTGTGTGCAACGAGTGGTTGCTGAGAGCTCAAATGAGATTTGTTATCTGCATAGTCCTGAGCGTCAGCTTCGGCTGTATGGACATGTGGCTCATTTCCTGACGCTGATCCTGCTCACCAGATTCTCAGCGAGGAGTCTCGTGAGTGAGGAGGACAATGGGCCGACCACGTGCCTCGTGGTTCAGCAGTTGATCGGCATCTCAAGGAGATGGGATGGCCAGGAATCTGATTGGGGGATGCCAGGCGGAGGAGCTGGAGTACCGGGGAAAGTGGAGCAGCGACGTGCTGCTCTTGCACATGCTCATACCTGACCTGACCTGGACAGTGGAAAGTGTAGGAAACGCACCAACAATGGTAAATGGGAGGAAATGTTGGAATCCATTCTGAAAGGAAGGAATGTGGAAGGACATCAAGTTTAACACAGGCTGCACATCTTGCCGATATTCAAAGGACCTTTTCAGGTCATTGTGTTGGTCCCTGTTGACCCCTGACCATATTACCAAAGCCCATGCATAAACTATAAACAATTTGTCTATCTTACCTCCACCACCGAAGGTGGGAAGGAGGTTATGTTTTCACCCCTGGCTTTTTTTTTGTCTGTGTGCAGTATATCGCAAAAACGGTTGTGGACGGATTCAGACAAAACTTGTGGACGGTTGGGTGTGGTGACCACGACAAATTGATTCGATTTTAGGAATCCGGATCTAGGATACGAGAATTATTTAATTTTTAAAGTGATTCTTCCACCATTGACAGATCGGCCAAAAACTATTTAGTACTACAGAGCATGATATGCTCGGCCCAGACAAGATGGCTCCAGGGGCGGGGGGGGGGGGGGTGCCCAGACGAGAACAGCTCGGAAACCCCCAGACATGCATTAACCTATTTCGCAATAATATGTGATTAATTCTTCGTTGTTTGCATGACCATTTGAGTTTTGTTGAATGGGTCTCTATTATTACTTAGGGATTAATGCAATACTTGCTTGTTTTTATAAAACAAATGGATTTTGATCTTTTGTTTGAAAAACAATCCAAGCTTTTTTTCCATTTCGAAGAAGCAGGAACTTTTCATGCAGCTGATGTGACATTTTAAGTTTGTATTGTTGAAACTGCAATGTAATTAATCGATTTTGTTGTCTTGGTTTTTTCAGGATTGATTCAGAAACACAAACAGACCACAGCTTAAGCGGTCTTTTACCAATTGTACTTCCGGCGGGTTAACTCATCTGGATTCCAAAACACTGTTGGACCCAATAGGTTCTCTTTAATCAACCATCCTGGAATTGCTTGTACACAGCTGCCTGACGCGAATAGCGCACTTGAAAAGCTGAAAGCCATTAAGACAGCCGGGAGAAGCTGCAGGAATCGACTGACCCTCTTGCAGCAACATCGCAATATCATTACAACCACAAATCTTGGAAATGCTGTCAAGAATCCTGGTCAACAAGTTGAGAAACTGCAGCATCGTTCATCTGAAGCCATTAGAGATTGAACCCCGCAACAGAATCCATGGAAAAACTGTTGCCAAAAGTTGTGCTTTCTTTGCACACAAAATTACGACTCGTTCTCCACAAGCACAATTGGTGGGTAATGTCCAACCTCAATTGTCCCTCCAAACCCAATTTACAAACCTGTTCTGTTTCCCAGCAATAATGATGTAAAACAACAGTCTTTGTACGTGTTCACAAATGATAAAGGTTTATGAAAAGGCTTGCCTTTGCACCCTTGTCAGGTAAAGCCATGCATAGCAAGTTCAGAGTTACCAAAAGACAAGGTTGTTCATGATCTTACGGTTGCGGCAGCACTCACCTCCAGTCCCTCTAAAGGGTCCACGTGTTCGTCACCAGTTGCAAGAGCCAAGGACGGAAGACTTGGTACCCTGGAACAAAACCATTTCAGAACGTTGAACAAGTACTCCTTTGCTTCCCAAAACCTGTCGCACGCTGAAATCGGAATACGTTGTGGACAGCAGATGCAGCAAGAGCCGATTCAAGCCCCCTTGGACGATGTCAAAAGTAAAATCTATTGCGCATGATGTTCATATGTTGTCCCCTATCCATCGCTGCCAAGCACCAGAATAAATCACCTGAAGTCCAAATTGCTCGCAAGTGAAGCACTCACGCAACGTGAAAAGCGTTCATATTAAAAGCTCATCAAATACTATCTGGGGCTGGTTTGTCTCACCATCCTCATCTGGATGCAGTGCAAAATATTCAACCTCATCCTCGCATTCCGCCCTAGCCCTTAATGTTCTGTTATCGGTGGAAGGCTGTATCTCCTCGAAGCAGAATATCTGCAGGCAGCCCTTCGACAGCGTCTGTTCAAACCGTCTATCTTTGACCGTACCACGTTTCTGTTAACAAAGTCAAAAGCAGGACCAAGATTGTGAAGCGAAAAATTCTGAAACACGTAATTAATGTTTTTGATTTCCCCATCCCCCTTCATTTTTTTTTTTTTTTTTCCTTCTGATCGTGATACATTGAAATATTTGAAGAGTATGGTTCCAACACCATGAATCCATTTCTATGTTTTGAACAAAATGACTCTGCTGTGGAAAATAGGGAAGAACTAGAAGGGCACTCGAGAGCGCATACCTCCGTGAATGATATAGTTTACATTTTGTATCCCACTGATAGGCCGGATCTGGATTCGATCCGAACTAATATTTAATTGGCTGTTCTTGTCACCTTAACCAACTCTCCATCAAGTTTCGTCCGATTCCATGCACAACTTTTTGAGATATCATGCTATATAACGTTTTAGCACGATCACTCATGGTGAAGCATCCTTAAAAAATTCTCAGATCCAGATTTGAATGTTCACCAAAATCGAATCGCTTCTTCCTTGTTACATACGCAACCTGCCCACCAAGTTTCGTCCGAATCTGTCTACAAATTTTTGAGATGTCTTGTTATATGGTCGCGTTTGGTCCGATCTCTCAATGTTGAAAAATCACTTTAAAAATTTTCGGATCTTCACCAAAATCTGACCATTTCTTCCTTGTCGCATCTAAAAACATTTCTTCCTTGTCACAATACCCAAGCTCTCCACCAAATTTCATCCAAATCCATCCACAACTTTTTGAGATTTTTTTTTCACTAACAAACAGACGGGTGAAAACATAACCTCGATCAACCTTCGGTGGTGGAGGTAATAAAAACAGTTTTTTTTTCAGTTCTAATATTTATTGTGCAACGAAACAAATGATTTTCAAATCTAAAACAAAATCCAGAACTTTGAAAATCTTTGAAAAAGTCAATTTTTTTTTTTATTTTAAATTCCCCAAACACCATATATCCCCTGTCTGATTTTTCTCAAAGTGCCACAAATCCAAACACATTTTAATTACAATGAGATGGTTAATTCTTCCATGAAACTACCAATGTTTTCTTGTCACATCAATAAAGATCACCTCTCATGAAGAAAGAAAACCTCTGTAAAGTGACCACCTCTTTAATCAGACCGTAATTTTATGTCCACTATACTTCATCAAAGATCTGACGCTTTCTCCATTAACTTTGCATCACAAAAGCAACAGCAGAACCTCGCATCAGATCACCGTTGTAAAGCGAACACGACCTTTCTGTCCTCCTACCGATCTCATTTTCCAGACGTTTTAACAGCCGTTTTTTTTGTGATCGTCGTCAAATAAGCAGTGCCTGATCCTGAACAACTTTGTCGGGCACTTCATAAAACCTAGCCTTGTTCATGGCAAGATCTCTCTCTCTCTCTCTCCATTAGTAAATCACATGGCGTAGATGAGAGTTCAACCGAGCCATGTGGTTACACGTAACGTTCGCACTTCCCACCACAAGAGCTTCCTGTTCATGACCGTCCTTTATCTTTCTCCTTGTCTTACTCACCGTGCACAGTAAAACTACCTCCCAGTCCCATCAAAATCATTCAGGTTTCTACGAAGGATGCTCCTCAATGCATGCTGGCCGGTTAAACCATGGGCATACTGGCCACTACCGCATTGGAAAAATGGCGGGCGCTGATTGTCTGAAGGGATGTATGTTGTTTGTGAAAATTCTCATGGTGATTATGCCGTTTTGGAACGAAGGGCGTTCGGCAGAGCGCATGCTCCACCGTGCATGCCTGATCGAACAGAAACATATCGGGCCCAATAAATATATCGTTTTTAGCCCTATCTCTCAATGGTGAAGAATAGCTTCAAAATTAAATAAATCTCGTATCTGATCCGGATTCGGATCTTCACCCAAAAATGGAATTTATTCGTCCTCGTCACACATCCAAACGTGTTCCACCAAAGTTTCGTCCGAAGCGTCCACAACTTTTTCAGATATCGTGCTATAATTTTTAGCCCCTATCTCTCAATGGTGAAGAATCACTTAAAATTGTTTGTAGTCTGATCCCAGATGTTCACCAAAATCTAATCGTTTGTCCTTGTCACACACCCAACCTGCCCACAACAATTTCATCCGGATTCGTCCACACTTTTTTTTAGATATACTGCACAACACAAACAAACAAACAGAAAGGGGTGAAAAACATAACCCTGTCACTTCGCTGGTGGAGGTAATACTGGTGTACATGGTGATTTGGCCAAGTATGGATGCATTGACTACTGTTAGCTACCCTTTGACGATCTTTGGTGGTGGTAAGTTAAATTTTGAATTAAGCGTTTGTCGTTTTGGAACCAAACTCTCATTTACAAGAGGGATATGTTTGGATTGTTTCCTGCACCATTTTAAAATCCCACGCCCACACAAAATACAACTATGGGGAATAGTTGATGTGCGTGAGCACTATTTTGAATGTTGTATCTGTATTGTGAGTTTGCTCGTTCCTCGATCACCGCCGTGGATTGCTCAGTTACCAGAAGACGACGAACGACGTAAGATTGCACTCGTCGCATGTCTTCTGGCAGTAATTTGCTAATCAGCAGTGGTTGCTTTAAATTCTCAGATCCTCGAATTCCATTTTGAACACTCTAACTCTAAGCGAACTACCAACACCATTACTTGTGGGGCATGCGCTGTAGCATGTGCATATCCCCTATTGATGGCAGTTAAAAGAATAGAAATGATTTTTGTTTTTTTGTTTTTTTCTAAAGAAGCAGGAAAGGCACCTCCTATCACTTTAAAGAGTTGTCCTTATTTGACTTCCACCCTAAACTCTACAGTAGCTGCTGAATGCAAACACATTGTAACTGTTCTCTATAATGTATGGTTTTTTTATTGTTTTTTTTCCCCCCTTTTTCTTTCCTTTCCTTTCTTTTTCCACACAACATAATATGTCCAATCACAGAGAAAGCTGTTGCAGCACAAGTTTTGAGTTGATAAAATTTCATCGTAATTGTTTACGTATGATTATGATGATGCTCCAAGTTGAATAAAAGTTGGCTTTCCCGTTAAATACAGTGGTTTGCCTTGGAATATGACAAGAGTGGTAAAGCGATCCGTGTACAATCTTCTATTGATGTTACACTTTAGAACGGCACAAGGTTGGCACGCATTGCGACGAGTACGTTGCGAGCCAAGCCAGCCGTTCGCAGCCGAATTTACTGCACGATCTCCAAGCACAAAGATACGAAAGCTGCCCTTTTCCAGGACACCATCCCAGGGCAAAAGAGGTGGTAAGCATTCGATGCAGTTTTTGAACATAATGTAAGTTGAGAAATTGCTTGAAAATTACATACCATTCATCTGCTGTCATGGTAGTATGGAGTAAAACAAATAGGACGGAGTTTAAAAAAAAAAAAAATGAGGGGACCTATAACCCATCTGTACACGGTGAATAAAAGTTTGGTGCAAAGAGAAGCCAAGAATAAAGACTTGCAACAAATAATTTTAAGATAATTTGTCCAAATACTGTAACTTGCACTTTATCATCTCATTTACAGCGAGGTTGAAAAACAAATCCACTGAAGGTGCATGGAGGTTTGTTTTTCACGCTGGCTGTCTGTCTCTGTTTGTCTGTCTGAGCAGGATATCTCAAAGGTTATGGACAGATTTTTGACAAAACTTGTGGACAGGTTAATTAATAGTGTGATGAGCACAAATTGATTAGACTATGGTGAAGATCTGGATCCGGTTACAATAATTTTTACCTCCGCCACCAAAGGTGAAGGAGGTTATGTTTTCACACCCCTTTCCTCTGTCTGTCTCGTTTGTTTTGTGTGCAGGATATCTAAGAGTTGTGGACAAGATCGGATGAAATTTTGTGGACAGGTTCGGTGTATGACCATGGACAAACTGATTAGTGTTTGAGGATCCGGATTTGGACCCGGCTACTGAATTTTGAATTTTTTTATGTGATTCTTCATCATTGAGAGATGGGGCCAAAAACGATATATAGCACGATATCTCAAAGTTGTGGACAGATTCGGACGAAACTTGGTGGACACTTTGGATGTGAAAAGGAAGATTGATTCAGTTTTGGTGAAGATCTGAATCTGGATCCGAGCACTAGAATTTTTAAAGTGATTCTTCATCATTGAGAGATTGGCTCAAAAACGATATATCGCGCGATTTCTCAAAAATGTATTGGGCTTGATATGTTCTCGTGATCAGGCATTACGGGGCGGAGGTAGCGCTCTACCGAGTGCCCTTCTAGTTCAAGTGATCCATTGAGTGATCGGGCTAAAAAACGATGTATGTGGAGTAACGATATCTCAAAAGGTTATAATGGATTCGGACAATACTTGTGGACATGTTGGGTTTGTGGTGACAAGTATGAATTGATTAGATTTTGGTGAAGGTTCGGATCTGTATCCGACCTATCGATGGATAAAAACGTAAACGTCTAGCCTGGCAGAGGTAGGTGCTCTCTCAAGTGCCGTTCTAGTTGTTTATTGTAATTGCCCTCGCCAGAAGGAGAGGGTTTTCATTTGAGTTTTGTTACTTACAAAATCTAAAGATTTTCGTAAGTATATTGATGACTTCCGTCTCTGTTTTTGTGTGTTGTGTGTTTGTGTTTTGTTTGTAGGCACGATAACTCGAGAACGGAAGAAGCTACCAATGTAAAATTACAACCACGTGATTCAGGAGGGTGATGGCTAGGCTGTTGATTTTGGTCAAAATCGGTCAAAGGTCAAGGTCACAGTGAGGTCAAACCATTCGATTTTGATGGTTTGGTACAGAATCATCGTAGAAACTTCTGGTTTGTGTCGCTACCTTCTCTAGAGACAGCTTTTATTAGACAGGTCAGAGGTCAAGTTGACGATTTCGAAGTACAGTCTGACTACTTGTTTATCTGTCTGTCTTTCCGCACATAATGTGCTACGTATGCAGCAGTTGCTGCCTGGTGCGAGCCAGTATTCCGCATTATCTTTTTCCACCGAATACTTCGACAAAGTTTGTACAATAGAATGCGAGTACTGTTATGTCAATAAAGGATGTATCCGTGAGTACATAATCAAGTAGTACTATTAAAATTGTCCAAGTCGTCAAAACCGTGTGCAGTATCTATAAAATACATACGATTGCAACGTGAATCGTACAATAACCGAAAGGTCTGGTTTTTTTCTCTCCACTGTCGGAATATACAGTAAATCTATGTAGTCATGCAATGTTTACACGCCACCTAACACTACTTACACACACCACGTCCTGGTAGGGGTCTGTGTCTCTTATTGTTCTTTCTCGTTGGTGAGTTGCGATTGATTTGTCAGCGTAACTTGCATTGAAATAATTGCAGTTCTGGTTATCATGTGATGAGCTTCTTCCTTTTTTCCCCCCCCTCCCTCGCATCCTTAACATTACCCCCTCCTCCCCCCCAACCCAACTCCTGTTCTAATTGTACCTACAATCTACTCTTTCTTGCATAAATATCATTGTATACAGTCTAAAGGGATCACACTATTGATTGCACGTAGCATTTCTCCATGGCTTGCTTTTTTTTGAGTACCATAGACGGGAGCAAGTGTTCAGGCTTTTACCTTCAATCGGTCGGATTTGTCCTGCTGCTTTTGGCTAAACGTATATTTTCATTTGATTCCATTTTCGTGTTCGTTTTCTGTTTTGCCGAGATGCGCACTTGTCTTCCCTCCAAAGGACGACCAGAAAAGTCCAAGTTTACGTGAACCAAAAGGGCATTCATTATTCAGCCAGTCATCGTGGCAAGAACTCTCCAGCGAATCCGTTCCCCAAGTAAGTTTGTATGGTGCGGTTGGTTTACTCTCGACTGAGCGTGGACGCCCACATAGCCTTGTATCAAAAGGAAAGACAGTCATCAAGGTGACATACCTTCTGGTGGAGGTTCCACTATTTCAATTGAGTTCAGTGTTTCCATTCAGAAGGAATGGCTTTGGTGGTGCTTGTGCCCTGTCTTTCCTTGTCTTTCTCTCATCTCTCACTCCTCCCCCCCCCCCCCCACCATCCCCTTCCCTCTTTACTGCTCACATACTTCCTTTCTTTCCTCCAAGTGTGTTATACTGACTTCAATCGAAAACCATGTCACAAACAAACTTTTCCAAGTATCTGCAAGGCAAAGGCTTGGGTGAATTGTTTTGGCTTTGTGTTGCGCATCAGAAACTTTCAGAGAGCCTTTTGAAATGAGAGAGGATCGCCCTCACTGGGTGCATGCCGTTTGTCCCCTCAGGGACAGAGAGCGGGGCGGCCCGTTGGCGGTAAGGGGTTCGTAACGCTCACCTCCTGTGTCTGCTTTGGACTCAGCCACAGCAGAAGGCTAGCCAGGTTTGGAAATCTGCCTCTGTTGGTCTGCCCTTCTGTCTATTCCTTTCCCGTCTCTCTCTTGCTCTCCATCTGCTATCAATTTCTAGCTTGTGCACACACTCCGATGCTGTAACTGTGCTGCTTTGCCCAATGACGTTATACGTGTTAATGATTGCCCGTAGAATGTTTGAGATGCTCCCCAAATCTCCACTCAGCTTGTTCGCAAACTCCTCAGCTACCCACTCATCCTTGAGCTTGCAAACATCGAACCTCGGCTGGGATGGCACCATTCTCCTGGATTTAAGGTGCAACTTAAGAGTTGCTGCAACAAGTCGGTGGTCAGTATTGAGGAACTGAGCACTCCGATCGACCCTGCAGTTCTGGATCATCCTCCAGCAACCATCAACGAGGACATGGTCAATCTCCTTTGCCACACCGAGAGAGATACATGCCGGTGCAAACATAAACTAATTAGGAATAAATAAGCCACAGAAACTGCCAAGCAGCAAATTAGTATGCAATCACTGGAAAGTCAGCCGACTTGGCACATTACAACCTCCTCCATACTCCTCTTAGAACAGTACCACACACACACACTTGCCCACACAACCGACAGTCCCAATGCCACAAGAATTTCTCATCAACTCAGCATCCTTCACTTGTTTTCTCTCACGTGCCTCTTATACCTTACTCACCCTCATCATATGTGAACAATCACCCGACTGACAGCCTTTCAGCCAAATAGGTCAGTGCTTTGCTCCGCAGAGAGTCTCGTCAGAGCAATGTAGACGAAATCGGCCGATTATTGCACTTGACATTTGTCCTCATCCTTAGCTGCTCTCTTGATCAACATGCACGGATGTTACAGGTCTCAGGAGCTTCCACTCGGATCCAAATAAAAAAAAAAGGAGATACCAGTTTTGTTGAAGCAAAAAACACCAAATTTAAATAATAAATAATAGACGGACACTTGCAGTGTTATGCGATAAGGCACGGGTTACAGCTCGAAAACCTGCTTTGCAATCCATACACAAAAGAATCCCTAAGATCTACAAAGGCAGATCTCTCACATGGTTCCCAAACAACATGTGAAATGTACTGTTGGGTAACCAAACCCAAAACGATTGAATGTGGATGGCCAAGTGGCGCAATGAAAATTCTTTACCACTGTTGAAACAATGCAATACAATTGAACGTGGAGAGCCTTGTACATTAACAATCGTTCTCATCTCAAGGCGTTACAGTATCCTCCACTCTACTCCACCTTAACTCCCCACCAACACCACCACTCTTCGCACTCCTCTTCTCTTCTCTTCTCCATCCACCACCACTCGCACCTCCCACAGTGGGCTAACTCTCTCTTACGTAATTGACGGTCTGGGCCCCATTTCCTCGACCTTATCTCATCATGGCAAGCCCCTCTTCCGGTACAGCCTTGCATTGGTGCTTCCTGGTGTGAGGTGTGATGGACCTGCAAGTTGCACCATGAGGGCACTTCCCACTTGGCAACAAACTCTGAACATTCTAGGGTGTGTCTCGCTTCTTGCACTAGCCCAGGAAAGCAAAAAAAAACCCCCCCCACACGCACACAACAACACGCATGAAACCATTTATATTTTTGTGGAACATGTCATATTCCAAAGCTGTTGGTAAGAGCCGGTGCAAAGTTTTGATGCACTGCCAAGACTACTACGGATATCCGCGCCAGTCTGAAACTAACACTACATTTCTTGTCCAAATAATACTGTCTCCATCTCATTATCGCAGAAGCAAATCAACAACACATTTAAAAAAATGAGAGGACGAAGATGAAGACAATAAGCTCTACTTAATCCAGTTATTCCCCGATATTTTGCAGTGCGACCCCAATCCGGGAGATTTAGTCTCGAGAGGATATAGAGCTTTATTTCAACGATTCATGTGTTCCAGAAAGGCTAGCCTGGCACTATCCAGAGGATGGAAATATGATAAAACCGAATCTCGTTACAGAGAAAGCCTAAATCCTCGATGCAAACAGGTGTCAGGTTCTGACAGAGGCACACAGTGCACCCGCATGTTTCGTGTCAGGTCGTCGAGTTGAACTACAACATCTCTATTGAAAGCCAGCCTCGTCGCCTCGTTCCCGCTGCAGCATTGTCACTGACTAAACAGCTCCCAGCAGAAATTGTAACTACAACCAATTGAATCTAGAGGGCACAAGTGGCCAACCTCTGCAATGGTGTCTAAGTATTGATAGGATGTGACCGAAGCTTTTGCACCGAAAGGGAATACCTTTGCTCCCAAGGGCATATCCTTGACAAGTCCCTTCACAAACCCGCCTTTGCGAGACACTTTAACGGCTGTAATACTGTCAGTGTTGTTCGCACATACCGGCGATGTAGTAAATCGGCACGACAGGCATCTAAGAACAGAATAATAACAACAAAACAACAAATAAAAGGACGTGCACAGAATCGATAAACAGCAAAAACAAAAAGTACAGAGCGTGCAAACAAATTCTAGCACTACACGAGTACAACTTGGCATTTCCTGACTGGCCACCACGGTGCATCTTCGCAGAGCCAAATAATCCCACTCGTCTGACATGGCAAAACCACTTAAACTTTCGTTTTTCAGAAACTTCAGCATGTACAGGTAGGTGGATGCAAAAAAATAAAATTGGAAACACCTGGGTAAGACTAAAGCTGCACTCAGCAGAAGCATACGCCCGCCAGCTGAACAGTTATTTTTGTATCCCAGCTGATAATGGCGGATCTACTATCTGGACCTTCAACCAAACTAATTCAGCTGTTCTTCCACTCACCCAACCATCACCAGGTTCAGCATCCCATAATTCCATCCACAACCTTTTGAGATGCCCAGGCGATATATCGTTTGCCCATCTCTCCAATGGTGAATGTAATCACTTGCACGGGCTTCCACACAGGTGGTGCGCTACGTGTTATTTCAAGCAAGTAACATCCAAGCATGCTTAGGTCATTGCATAAAAAGCTCGCATCGGCCGCGTTCCCATAATTATTGGCTTTGCATTCGCAAGAGGAGACGCCCCAATTCCCCCTATACAAAGAACATGCTGTCACTCAACGCAGTTTCCAATGGCAACACTGTTGTTACCATATGTCATGGCCTCTCGAGTTCACTGGATCTGAACCCAATCGAGCCACTTAATTGATATTCTAGCACGACACCTAGAAACATTTCCACTCCATCAACCAGGTGAGAGTTGATCAACTTTCTCGGTGAAGAATGGTCGCGCATCCCTCCTGCAGAATTCGCAGATCGCCGTGACTCGGATGCACACGTCACATACAGGGCCATACTGGGCCGCACGGTGGTGGGCCCAAGTGCCTATTGAGGTGAATGTGTGTGTTGTCCACGATCTTGAGCATCAAAAAAAGATCTGAGGCTTAAAATCGTTGACCAAGCAACTCATTCACTTCATGTATGAAGGGACCTGTAAGGAATCACCAATGGATCATTTCAACTCCACCCTGCACTTCCCCAAAAGTGACCCTGCCATCCAAGCAGCGAGACAAAATGCATTGTGCGGTGATCTCCCAAAAACTAGATGACTACTTTCCCAAGGCATGAATGAAAGAAACCATCAATCAATGGAGACATGTTAAGCTCTCTCCCATATTCAATTCATACAGCTGGAAACCACTTATTTGCCATTAATGAATGTATTATATTCTGGTTGACAAGGAAGGGAAGGGGGGGGTGCAACAATAACAACTTAATATGGCATTATGACAGTAACAAGCTCCCGAGCAAAATAGATAAGTAAAAAATTCGAATTTTTTTCTTTTCTTCTCTGCATGTTCAAATACCGAATTTCGCTGGGAACATCAGCTGGCTGCAACGACATCGACAGCCAAATGAAATGGTTGCAAGCACGGTGAGCATCGAGCATTTTATGTCACCGCTGCTCGACGGCGTCTTGGCGAACCCTCGCAAAACCTTGGATCCTCATTCTCACTTTTCTTATAATTTTGTGAGAATGGCCGAGCATCTGTTTTTGCAGTGCCTGCGGATAAATCTGCCGAATGGGAGGGGAAAAACAAAAAAATGCAATGAACAAAATTTAAAAGCAAACTGATAATACCCGACAACAAAGTAATAAACATCAAAATGGACATCGTAGCTACGTGCCCAAGGGGATCAATAGATGGACGAAGGGGACGCTCCGTTGCTGATCTAGACGGTCAAGACCGGCAATTTGTCCAGGGTCAGTGATGTGCGACATCTTCCCACTCTGGTTGCATTTGCCCAAAGCGATTGTAGAATATGCAATACTCTTTGTCTAGTTTGCCGCAGTGAGCTGTCGATGCGCACATGAGGCTTCATCGTAAGCTTGCTGGGGTTGGAGGTAGAACAAGAGGTGAGAATCAATGACAACACATTCTAACAGTACAAATTGCCAGTATGGTAGCTTACTACTTCATTACAGGTTTTTCACATCCGCTGCATGCAAATCGAAGAGAACCAACAAAGTGGTTTGAATGCATCTTCTTCTTAGATGACATTGGAGGTTTAAACATCAAAACAGCGAGTCCAGTATGACACCAATGCCATTATATATATAATCCACTTAATCGAAAGGTCGAATTTTTTCAAGGTGCAGATAAAAGATCCACAAAGAGTTCATTGCAATTTTTGCTGTTTGTCCTCCGGACCTGAAGTGAGAGTGTGAATAATATAAAGCAAGATCGAGGATACGAGCAGAAGGCAGAGTACGTTAACAGGCAGACAGTGGTCTGTAAGCTGTTGTCGAGGAGGAATCCACTAGTCCTTCCAGTTTTGGCAATGAGGATCCTGCCAGGTGAATGGTGCAAAGCAGGCCCTTCGGGATCCGAGCGAAGCTGATCAGTAGACAACGCACGTCACCACTGAAAGACACATCATCTGCTCATTACGCATGGTCCAACCAGCATGTTAAATGAGACCACAATTGATGGAGGAAAAACATTACATTTCACTATCCAAGTGATCGCCGTTCATAGATTACAACTCAAGGTACCACGTAGTTGATAACCTCTCTCTATCGCCCCTGCAATTTTTCTTTCTCTGGCCACAATCAATCACACGACAATGCTTATTTTCTCTCCTTCTCATACAGCTGCTCAAGTTGCTGCCCACTACCTCAGTAAATGGTGTCCTTCGAACTGTGTAACATCACCATATATCCCCTCGCTCATCAATTCATGTACGATTCTGAAATCAATATCACTCCACCTTCATCTGGTTAGTCACACTCCCCTCCATTACCACACACCCAACGTTGTCATGAATTACTTTCCATCCTCATTAACTTCATGCTATTTGCTGGTCTCAAGAGATGTACTTTGTAGGACAATGGTTACCACAGAAAGAATGAAGAAATGAACAAGCGATGGCAGTAATCAAGCAGAACTGTGCATAGCAACCAAAGGAAAAACAAAACAAAAATACGCGTCGCTGGTTTCACACCTGGCAAAAAACAATCTCATGGGCGTCTCCACATAAACAATCATTTTATTCACTTCACTCCAGCACTTAAATTCTAGTCCATCTTAACAATCACCACCCCCCCCCACCCCCATCAAGACACACCCATCCTTTTTCAGAAAGACTTAACCTTCCAACGGACCACTCATACTGAACCGCACGAACCTCGTCACTCTTACGAAATGTTTTTACCCTACAGTTCAACCGCCGCAATATCAATCTTCAATTGAAAATCTGCGAACCAATTGCGATTATTGAAAAACTAAAGCGAACAAACACCAGCACCCTTTCCTGCTACCTACCCCTTTCCTCGTTCCAGCCTCTACTCGTGCCCACCACCCCCTACATGAACAAAACAGGCCTTGCCATTTTAATACGCTTCGCGCTAAAGGTTCGCATTCCCAACACACTTTCGTATGTTCAAATAACTAACCTAAAGTCCATGTTGAACACAGCGAGAAACAGGCTGTATGGGATTTGGCTAACGCCGAACTGAAATCTTCATTAATGGCGTATATCCATGCTTCTTAATGTGGTTGGCGCGGTGAGTGTTGGCCCAAGTCTTCACGACGGCTGGCCAGCTGACATTCGACTGAGGTTAGAGCACGAAACTGCCACTACTATTCGCCGAAGAGGAGTACGTCAAAAGCAATTTATCTTGCGAAGTACGTCGGAAGCATTCATCGTCGCATCGAATGCACAACAGAACTGATGAACGTGCCGGTATCCTTGCGGCAACATTACGTTCTTTGTACCCACTGACAGGTCCGAACCCGGATCCGGACCAAAAGACGAATCTTAATCAGTTTGCCGCTCATCCCACAACCAGATTTGTTATATCATACATACAACTTTTGAAAATTATCATGCATATATAAATTGTTTTTGGCCGTGAATCTTACGAATGTAAGAAGAAGAATTAAAAATCATGATATTCTCCATCACATCTGGCCGACATCAATTTGAGTTTCACATTGATCGATGAAGTGGTTCAGAGAGAAATTATTTTAAAGATTTTTGTTCATCCAATATTGGCTACGTCAGACCATGTATTCGATCAACTATCGTTAACTACCCTGTATCCCAAGGTCTTTGCAGAACAGTTGTTGAATTTTCCCCTCACTTGTCCAAACAGTCTCGGATGAAAACATTTTTAAAGGTTAGGGCAATCCCATATGGGCCAAACCATGTGACCTGGACAATCATAATGTGTGAAACGGTTTCTGGTTTCTCATGGATAGGCCCATAGCTGTAAATGTTTCGCATCAGATCCTGTCACTGTTTGGTAGAAAGAATTTTGAAGATAAAAAATGATATGTATGATATATATAATATGGCTTAGACAGACGGCCCGAAGAAGTCATCAATTTTTTCTGCTACAAATTTATCCCCAGAAACCTCAAAAATTTTCATGACCTGATCGTATGTACAGTTCTGCATATTCAATTAATGACGTCAAACAAAGCACTATGAACAATATCAAAAATAGGACTGCGCGTCCGAAGATCGACCTGGGATCAGGCATCAACATCACTCAACATCTCCTGCAAAACAGACCAGACCCGATTTTGTTTTTAATGCCGTACACAAACTTTGGTGGCATCACAGGTGATGGAAGGTTGTGTCACGTCATCAAAATCGAGTGGTGGTTGCACAAAACAGAGCAAATACCTATTTTGGGAGTGCAAACCGCCACCACGTAGACCCCCCCCTAATGAGCGCAGATTTGAATGTGATCAATACACACTACTGTATTAGCAGATATAACTTGTGGCCAATTTCATACATACCCCAAAATTACGTGTTTGGTCATAGCGATAATGACGAAGTGTACGACCTCAAAGTGATTGACCTGGCTGGCCCTGCCAGCCTCACTGCCCACCACTCACCTATGACACTGCCAATCATAAGCTCACTGGACGAGTCAGGAGATTAACAACATACCTATCCCTCATTGAGTACTTCCCAGTGCAAATTCAATTTTTTGCATGGTACGTTTTGGAGATACAAGGTCACAAAAGTTCCTATTTTTCACGTGGCTGGCACATATCACAGACCTCTACGACCCCCCACTCCAAATTACATGTTATATCATTGATACAGTAGTCGCCCCAAAGCCTGAAAAATGTCTCAATCCCGACAAGCGTGTTACAGAGAAATACTCAGTGTCTGTGCAGACAAACCACACAAAGAAACAACACCAAACGGATCGCCGAATGCACATACCCGTCTCTGCCGAGGTAAATAAAGGCATCGTAGTGCATAACCTCCGCCACGAATGCTTATTCCCATTCGAACATATCCGCTCCATACATTTTGAAACATCGGCTATAGTCGTTTTTGGCCCATGCTACAATGTGAAGAATCACTAAAAATTAAACCAAATTCTCCGTATCCGAACTCGGATCTTCACAAAATCAAATCAATTCGTGCTCATCACACACCCAACCGCGTACAGCACTCGAGATATCTGCACAAAAACAGACAGACAGTACAACAGGAGTGAGAAACAAACTCTGTCCACTTCGGTGCAGCAGCGGTAAGTAAATAATTTAAAAACACCACAAGTAGACATTTGAAAGCAAAAGCAATTAGTCTCCCTCCCTCACCCACTTGACACATAATAAATACCGAAAGCCAAACCACACCAAGTTATCCTGCTATATTCTGAAGGGGATGCGGCAAGTACAGGTATATTAGCCACCTTCCGGTCTTGATTGATTTAAATAGTGGTTGATAGTTGGCACAAAACCACCAAATTGGTTGACCTTTGACCCATGTGAAATCTAAAGAAAACCCCCAAACAATGTTAACCGACTTCAATTGCGAGGGCGTGCAAGGCAATAATCTTGTAATCTTGTTTGGATAGTTGCAATACAGCAACATGCTAAGGCCAGAAAGTTTAAATGTGCAACAGAGTTATGGAACTTTGTACTCCACTGTGTAATCCTGAAAACGTCCCTAAACAATTAACAAAGTTATACTTTGCAATCTGTTCGGGCTTTGGAAACTTCTGTGGCAACTGGTCAGTTCTGTTAATGGACTCCGAGTACAGGGAATCCAAGCACAAACGGTGGTGTTAGCGCTTCACTTTGACCCGTCGAAAATCATCAAAAGCGAGCAAACAGAAAAGGGCGGGGTGTGAATGAGGACCAAGACATCGCAATTCCAAATTTGAAGGAACGGGCTCAGAAATTAAGGAATGGTGAGACGATTGCAATGTTGGAAAGAGAAGAAAGAAAAAGGAGAACAAATACACCTTCTCATCGTCAACTGGGACGACGTAATTAATCGGTGCACAATTGGGCACAGCCAGTTCCCAGTTTTCGTTTCCCCTTATTACGATTTTTTTAGCATCTCAAACATCTAACGGCAATCCATTAACATATAACGTCATTGGCAAGCTAGCACAGTTTACAGCATCGGAGTGTGCACAAGCTAGAAATTGATAGCAGGACTGGAGAAGGCCAAGAGAGAGACGGGAAAGGAATAGTACATGAAGTGGCAAACCAAACAGAGGCAGATTTCAAACCTGCTACTCTGCTTGGCTGAGTTCCAAAGAACACAGAGTGAGCGTACGACCCCTACCGCACTAGGGCCGCGCGCCTCGTCCTCTGAGGTGAGGACAACCCTATGGCACCCCAGTGAGGCGATCTCTTCTTCATTTCAAATATTGGCCTCTCTGAAAGTTCCTTTGATGCGCACACAAAGCCCAAAAACAATTCACAAGCCTTTGCCTTGCGAGAACTTGGAAAGTTTTTGTGGACCAGGTTTCGATGACAGTCAGTAAACCACTTGGAGAAGAAAGGAAAGTATGTGAGCAGTAAGAGGAAGGGGAATGTTGGGGGGGGGGGGGGGGGGGGGGAGGGAGTGAGAGATGGAGAAGAAAGACAAGGAAGACAGGGAAAGCACCACATACAGCCATTTCCTTCTGAATGTGAACACCTGAACTCTAATTTGAAAAGTGGAGATCCTCCACTCATGATAGGTATGGATCACGTTATGACGTCATTCCTTTTTGATACATTAGGCTATGGTCGCGTCACGCTCGTCGAGAGTATAACCAACCGCATCACATACACTACTATGGGGAACGGATCGCGGAGAGTTCGCCACGATGTACTGGCTGAATAATGAATGCCCTTTGTGTTGCACTAAACTTGACTTTTGGCTCGGTCTTGATGCAAGGGAAGACAAGGTGCCATCTCGGTCAAAACAGAAAAACGACACGAAAATGAATCAAAGAAATATACGTTTTAGCTATCAAAAACAGCAAGGAAAAAAACCAAAATATCATGAATAAAAGCGCGAATCGATGACTGAGTAAGAGCAACTTGCTCCCGTCTAGGTACTCAAAAAAGCAGCCAGAGAAATGCTACGATGCAATCAAATAGTGGATCCTTGAGGACTGTACATACAATGTATTTACTGCAAGACAAGAGTAGATTGTGAGGTACAATTAGAAGGAGTTGGGGTTGGGGGGGAGGGGGGTATAGTTAAGGATGCGATGGGGGGGGGGGGAAATACCAGAAACAGCTCATCACAGAAACCAGAACTCCAATTATTTCAATCAAAGTTACTGCTGACAACATCTGTCAACTCACAACAAACGACGAAGAACAATAAGACGACACACGACCCTTACCAGGAGTGCCCGTGTTAAGTATTGTTACGTGTGGCGTTACATTGCATTCGACTACATAGGATTACTAGTATATTCCGACAGTTGGAAGAAGAAAACAAAACCAATCCTTTCGCGTTATGTACTCGATTCACGTTGCAATCGTATGTATTTTCATGATACTTGGCATCACGTATTTTTGACGATGGACAATTTTTATAGTACGTACCTTGAATGATGTACTCACGAGATCATCTTTATTGACATAGCAGTACTCGCATTCTAATTGTACGGCACTTTGTCCGAAGTATCGGTGGAAAAAGATAATGCGGAACTACTGCGCTCGCACCAGGCAGCAACTGCTGATACGTGCAACAATTATGTGCGGAAAGAACCAGACAGATAAACAAGTATCAGACTGGCGTCCAAATCGTCAACTACCTCTGACCTTGTCTACGTAAAAGCTGTCTCTAGAGACGGTAGCTCGACACAAGACACAGAAGTTCTACGATGATCTGTACGCAAACCATCAAAAATCTGAATTGTTGACCTCACTGGACTTGACCATTTGACCGATTTGACCCAAACATCTAATCAGCAGCCCCCATCACCCTCCTGAATCACGTGGTGTAATTTGAATTGGTGCTCTCCGTTCTCGATTATCCGTTGCCTACAAACAAACACATAACACACAAACACACAAAACAGAGAACGGAAGTCATAATATACTACGAAATCTTAGATTTTGTAAGTAACAAAACACTCAAATAAACCTCTCTCCTCGGCGAGGGCAATAATAACAAACTAGAACCGGCCTTGAGAGAGCAATCTACCTCTGCCAGCTGAACGGTGTCGTTTTTATCACATCGATAGGTCGGTAGTACAGATCCGAACTTAACCAAAGATTCATCATTAACTTTCACCCAAACCAACATGTCCACCAAGTTTGTCGAACCATCTAAAACCTTTGAGATAATCTGTACTCCACATACATCGGCTTAGCCCGATCACTCAGTGGATGACTTAAAACTAGAAGGGCGACGGTCGGTAATGTGCGTCAGTACTCTTCGCAGTGTCTCTATAGAGGAGCAGCAGAATCGGGACTAAATCTAAGTGTGGCCTTGGATTTGCAGAAGGACAAGAATCTGAACCATTATACATTTGAGAATCGCGTCCTTCCCAGTTTGGTGAAGAATCTGAATCGATCCCATGATGCGTCACACTTATATATCTTTTAGTTAGAGATTGTTTAAAGTGTGATTCTTCAATCGCAAATCTCTCCAATGATGAAAAATCACTTTAGAAATATTCTATGGTGGCGCGCTCGATCACAATCAATCCTTGGACAAAACTGATCAATTTTCTTGCTTGTTTCACATCCACAAATGTCTCACAAGTTTCGTCCGTAACAACCACAACTCTGATGAGATATCGGTACATATTTGGCTTGTTGTATTTAAGCCGCCATCTCTCAAGGAAAGAACACACCACACCATAATATTCTAGTACCCGGGTCAAATCCGGAGCCTCAGAACACGTACGTCAGTTAGTTCACAGCTAACATTACTACGCGAAGGGGTCCAGACAAGTACATCGCGATCTCTGCCTCCTAAATACCTCCGATAGTGAGTCCCTTTGCACCTAGACAAACTCAACACAGTAATCAACACAGTGTGATCGAGTAGAGGTGAACATAAACTCCCTTCACTTTGTGACTGGGTGAGATTAACAGAGTCAATTGTACCGCAATCCAGATATCACCATAGAGTCTATAATCAATGTAGTGCATCGACACTTATTAAAATTAATCCGTGTCGAAACCAAGGTTTTGTCAAATCTCTGGTCAACATAAGTACCTGTACTTGAGATTAATAGATCTTTGTGTGCAACGTAGACAGTACCAGCAAGAGACAGTAGCATCCAGGAGCCGTAAAAATACAATGAGACCTAACATGCCAGCTTCGATCCTGATCTGGCTGCGGCTTTGTCAACATCTCGCTGAAGTAGAATGCCGAATGTATTCTAAACATGTTTCAATTGTATACGCACTGTTATTGGCCCTACAAAGACATTATCTTAAAAGGAGATTTTCCTGTTCTGAAAATTCGTTTATTCTTGTGCTCTCACCTCGCACTCCAAAACATGATTTTGAGCTAGCTACAGTGTTGAGCAATGAATGTACCTGGGGTCCAATCTTGTGGGTCCTCTAGGTGTGTTCGTTGTTTGTTTTTTTTTTTAAATCTCGCTGCCGACTTATGAGTTTTACTCTCATACACCATGAACAGCAGTATGAATGTATGTAATTCAGCAATTTTCCAAACTTACATATGTGCAAAAACCATCAATGCTATACACCGGCAATCTTGATTGCCTCATGATGATGTGTAACTGGAACAACGGAGCAGGCTTGCGCAGTTAGTATTGGCTTGAGATCGTGCAGGGAAATTTACCTCGCTCGATGCTGAACGCTGACTTGCCTCTGGCAACGGTTACCGACCGCATAACTGCCACGCTGTGTCCGATCAAAAAGATGGAGCATAAGAAACATATGAGGCACTTATACGCTGTATCCACTTCTTGCAATCCATAGCAAACACTGTAATATTTGAATCGGGAAAGCGCATCTTTTAGTTCAACTTGGAGCAGAATTCCATCACGAATTCTAAGGACACAATATACGGATGAAATTTTATCAACCTATAACCTGTGCGGTCTGAATCAGCGTTTCTCTGGGCATAAGACACTGATATGTTTTTTCTTAGAGTGGGGAAAACGATAAAGAACTGGGATTAAGAAAAAAGCGGAGGGGAAAAATCTACACAGAGATAAAAAAGCCACAGACAGTAATGAGGAACAGTACATGCAGTATTGCATCATCAGCTACTGGAGTATTAGGTAACCCCGCGTTGTGCTTTTGTTCATAAGTGGGCAGTTGGTGTGGCCGCGGCGAGCAATTATATAGACAGCCCACACTAAATATAAGACGGGTCTTTAACGTCTTTTTTAGAGAAATAACAAAAAAACAAAAACAATTCTATCTTTGTAACGCCACAGATATGGATACTGCACATGCCGAGCGGCAAGCGCCATAAGAAGATGTGTTGGTAAAGTGTCGCTTATAGTAGAGTTTCAGAAATGAATCAAGGAATTGATCAACTAAAAGTCAACCACTTACTGATAGCAAAAACTTGTCAAGTGCCAGTACAAACAATATCCGATGTGCATAATTACGTACGTAGGCGATCTATCTGTATTGAGCGAATGCAACCTACGGCTCGGTTGATACGAAGAAACGACGCAAAAAAGCGTTCCTCAGAACAGGTAAACATTCAAATATATTCTTCACTGCAACACTGTCCAGAGCCTATAATTCCCAATAGTTGTAAGTTTGGGTGGCGCTCGTCAAGTGAGTTCCTAAAATGAGTGCAACCCCACACGGATAAAAACTACCAATTACCCAACCAACCAGTCGGTAATCGGCCCTGTGCTCTGCGTTAACATTTGTCTAGTATGGAGTGTAGTTTCCACCAAAGAGACGAAACAGTCTTAGTACAGTTACAAATTATTAAGACATTTATTAATTGAACCTTGTTATCCGGACTCACCAACTAAAGATGCGATGACAAAGGTAACGTTCTTTACTACAGTATCACTTTCCGCCATCCACCCACTCTCCCGTCAGTGCCCGTTCAAATCTAACCCATGCTCTCCGACACCCCCATATTCTCAACAATACTCACGCGAAGGTGGAACTAATGTTAAATAATTGTTACTCCTTCCACCAACCTCTGTTTCGCTTGTTTCTGTGCATAAGTACATAACATACATTAAAAATGATTAACGCGTGCACGCAATGCAACGGATCAAATAAGTTGTTGGAGAACAGTCTAACGTTTGGACACAATGATCAACACCCATGATGTAGTATGCTTTGTTTTGAATTCATCTTCAATGATCCAGAACGCACGGAAACAAGTTCTTATAAGTTGAGTGCTTCTTAACCACTTGCAAACTTACGGGTAGAAATTATGTCACTCCGTAGTACTTTAAGATAACGTTAGTAGACTGCACTATATTGCGGGGAATCACAGCTTTGAAACGTGGTGTCGTGATTCACGTCTGATTGTGGTGCCAGACGCGCAGTGGACGAATATACATCATCTCGTAGAGAAAGAGTACCGAATGCCGGAATCAGAGAATCCAAATTATTCTAAATGAATCTATTTCTTCACACCATGAAGAGAAAGGCTAAAACGATAGTAATTAATTCAGGCCCTGATAGGTCGTCGATCAGAGTGCATCGGCGACAGGAAGAGGCACCCCAGGCTCGCCGACATCGCGCTCTCTCCCCACAGGTACCGATAAGTAAGTGGCTGATAATTCACTCGAGTATAAACTTTTTCACCAAAGAAACATACTCTGTCAGAACCAAGTCTGAGCGGACGCATTTTATTCCAAGCGCGTTAGCTATCAATGCCAAAGAAAGCATAGGCAGTACCGGCAAGGCGACAGCACACGTCTATTGACGGGAGTGATCCTGTCGCACACAATAACTCTAAGAATTGAGAGTGGAACGAGGAGTTAGTTTCTACAGAGAGATGCAAGAGGGCAAGTTAAGTAGGACAGTTGGATAGAAAGGATAAGAAGGACGATCAGGAACAGGAATCTTTGGCTGGAAGGTGCCGACGTTACGTGTAACCACATGGCTCGGTTGAACTCTCATCATACGCATTGCGATTTACTAATGGAGAGAGAGAGAGAGAGATCTGCCATGAACAAGGCTAGGTTTATGAAGTGCCCGACAAAGTTGTTCAGGATCAGGCACTGCTTATTTGACGACGACACAAAAACAAAACGCTGTTAAAACGTCTGGAAAATGAAGATCGTAAGAAGGACAGAAAGGTCGTGTTCGCTTTACAACGGATCTTGATGCGAGTTCTGCTGTTGCTTTTGTGATGCAAAGTTAATGGAGAAACGTCAGATCTTTGATGATATAAGTGGACATAAAATTACGGTCTGATTAAGAGGTGGTCACTTTACAGAGGTTTTCTCTTCATAGAGGTGATCTTTATTGATTTGACAGAAAACATGGTAGTTTCATGGAGAATTACACATCTCATTGTAAAAAAGAGTTGTTGGATTTGTGGCACTTTGAGAAAAATCAGACAGGGGATTATATGGTGTTTTGGGGAATTTAAAAAAAAAAAAATTGACTTTTTCAAGATTTCAAATTCTGGATTTTGTTTAAGATTTGAAAATCATTTGTTCGTTGCACAATAATATTAGAACTGAAAAAAAACCTAGTTTTAATACTCCACCACCGAAGGGTTGATCGAGGTTATGTTTTCACCCTCTTTGTTAGTGAAAAAAAATCTCAAAAAGTTGTGGATGGATTTGGATGAAATTTGGTGGAGACGCTTGGTATGTGACAAGGAAGAAATGTTTTTAGATGCGACAAGGAAGAAATGGTCAGATTTTGGTGAAGATCCAAAATTTTTAAAGTGATTTTTCAACATTGAGAGATCGGACCAAACCGACATATAACAAGACATCTCAAAAATGTAGACAGATTCGGACGAACTTGTGGCAGGTTGCGTATGTAACAAGGAAGAAGCGATTCGATTTTGGTGAACATTCAAATCTGGATCTGAGATTTTTTTAAGTGATGCTTCACCATTGAGTGTCGTGCTAAAACGATATTAGCATGATATCTCAAAAAGTTGTGCATGGAATCGGACGAAACTTGATGGAGAGTTGGTTAGGTGACAAGAACAAGCCAATTAAATATTAGTTCGGCTCGAATCCAGATCCGGCCTATCAGTGGGATACAAAATGTAAACTAATCATCATCACGAGGTATGCGCTCTCCGAGTGCCCTTCTAGTCTTCCCTATTTTCCACAGCAGATCATTTTGTTCAAAACAAAGAAATGGATTCGGTGTTGGAACCATACTCTTCAAATATTTCCAATGTATCACGATCAGAAGGAAAAAAAAAAAAAAAAATAGGGGGATGGGAAATCAAAAACATTAACTTACGTGTTCAGAATTTTTCGCTTCACAATCTGGTCCTTTTGACTTTGTAAACAGAACGTGTACGGTCAAAGATAGACGGGTTGAACAGACGCTGTCGAAGGCTGCCTGCATATTCTGCTTCGAGAGATACAGCCTCCACCGATAACGAGACATTAAGGGCTGGGCGGAATGCGAGGATGAGGTTGAATATTTTGCACTGCATCCAGATGAGGAGTGAGTAGCAAACCAGCCCCAGATAGTATTTGGATGAGCTTTTAATATGAACCTTCACGTTGCAGTGAGTGCTTCACTTGCGAGCAATTTGGACTCAGGTGATTTATTCTGGTGCTTGGCAGCGATGGATAGGGGACAACATATGAACATCGCGCAATAGATTTTACTTTTGACATCGTCCCAAGGGGGCTTGAATCGGCTCTTGCTGCATCTCTGTCCACACGTATTCCGATTTCAGCGTGCGACAGGTTTTGGAAGCAAAGGAGTACTTGTCTCAACGTTCTGAAATGGTTTTGTTCCGAGTACCAAGTCTTCCGTCCTTGGCTTGCAAGACTGTGACGAACACGTGGACCTTTAGAGGGACTGGAGGCGTGCTGCCGCAACCGTAAGATCATGACAACCTTGTCTTTGGTAACTCTGAACTTGCTATGCATGCTTTACCTGACAAGTGCAAAGCAAGCCTTTTCATAAACCTTATCATTTGTGAACACGTACAAAGACTGTTGTTTTACATCATTATTGCTGGGGACAACAGAACAGGTTGGTAAATTGGGTTTGGAGGACAACTTGAGGTTGGCATTACCACCAATTGTGCTTGTGGAGAACGAGTCGTAATTTGTGTGCAAGCACAACTTTTGGCAACAGTTTTTTCCATGGATTCTGTTGCGGGGACAATCTCCTAATGGCTTCAGATGAACTGCTGCAGTTTCTCAACTGGTTGACCAGGATTCTTGACAGCATTCCCAAGACTTGTGGTTGTAAATGATTTGCGATGTTGCTGCAAGAGGGTCAGTCGTCCGATCGCAGCTCTCCTGCTGTTTAATGGTTTCAGCTTTTCAAGTGCGCTTCTTGCGCTCAGGCAGCTGTGTACAAGCAACAGGATGGTTGATTAAAGAGAACCTATTGGGTCCAACAGGTTTTGGTAATCCAGATGAGTTAACCCGCCGGAGTACAATTGGTAAAATACCGCTTAAGCTGTGGTCTGTTTTGTTTTCTGAATCAATCCTGAAAAAAGACAAGACAACAAATCGATTAATTACATTGCAGTTCAACAATACAAATTAAAATGTCACATCAGCTGCATAGAAAGTTCCTGCTTCTTCGAAATGGAAAAAAAGGCTTGGATTGTTTTTCAAACAAAAGATCAAAAATCCATTTGTTTTATAAAACAAGCAAGTATTGCATTAATCCCTAAGTAATAATAGAGACCCATTCAACAAAAACTCAAGGGTCATGCAAACAACGAAGAATAGATCACATATTATTGCGAAATAGGTTAATGCATTGTCTGGGGGTTCCCAGCGTTCTCGTCTGGGCACCCCCCCCCCCCCCCCCTGGAGCCATTCTTGTCCTGGGCCGAGCATATCAGCTCTGTAGTATCAAATATTTTGGCCCGATCTGTCAATGGTGAAGAATCACTTTTAAAAATTAAATAATTCTCGTATCCAGATCCGGATTCCTAAATCGAATCAATTTGTCGTGGTCACACACCCAACCCGTCACCAAGTTTTGTCTGAATCCGTCCACAACCGTTTTTGCGATATACGCACCACAGACAAAAAAACCAGGGGTGAAAACATAACCTCCTTCCCACCTTCGGTGTGGAGGTAAAGATAGCAAATTGTTTATAGTTATGCATGGCTTTGGTATATGTCAGGGTCAACAGGGCAACACAATGACCTGAAAAGGTCCTTTGAATAATCGGCAAATGTGCAGCCTGTGTTAAACTTGATGTCCTTCCACATTCCTTCCTTAGAAATGGATTCCAAACATTTCCTCCTTTACCATTGTTGGTGGCGTTTCCTCACTTCCACTGTCAGCAGTCAGGTATGGAGCATGTGCAAGAGCAGCACGTCGCTGCTCCACTTTCCGCGTACTCCAGGCTCCTCCGCTGGCCATCCCCAATCAGATTCCTGGCCATCCCCATCTCCTTGAGATGCCGATCACCTGCTGCAACCACGAGGCACGTGGTCCCCATTGTCCTCCTCCACTCACGAGACTCCCTCGCTGAGAATCTGGTGAGCAGGATCAGCGTCAGGAAAAGAGCCACATGTCCACAGCGAAGCTGACGCTCAGGACTATGCAGATAACAAATCTCATTGAGTCTCTCACAACCACTCGTTGCACACAAAATCCGACCAGCGATAGCCAAGGATTCTCCAAAGAGACCTGGTACCAAAGGAATTAAGTCTCTGTCTCAGACCCTTGTCAGAGTCCAAGTCTCACTCCGTAGAGCAAGACTGGAAGCACCAAGGACCTGAAGACTCGGACTTTCATCCTCCCGCACAGGTACCGGCAGCACCACACCCCATTATCCAGTGAATCCGTGACTCCCCAGGCCCGACCCAGACGTCTATTGACCTCTGACACAGCCACGGAGACATGAATATCACTGCCAAAGCAAGTGAATCTCTCCACGATCTCAACATCCTCACCACAAACAGGCACAGACAGGACAGCAGCATCCAAGATGTCATTGAAAGCCTGGATCTTAGTTTTGACCCAGGAAACCCGTAACCCAGCGGCTCTGACTGCTCATTCAGCACCTCGAGGGCCCCCAAAAGGATAATTTAAGTCTCCGCAAAGATGACTGCATCATCTGCGAAATCAAGGTCTGAGATCTTGACATTTCCAAAATGAGCACCGCAGCTTGATCTCTCCGACATCCTCCTGAATCCAGTCCGTACAAGTGCTGAAAAGTGTGGGGGGGCAGAACACACCCTGAAGACTCCAGTAACAACTGAAATAAGTCAGAGATGGTACCACCACATTTCACAGCACTCTCAGTACCAGAGTTTAGACACAGATCGATCAGTTTTGGTGGCACCCCACGAAGACCAAAGATCCTCCAGAGGACATCCGATTCACTGAATCGAACGCTTTACAGAGATCAACAAGGCTACAAGCAGCCCCTGCTGAAACTCTCGTCCGCGTTTGCGAGACCTAAAGAGCAGGATACGGTCAATCGTTGACCTCTTGGTGTAAAGCCTGACTGCTCTGGACGCTGGTGCTCAAGCAGATGGTGGCGACCCTATCAATAATTATCCGAGCAAAGACCTCGCCGGCACTGAGAGCAGCGTCACCCCTCGGTAGTTGTTTGCAGTCTTGGCGATCACCGTTCCCTTTCCAGAGAGGGACAACAAGGCCCTCTTCCAGTCAGTTGGGATGATGCCTGTGTTCCAGGCAGAGCACAAACCTGCATGCAACGACATGAGTTGCAGCATTTCCACCAGCCTTGAAGAATTCTAGCATGGATGCCACAGATCCCAGGAATTTACCCATTTCAACCAGTTTACCGCAGCCTGTGTCCACAAAAGAAGGTGGACCACAGTTGATTGAGGGTCAGCAACAGTGATTGTAACACCCTGATGTCCAACTGGACAGCTGGTGGATCAGCCTGGTACAACAGCTCAAAGTAACCGCCCAACGGGCCCTATCTTCGGACTCCTCTGTCAAGAGCCTACCACTCTCTGCTCTAACTGCAGTACACCGAGGCATGGGCTTGGATGAACACAACGAGCGAATTCCCCTGTAAGCAGGACGAAACCTCTTGACCACAGGTGATGCCTCACCTCACAGATTCCTCACATAGACCTCCTTGTCCACCTTAGTGCACTCTAGTTTTATGCCTCAGCTCCCTGAACAGCTCAGCACTGCCATTCAGCCTGGCCCTCGCTCCGGTCAATGGTATCTAGTCCCTTGAGACAAAATTCTACTTCGCCCTACGGTGAGTTCCAAGACATCCACCGGCAACATCAAGGACGGTGGCTTGAAGGCACTCCAAACTCTTCAGGATCCCCCCAACCCCACCCCCAAATCTCACTCAGCTTTCGCAAACTCCTCAGCTACCCACTCACCTTGAGCTTGCAAACATCGAACCTCGGCTGGGATGGCACCATTCTCCTGGATTTAAGGTGCAACTAAGAGTTGCTGCAACAAGTCGGTGGTCAGTATTGAGGAACTGAGCACTCCGATCGACCGCAGTTCTGGATCATCCTCCAGCAACCATCAACAGAGACATGGTCAATCTCCTTTGCCACACCGCCAGCGTTGGAATACCAAGCCAGCGTTGACTTGTGGCCGCAAACCATGAATCGGCCACCCTAAGTCAAGGAACTTAGTGCTATTCAGGTTCACAGTTCCAGATACATGGGGACCAACACATCTTCTTACCATCCCTATCAGTCCAGTCGATGCATTGAAATCCCCAAGACTAGAACTGTATCTCGCTGGGGCACTGATCAACACAGACTCGAGCGTGGCGTAGAATGCGTCCTTCATGGTGAGGTCACTCGCCTCAGTCAGAGCATAAACAGAGACCAGGGAAATGACACCTAAGGAGTGACGAATCCTTAATCTCATAATACGCTCGTTGACCAGTGTTACCTCAATTATATCATGGATCAACTATTGGACCAGCTACAGCAACTCCTTTGGCATGGTAACCATCAGAGCGACCAGACAATAGTAGGTGAACCACCACCACGATCTCGCCGCATCCG
>CM068960.1:63361738-63378481 GCA_035128595.1 Eptatretus atami | reverse complement strand
GTCTCCGAACGCTTGAGCTCAGATGACAACAGAGACAGATGATCATCCTCTCTTAGGGATGGGACATTCCAGGCACTGTGCTCTGTGCTGTTCTGTTGTTCTACCTTCTCGCTCTTCCACAAGCATCAACTCGATACTTCGATGAGATTCCAAATTTCAAGACTTTTAAAATTCCATCCAAGCCCAATGTGGATCCCGATTGGTGAAGCAAGGAGGGAGTTAAAGTAGAATACAATCAGGTGTTCTTTAAAAACAGGTGCCAGGTGCACGTTTCGTGTCGAGGTAAGGTGCTCCAGTCCACACGCCGTTTCTTGAAGTGAACCTCGTCAACGATCTTCTTCTTCTTCTTCCTTGTTGACTGCCACAATTATTCCCACGTTCTTGTGGAGTTTGCCAGGGGAGGGGGAGTTTTTCCGCAGTCTTTCACGAACGGGATGGACAGGCAGGACGTTCGACTAAGCTGTTAGGGAAGGAATTTGTAATTTCGCCATTCATCCTTCAGTGCTCGTGTTCGCACAATAAACTAAAACAAATAAATCACGAATCTGCTCAAAAATCGTGCTGGACGTTTTTAAACAACATTCATTCTCAGAGCAGCCTTGTTTTTAACTGCTCAAAGCGTGTCCGATAAAAAAAAATCCGAAAAACACATCGATTACTTACCACTCAGAAAGCGTATTTGTCTCTCTAACGATTCCCTTTCCGAACAAGCCATGAACAAACGCTGCGATTACTGCGGAACACCATCAAATCTTACAAACGGCGAGGCAGAAATAGGCCGGAGTGGTGACGTCACTTCCGCTGTTGTTGAAGGGGGAAAACAAGAATCTGTCATTTCATTGGCTCCCGTGATCGGGAAAAAGCTTGCGGAAGCGGAACCTGTTGTCTTGTTGTTGTTGTTGTTGTTGTGAACGCCGCCACGCAAAGATCTGTCCTCAAGCACTGTCTACTCTGCTAGGACAGTTCACACCATCAGAAGAAGAAGACAATGCAACAACGCCATCGCAAAGCAGATCACAGCCACCACTGGAAGACCAAAGGAAACAAAACAAAAATACCACCGTCGCGGCTATTCACACCCTGGCGCAAAAAACATCTCCACCTCGGGCTCTCCACAAAACAACATCTTTATCCAACTCTCACCCTCCAGCACTTAAATCTATCCATCCTTACCAATACCCACCACCCCCCACCCCCACAAACGACACCCATCCTTCTCAGAAGACTTAACCTTCAACCGTGACCACCATACTCACGCACGCAACCTCGCACCTTACGAACACCTGTTTCTTACCCTACGTGCACCGCCCGCCGAACCTATCAATCTTCCAATTGAAATCTGCGAACACATCGCCGACTTATAAAATAAAGCCGAACAAACACCCACACGCCTTTCCCCTGCCCATACCTACGCCCTTTCCTCAGCCAGCCTCTCTTCTCCCACCATATGCATTCGCAAAACAGGCTTGCCATTTTAGATACCTGCCTAAAGGTTACGCTTCCAACCACATTCGTATTTAAACTAACATAACTAAGAGTCATTTTGAAACACAGGAAAACCAGGTCTATTGGGATTCGGCTAACGGCCGGAATGAATCCTTCTATTAATGGCGCATACTGATCACATCTTCTTATGTCGTTGGAACCGGTGGAGGTTGGCGCCCAAGCCTCACGACTGAGCGTGCACAGCTGACATTCGACTGAGGTTAGAGCAGAAACTCGCTCCTACTATTCCCGAAGAGGAGTAGCAAAAGATATATCTTGCGAAAGTACGTCGGAGCATCATGTCTGCATGAATGCACACAGAACTGCAGAACGTGCCGGTGGAACTAACTTGATACATTACGTTTGCTATCCCACTGACAGGCCGAACTCGGATCCGGACCAAAAGCGAATCTAACCAGTTTGCCCTCATCCCACCAACCGCAAGTTTGTTTAAATGACATACAACTTTTGAATAACTCAGCTATATATAATTTTTTGGCCGTATCTCCAATGGTAAGAAGAAGAATAAAAATCAAATTCCCATCACTCTCCGATCATATTTAGTTTCACATTGATGATGAAGTGTTCAAGAGAGAAATTATTTTTAAAGATTTTGATTCAATCCAATATGGCTACCAGACCATGTAATCGAATCAATATTCGTTAACACCCTGGTATCCCCAAGGCTTGCAGAACATTGTTGAATTCCCCTCGACGTCCAAAGTTCGGAGAAAGAACATTTTTAAAGGTTAGGGCAATCCCATTATGGGCCAAACCATGGACCTGTGACATCATAATGTGTGAACGTTTGTTTCTCATGATAGCCCATAGCTGTAAAGTTTCGCTCAGACCTGTTCACTGTTTGGAGAAAATGTTGAAGATTAAAAAATTATATGTATATATATAATATGGCTGAAACAACGGACCGAAGAAGTCATCATTTTTTTCTGCTACAAATTTATCCCCAGAATGACCCAACAAATTTTCATACCGAACGGATGTAGCAGTCTGCATATGCAATTATGACGTCATAACAAGCACCTATGAACAATATACAAAAATAGACTGCGGTCCGAAGATCACCTGGATCAGGATCAACAGTCACTCAAATCCCTTGCAAAACAACCGACCCGATTATTTTTTTAATGCAGTCACAAACTTTGGTGCATCACAGGTGATGAAGGTTGTGGTCACGTTTCATCAAAATCGAGTGTGTGGTTGCACAAAACAGAGCAAATACCTATTTTGGGAGGTCAAACCCCACCACGAGACCCCCCTATGAGCCGCAGATTTGATGTGATCAATACACACTGTATATAGCAGATATGAAGCTTGTGCCAAGTTTTCATTAAAATCGTGTGTTGGTACAAGCGATAATGAGAAGTGTTACGGACCAAAGTGATTGACTGCTGGCTTGCCTGCCTCCTCACTGCCTCACTCACTCACCTATGACATGCTCAATCATAAACGCTCACTGGACTGAGTCCAGGGAGTTAACAATCATACTATCCCTCATGTGAGTACTTCCCAGTCAAAATATCAATTTTTGCATGGTACAGTTTTGGAGATACAGAGGCTCCAAAAGTTTCCTATTTTTCAACGTGGCTGCCATATCGACATGACCCTACGACCATCAAATTATCAGTTATAGTCATTTGATACGAGTAGTCGCCCCAAAGCTGAAAAATTGTCTCAATCCGACAAGCGGTTACAGAGAAAACTCATGGTCTGTGCAGACAAACCACACAAAGAAACACACACCAACGGATCGCAATGCAATACCCTCTCTGCGAGGTACAGAAGGGCATCGTAGTGCATAACCTCCGCCACGAATGCTTATTCCAGTCGAACATATCCGCTCCATACATTTTTGAAACATCGGCTATATGTCGTTTTTGCCCGATCTATCAATGGTGAAAGAATCACTATAAAATTAAACCAAATTCTCGTATCCGATCGGATCTTCACCAAAATCAAATCAATTCGTCCCATCACACACCCAACCCGTACACAACTACGAGATATCTGCACAAAAACAGACAGACAGTACAGACAGGGGGTGAAACAAAACTCTGTCCACCTTCGGTGGCAGCGGTAATAAATAATTAAAAAACTCACAACTAGACATTTGAAAGCAAAGCAATAGTCTCCCCTCCCTCACCCACTTTGACACATATAAAATCAAAGCCAACACCACACCAAGTTACCTGCTATATTCTGAAGGGGATCGGCAAGGTACAGTATATTATGCCACCTCCCGTCTTGATTGATTTAAATAGGTGTTGGATGTTGGCACAAAACCCCAATTTGGTGACCTTGACCCATGTGAAATCTAAAGAAAACCCCCAAACAATGTTAACCGACTTCATGCGAGGCGCAGTGCAAGGCAATATCTTGTAATTCTGTTTGGATAGTTGCAAACACAGCAACATGTCAAAGCCAGAAAGTTTAATGTGCAACAGAGTTGGAACTTTGACCCCTGTGTAATCCTGAAAACGTCCCTAAAACAATTAACAAAGCTTAATTTGCATCCTGTTCGGGCTTTTGGAACTTCTGTGGCAATGGTCATCTGTTATGGACTCGAGTACAGGGAATGCCAAGACAAACGTGTGGTGTTTTAGCGCTTCACTTTGACCCCTCAAAATCACAAAGCGAGCAAACAGAAAAGGGCGTGGTGTATGCCATGGACCAAGACATTCGCAATTCCAAATTTGAAGGAACGGGCTCAGAAATTAAGGAATGGTGACGATTGCAAATGTTGAAAAGAAGAAAGAAAAAGGAGAAACAATACACCTTCTCTCGTCATACTGGGACGAACGTAATTAATCTGTCACAATTGGCACACCGAGTTCCCAGTTTTCAGTTTTTCCCTTATTACGATTTTTTTTACATCTCAAACATCTACGGCAATCATTAACAGTATAGCGTCATGGGCAAGCAGCACAGTTACAGCATCGGAGTTGTTGCACAAGCTAGAAATTGATAGCAGATGAGAAGCCAAAGAGAGACGGGAAAGGAATAACAGAAGGGCAAACCAACAGAGGCAGATTTCCAAACCTGGCTAGCTTCTGCTTGTGCTTGAGTTCCAAAGCAGACACAGGATGAGCGCGAACCCTTACCGCCAACGGGCCGCCCGCTCTCTGTCCCTGAGGGAGGACAAACGCATGTGCACCCACAGTGAGGCCGATCCTCTCTCATTTCAAAAGCTCCTGAAGTTCTTTGATGCGCACACAAAGCCCAAAACAATTCACAAGCCTTTGCCTTGCAGATACTTGGAAAGTTTGTTGTGGACATGGTTTCGATTGAAGTCAGTATAACACACTGGAGAAGAAAGGAAGTATGTGAGCAGTAAGAGGAAGGGAATGGTTGGGGGGGGGGGGGGGGGGGGGGAGGAGTGAGAGATGAGAAGAAAGACAAGAGACAGGCACAAGCACCAACACAGCCATTTCTTCTGAATGGAACACCTGAACTCAATTGAAATAGTGGAACCTCCACCAGATAGGTATGGTCACTTATGACGTCTTTCCTTTTGATAACATAGGCTATGTGCGCGTCCACGCTCAGTCGAGAGTAAACCAACCGCATCACCATACAACTTACTTGGGAAACGGATTCGCGGAGAGTTCGCCACGATGACTGGCGTAATAATGAATGCCTTTTGTTCACTAAACTTGAGCTTTCGCTCGTCCTTTGGAGGGAAGACAAGTGCGCATCTCGGCAAAACAGAAAAACGACACGAAAATGAATCAAATGAAATATACGTTTAGCCAAAAGCAGCAGAGGACAAAACCGAACCGATCGAAGGTAAAAGCCTGACACTTGCTCCCGTCTAGGTACTCAAAAAAGCAAGCCAGGAGAAATGCTACGATGCAATCAAATAGTGTGATCCTTGAGACTGTAATACAATGTATTTAGCAAGAAAGAGTAGATTGTGAGGTACAATTAGAACGGAGTTGGGGTTGGGGGGGAGGGGGGTAAGTTAAGGATGCGAGGGAGGGGGGGGGGAAAACAAGAAGAAGCTCATCACATGAAACCAGAACTGCAATTATTCAATGCAAGTTAACGCTGACAAATCATCGCAACTCACCAAACGAGAAGAACAATAAGAGACACAGACCCTTACCAGGACGTGGCTGTGTAAGTATTGTTAGTGTGGCGTAACATTTCATTGACTACATAGATCTTACTGATATTCCGACAGTTGGAAGAAGAAAAAAACCAGACCTTTCCGTTTATTGTATCGATTCACGTTGCAATCGTATGTATTTTCAGATACTGGCACACGTATTTTGACGACTTGGACAATTTTTATAGTACGTACTTGAATTGATGTACTCACGAGTACATCCTTATTGACATACAGTACTCGCATTCTAATTGTACAACTTTGTCGAAGTATCGGTGGAAAAAGATAATGCGGAATACTGGCTTCGCACCAGGCAGCAACTGCTGAATACGTAGCACATTATGTGCGGAAAGACAGACAGATAAACAAGTAGTCAGACTGGACTCCGAAATCGTCAATCTGACCTCTGACTTGTCTACTAAAGCTGTCTCTAGAGAAGGTAGCGACACAACACAGAAGTTCTACGATGATTCTGTACCAAACCATCAAAAATCGAATGTTTGACCTCACTGTGACCTTGACCCTTTGACCGATTTTGACCCAAAATCTAATCAGCATACCCATCACCCTCCTGAATCACGTGGTGTATGTTGACATTGTAGCTCTTCCGTTCTCGATTATCGTTGCTACAAACAAACACAAACACACAAACACACAAACAGAGACGGAAGTCATCAATATACTACGAAATCTTTAGATTTTGTAAGTAACAAACACTCAAATGAAAACCCTCTCGCTTCGGCGAGGGCAATTACAATAACAAACTAGAACGCACTTGAGAGAGCACCTACCTCTGCCAGGCTGAACGGTTCGTTTTTTATCCCATCGATAGGTCGGATACAGATCCGAACCTTACCAAAATCTAATCAATTCAACTTGTCACACAAACCAACATGTCCACCAAGTTTGTCCGAACCACTATAACCTTTGAGATATACTGTACTCCACATACATCGTTTAGCCCGATCACTCAAGGGATCACTGAAACTAGAAGGGCACTCGGTAGACGGGCATATCCTCTCCAGCCCCTAATGACCTTGATCCAGAGAACATAATCCAAGCCATACATTTTTGAGAAAATCAGCCGCGACATATCTTTTTGAGCCAATCTCCAATGATGAAGAATCACTTTAAAAATTCTAGTGCTCGTGATCCAATCAGATCTTCACCAAAACTGAATCAATTCTTCCTTTTCACATCCAAAGTCGTCCACAAGTTTCGTCCGAATCTGTCCACAACTTGAGATATCGTGCTATATATCGTTTTGGGCCCAATCTCTCAATGTGAAGAATCACATAAAAATTCTAGTAGCCGGGTCCATCCGGACCTCAACACTAATCCAAGTTTTGTCCATGTCATACACCGAACCATGTCCCACAAAACATCCGATCTGTCCACACGCTTAGATATCCTGCACCAAACAAACAGACAGACAGAAAGGTGGAAAACATAACCTCCTCATCTTTGGTGGAGAGAAAAATATTGTACCGGATCACTAGACTTTCACCATAGGTCTAATCAATTTGTGCTCATCACACTATTAATCTAACCTGTCCACAAGTTTTGTCAAAAATCTGTCCTTAACCTTGTGAATATCCTGCTAGAAGCGACAACAGAGACAGACAGGCCAGGCGTAAAAACATAACCTCCATGCACGCTTCAGTGGATTTTGTTTTTCAACCTCGCGTCTGTAAATGAGATGATAAAGTGCAAGGTTACAGTATGTTGACAAATTATCTTAAAATTTGTTGCAAGTTTTTATTCTTGGGCTTCTCTTGCACCAAACTTTATTCACGTGTTACAGATGGGTTAATGGTCCCTGCAGTTTTTTTTTTTTTTTAACTCCGTCCTATTTGTTTTACTCCATACTACCAGACAGCAGATGAATGGTATGTAATTTCAGCAATTTTCAAATTACTATGTTCAAAAACTGCATCGAATGCTACACCTCTTTTGCCCTGGATGATGTGTCCTGGGAAAGGGCAGCTTCGTACTTAGTGCTTGAGATCGTGCAGTAATTTTCGGCTGCGACGGCTGGCTTGGCCTCGCAACGTACTCGTGCAATGCTTGCCACCTTGTGCCGTTCTAAAAGTGTAGACATCAATAGAAGATTGATACACGGATCGCTTTACCACTTCTTGTCATATCCAAGGCAAACCACTGTATTTAAACGGGAAAGCCACTTTTATTCAACTTGGAGCATCATCAAACATACTAAACATTACGGATGAAATTTTATCAACTCAAAACTGTGCTGCCATACAGCTTTCTCTGTGATTGGACATATTTATGTGTGTGGAAAAGAAAGGAAAGGAAAGAAAAAGGGGGGAAAAAAACAAATAAAAAACCATACATATAGAGAAACAGTACAATGTTTGCATCAGCAGCTACTGTAGAGTTTAGGGTGGAATCAAATAAGGACAACTCTTTTAAAGTGATAGTGGTGCCTTTCCTGCCTTCTTTAAGAGAAAAAACAAAAAACAAAAATCATTCTATTCTTTTAAACTGCCATCAATAGGGGATATGCACATGCTACAGCGCATGCCCAAAGTAGATGTGTTGGTAGTTTCGCTTAGAGTAGAGTGTTCAAAATGGAATTCAAGAATTTGAGAATTTAAAGCAACCACTGCTGATAGCAAATTACTGCCTAGCAAGACATCCGAGTGCAATCTTACGTCGTCGTCGTCGCTTTGGTACTGAGCAGCCACGACGGTGATCGAGGAACGAGCAAAAAGTCCAATACAGTAAACATTCAAATAGTGCTCACGCACATCACTATTTCATGTTGTATTTGGTGGCGCGTGGGATTTTAAAATGGTGCAGGAAACAATCCAAACATATCCTTCTGTAATGAAGAGTTGTGTTCCAAAAAGACAAACCGCTTAATTTCAAAATTAATCTACCACACCAAAAGATCGTCCAAAGGGTAGCTTAACAGTATCATGGCATCCATACTTGGCACCAAATCAACCATGTAACACCAGTATTACCCCACCAGCGAAGGTGAACGGAAGTGTAAATGTTTTCACCCCTTTCTGTTTGTTTGTTTTGTGTTGTGCAGTATATCTTAAAAAAATTGGGACGAATCCGGATGAAATTGGGTGGGCAGGTTGGTGTGTGACGAGGACAACGCAATTAGATTTTGGTGAAACATTGCTGGATCAACTCAAACAATTTTAGTATTTCTTCACTTGAGAGATAGGGGCTAAAAATTTTAGAACGATACTGAAAAATTGTGGACGCATTCGGACGAAACTTGGTGGACACACTTTGGACTGTGTGACGAGGACGATAATTCATTGTGGTGAAGACCGAATCGATCGGATACGAGATTTTTTAATTTTGAAAGCTATTCTCACCAATTGAGAGTAGGATCTTAAAAAAACGATATATTATTGGGGCCGATAGTTCTGTTCGATTCAGGCATGCACGGTGGAGCATGCGCTCTGCCGAACGCCTCGTTCCAAACGGCATAATCACCATGAGAATTTTCCAACAACCAACATACATCCCTTCAGACATACAGCCCGCCATTTTCCAATGCGGTATGGCCGATTAAGAGCCCATGGTTTTAACCGGACCAGCATGCAATTGAGAGCATCTTCGTAGAAACTGAATGATTTTGATGGGACTGTGGAGGTAGTTTTACTGGCAGCGGTGAGTAAGACAAGGAGATTAAAGACGTACATCGAACAGGAAGCTCTTGGGTGGGAAGGGACGACGTTACGTGTAACCACATGGCTCGGTTGAACTCTCATCTACGCCAGCTGATTTACTTAATGGAGAGAAGAGAGAGAGAGATCTGCCATGAACAAGGCTAGGTTTTAATGAAGTGCCCGACAAAGTTGTTCAGGATCAGGCACTGCTTATTGACGACCGATCAACAAAACAATAACGGCTGTTAAAACGTCTGGAAATGAGATCGTAAGAAGGACAGAAAGGTCGTGTTCGCTTTACAACGGGACCTGATGCGAGGTCTGCTGTTGCTTTTGTGATGCAAAGTTAATGGAGAAAGGTCAGATTTTGATGATAGATGTGGACAAAAATTACGGTCTGATTAAAGAGGTGGTCACTTTACAGAGGTTTTCTCTTCATGAGAGGTGATCTTTTATGATGTGACAAGAAAAGCATTGATAGATTTCATGGAGAAGATTACACCATCTCTCATTGATAATAAAATGTATGTTTGGATGTTGTGGCACTTTGAGAAAAATCAGACAGGGGATTATATGGTGTTTGGGGAATTAAAAAAAAAAAATGACTTTTTCAAAATTTCAAAGTTCTGGATTTTGTTTAAGATTTGAAAATCATTTGTTCGTTGCACAATAATATTAGAACTGAAAAAAAAATAGTTTATTACCTCCACCACCGAAGGGTGATCGAGGTTATGTTTTCACCCGTCTGTTTGTTAGTGAAAAAAAAATCTCAAAAAGTTGTGGATGGATTTGGATGAAATTTGGTGGAGAGCTTGGGTATGTGACAAGGAAGAAATGTTTTTGATGCGACAAGGAAAGAAATGGTCAGTTTTGGTGAAGATCGAAAATTTTTAAAGTGATTTTTCAACATTGAGAGATCGGACCAAACGCGACAATAAAACAAGACATCTCAAAATTTGTAGACAGATTCGGGACGAAACTGGTGGCAGTTGGCGTATGTAACAAGAAGAAGCGATTCGATTTTGGTGAACATTCAAATCTGGATCTGAGATTTTTAAATGATCTTCACCATTGAGTGATCGTGCTAAAACGATATATAGCATGATATCTCAAAAAGTGTGCATGGAATCGGACGAAACTTGATGGATGAGTTGGTTAGGTGACAGAACAACCATTAATATTAGTTCGGATCCGAATCCAGATCCGCCTATCAGTGGGATACAAAATGTAAACTTAATCATCATCACGGAGGTATGCGTCTACCGAGTGCCCTTTCTAGTCTTCCTATTTCCACAGCAGTCATTTTGTTCAAAACAATAGAAATGGATTCATGGGTTTTGGAACCATACTCTTCAATATATTTCCAATGTATCACGATCAGAAGGAAAAAAAAAAAAAAATAAGAAGGGGGGGGGAAATCAAAAACATTAACTACGTGTTCAGAATTTTTCGCTTCACAATCTGGTCCTGCTTTGACTTTGTAAACAGAACGTGGTACGGTCAAAGAAGACGGGTTTGAACAGACGCTGTCGAAGGGCTGCCTGCAGATATTCTGCTTCGAGGAGATACAGCCTCCACCGAAACGAGACATTAAGGGCTGGGCGAAGCGAGGATGAGGTTGAATATTTTGCACTGCATCCAGATGAGGATGGTGAGACAAACCAGCCCCAGATAGTAATTGGATGAGCTTTTAAATTGAACGCTTTCACGTTGCAGGAGTGCTTCACTGGCGAGCAATTTGGACTTTCAGGTGATTTTATTCTGGTGCTTGGCAGCGATGGATAGGGACAAACATATGAACATCATGCGCAAGATTTAACTTTTGACATCGTCCCAACGGGGGCTTGATCGGCTCTTGCTGCATCTGCTGTCCACAACGTATTCCGATTTCAGCGTGCGACAGGTTTTGGAAGCTAAAGGAGTACTTGTCTCAAGTCTGAATGGTTTTGTTCCGGAGGTACCAAGTCTTCCGTCCTTGGCTTGCAAGACGGTGACGAACACGTAGGACCCTTTAGAGGCTGAGGTGCATGCTGCCGCAACCGTAAGATCAGAACAACCTTGTCTTTGGTAAACTCTGACTACTTGCATGGCTTTACCTGACAAGGGTGCAAAGCAAGCCTTTTCATAAACCTTCTTATCATTGTGAACACGTACAAAGACTGTGTTTTTACATCATTATTGCTGGGACAACAGAACAGGTTGTAAATATGGGTTTGGAGGCAAACTTGAGGTTGGCAATACCACCAATTGTGCTTGGGGAGAACGAGTCGTAATTTTGTGTGCAAAAAGGAAAGGCACAACTTTTGCAACAGTTTTTCCATGGATCTGTTTGCGGGGATCAATCTCCTAATGGCTTCAGATGAACGATGCTGCAGTTTCTCAATGGTTGAACCAGGATTCTGACAGCATTCCCAGATGTGGTTGTAATATATTGCGATGTTTGCTGCAAGAGGTCAGTCGATCCCTCAGCTCTCCTGGCTGTCTTTAAGGCTTTCAGCTTTCAAGTGCGTATTCTTGCGCTCAGCCAGCTGGTACAAGCAATTCCAGGATGGTTGATTAAAGAGAACTATTGGGTCCAACAGGTTTGGTAATCCAGATGAGTTAACCCGCCGGAAGTACAATTGGTAAATGACCGCTTAGCTGTGGTCTGTTTTGTGTTTCTGAATCAATCCTGAAAAAGACAAGACACCAAATCGATTAATTACATTGCAGTTTCAAAATACAAACTTAAAATTCACATCAGCTGCAAAAAGTTCCTGCTTCTTCGAATGGAAAAAAAGGCTTGGATTGTTTTCAAACAAAGATCAAAAACCATTTGTTTATATAAAACAAGCAAGTATTGCATTAATCCCTAAGTAAAATAGAGACCCATTCAACAAAACTCAAATGGTCATGCAAACAACGAAGAATAGATCAAATATTATTGCGAAATAGGTTAATGCATGTCTGGGGGTTCCCGAGCTGTTCTCTGTCTGGGCACCCCCCCCCCCCCCCCCGCCCCCTGGAAGCCATCTTGTCTGGGCCGAGCATTCATGCCTGTAGTACTAAATAGTTTTGGCCCGATCTGTCAATGGTGAAGAATCACTTTAAAAATTAAATAATTCTGTATCAGATCGGATTCCTAAAATCGAATCAATTTGTCGTGGTCACACACCAACCGTCCACCAAGTTTGTCTGAATCCGTCCACAACCGTTTTCGATATACTGCACACAGACAAAAAAAGCCAGGGTGAAAACATAACCTCCTCCCCCTTCGGTGTGGAGGTAAAGATAGAAAATTGTTTATAGTTATGCATGGCTTGTAATATGTCAGGGTCAACAGGGCCAACACAATGACCTGAAAGGTCCTTTGAATAATCGGCAAATGTGCAGCCTGTGTTAAACTTGATGTCCTTCCACATTCCTTCCTTTAGAAATGGATCCAAACATTTTCCCCATTTACCATTGTTGTGGCGTTTCCTCACTTCCACTGTTCAGGTCAGGGTATGGGAGCATGTCAGAGCAGCACGTCGCTGCTCACTTTCCGCCGGTACTCCAGGCTCTCGCCTGCCTCGCCATCCAATCACGATTCCTGCCCATCCCCAATCTCCTGAATGCCGATCAACCTGCTGCAACCACAGGGCACGTGGTCGGCCCATTGCTCCTTCACTCACGAACTCCCTCGCGAGAATCTGGTGAGCAGGATCAGCGTCAGGAAAATGAGCCACATGTCCACACAGCCGAAGCTGACGCTCAAGGACAACAGATTAACAAATCTCATTGAGTCTCTCAGCAACCACTCGTTGCACACAAAATCCGACCAGCGATAGCCAAGATTCTCCAAGAGAACCTGGTACCAAGGAATTAAGTCTCTGTCTCAGATCCCTTGTCCAAGTCCAAGTCTCACTCCGTAGAGCAAGGACTGGAAGCACCAAGGACCTGAAGACTCGGACTTCCATCCTCCCGCACAGGTACCGGCAGCACCACACCCCATATCCATGAATCCGTGACTCCCAGGCCCGACCCAGACGTCTATGACCTCTGACACAGCCAGCGGAGACCATGAATATCACTGCCAAAGCAAGTGAATCTCTCCCACGATCTCAACATCTCCACCAACAACAGGCACAGACAGACAGCACATCCAAGATGTCATTGAAAGCCTGGATCTTAGTTTTGACCCAGGAAAACCCGTAAAACCCAGCGGCTCGACTGCTCATTCAGCACCGAGGGCCCAAAAGGATAAATTTAAGTCTCCGAAAGATGACTGATCATCTGCGAAATCAAGGTCTGAGACTTGACATTTCCAAATGATGCAAACCGCAGCTTGATCTCTCCGACATCCTCCCTAATCCAGTCCTACAAGTGCTGAAAAGTGGGGGGGGGGCAGAACACACCCTGAAGACTCCAGTAAACAACTGAATAATCAGAGATGATACCACCACATTTCACAGCACTCTCATCAGTCACCGATTAGACATAGCATCGACAGTTTGGTGGCACCCACGAAGACCAAGAATCCTCCAGAGGACCCTCGATCACTGAATCGAACGCTTACACGAGATCAACAAAGGCTACAAGCAGCCCCTGCTGAAACTCTCGGCCGCTTTGGCGAGGACCTAAAGACAAGGATACGGTCAATCGTGACCTCTTTGTGTAAAGCCTGACGTGCTCTGGACGCTGGTGCTCAAGCAGATGTGGCAACCTATCAATAATATCGAGCAAGACCTTGCCGGCATGAGATCAGCGTCACCCCTCGGTAGTTGTTTGCAGTTGGCGATCACCGTTCCCTTCCAGAAGGGACAACAAGGCCCTCTTCCAGTCAGTTGGGATGATGCCTGTTTCCAGGCAGAGCACAAACCTGCATGCAACGACACGACGTTGCACATTTCCACAGCCTTGAGAATTCAGCATGGATGCCACAGATCCCTGGAGCTTACCCATTAAACTGTACCGCAGCCTGTGTCCACAAAAGAAGGTGGACACAGTTGATTGGAGGTCGCAACAGTGATTGTAACACCCTGATGTCAACTGGACAGCTGGGATCAGCCTGGTACAACGCTCAAAGTAACCGGCCAACGGCCTTCACTTCGTACTCCTCGTCAAGAGCTACCACTCTCTGCTCTAACTGCAGTACAACGGGCATGGGCTTGGATGAACACAACGAGCGAATTCCCCTGTAAGCAGGACGAGAATCATTGACCACAGGTGAGCTCTACACCTCCTCACAGATTCCTCGCACATAGACTCCTTGTCCACCCTAGTGCAGCTCTAGTTTATGGCCTCAGCTCCCTGAACAGCTCAGCACTGCCATTCAGCCTGGCCCTGCGACTCCGGTCAATGGTATCTAGTGTCCCTTGAGACAAAAATTCTTCTTCGCCCTACGGTGAGTTCCAAGACATCCACCGCCATCACAGGACGGTGGTCTTGAGGCACCTCCAACAACTCTCAGGATCCCCCCCCCCACCCCCCAACTCCACTCACTTGTTCGCAACTCCTCAGCTACCCACTCATCCTTGAGCTTGCAAACATCGAAACCTCGGCTGGGATGGCACCATTCTCATGAATTTAAGGTGCAACTAAGAGTTGACTGCAACAAGTCGGTGGTCAGTATTGAGGAACTGAGCACTACCGATCGACCCTGCAGTTCTGGATCAATCCTCCAGCAACCATCAACGAGGACATGGTCAATCTCCTTTGCCAACCCGCCAGCGTTGGAATACCAAGTCCAGCTTGAACTGTGGGCTGCTGCGCAAACCATGAATCGGCACCCTAAGTCAAGGAACTTAGTGCTATTCAGGTTCACAGTTCCAGATACATGGGGACAACACACTGTCTCTTACCATCCCTATCAGTTCAGTCGATGCATTGAAATCCCACAGACTAGAACTGTTATCTCGGCTGGGGCACTGATCAACACAGACTCGAGCGTGCGTAGAATGCGTCCTTCATGGTGGAGAGATCACTCGCCATCAGTCGGCACTGAAACAGAGCCAGGGAAATGACACCTAAGGATGACGAATCCTTACGTCCATAATACGCTCGTTGACCAGTGTTAACTCAATTATATCATTGGATCAACTATTGGACCACAGCTACAGCAAACTCCTGGCATGGTAACCATCAGAGCGACCAGACAATAGATAGGTTAACCACCACCACGATCTCGCCGCAATCGGTCTCCGAACGCTTGAGCTTCAGATAGAACAGAGACAGATGATCATCTCTCTTAGGGATGGGACATCCAGGCACTGTGCCTGTGCTTTGTGTCTACCCTTCTCGCTCTCCCACAACATCAACCGATACTTCGATGAGATTCCAAATTTCAAGACTTTAAAATTCCTCCAAGCCCAATGTGGATCCCGATTGGTGAAGCAAGAGGAGTTAAAGTAAAATACAATCAGGTGTTCTTAAAAACAGGTGCAGGTGCACGTTCGTGTCGAGGTAAGGTGCTCCATCCACACGCCGTTTCTGAAGGACCTCGTCACGATCTTCTTCTTCTTCTCTCTCTTGTTGACTGCCAAATTTCCCCGTCTGTGAGTGCAGGGAGGGGGAGTTTTCCGCAGTCTTCACGAACGGATGGACAGGCGACGTTCGAACTAAGACTGTTAGGAAGGAATTGGAATTCGCCATTATCTCAGTGCTCGTGTTCGCACAATAAACTAAACAAATAATCACAATCTGCTCAAAAATCGTGCTGGACGTTTTTTAAACAACATTCATTCTCAGAGCAGCCTTGTTTTAACTGCTCAAAGCGTGTCCGATAAAAAAAAACCGAAAAACAATCGATTATTACCACTCAGAAAACGCGTATTTGTCTCTCTAACGATCCCTTCCGACAAGCCATGAACAAAACGCCTCGCGATTACTGCGGAACACCATCAAATCTTACAAACGGCGAAGGCAGAAATAGGCGGGATGGTGACGTCACTCCGTGTTGTTGAAGGGGGAAACAAGAATCGTCATTCATTGGCTCCCGTGATCGGAAAAAGCTTGCGAAGCGGAACCTGTTGTCTGTGTTGTTGTTGTTGTTGTTTAAATATCTCAAACAATTCAAACTGGTTGAATTATCAACGGTTGAAAAACTGTAGAATTTGGCAACTATCTATTCATATATAACGCCAAAAAACGGCGGAATTTTCCCCTCTTGTCCGTCCTAGTTTCAATTATACAACAACAACAACAACAACATAACCAGCATCATCCCTCCCGTCCACATCTGCCGAATCACCGCCTACCGACCTCGATACAAAGTACAAAGCAAAGATTTAAATTGAATTCTACATCCATGAACAATATATATATATATAACTATAATGAATGAGAAGTTATGAGCGAGGTGCGATTGTCGCACAACGCGCCATCTTTGTAGGGGCCCAATCCCGAGGACGTGCGACGCGGCTGAATCATGCACTGGCCAGCACATGGCCGGTCTCGCGGAGAAAAGGGTCAGTGCCGAGCTGGCGACACAATGTGCGGTGCAACGTGATATGCCAG
>CM068960.1:63314460-63327979 GCA_035128595.1 Eptatretus atami | reverse complement strand
TCAGTTGGAAGTTGTTGTTGCAAACACCCAATGCGTCGGTTTTCAACGTGGTGACAACATGGAAATCTGACGTTGTGACAAACGTTGAAATCTGAGTTGTTGCAGCGTCGTGTTCTGGTTGTACCTGAACGTCGAATTGGGTGCAGTGGGAAGTTGTATTTGCAAACACCCCATGACGTCAAGATTTCAACGTTGTGACAACGTCAGATTTTCAATGTTGTGGACAACGTCAGATTTCAAATTGTTGTCCACAACGTTGAAATCTGACGTCGTTGCAGCGTCGTGTTCTGGTTGTACCTGAGTCAGAATAGGGTCAGTGGGAAGTTTGTATTGCAACACCTATGAGGTCAGATTTCAACGTTGGTCACAACATTGAAGGCATGACGTTAGTTTTTCAACTTTTATCAAACGTTCATAAAAATGACGTTTATTGTTTTTACCATTTTCTTTGCACGCAAATAAAACGAACATTGCAGTGCATGACACCCTTCAGCTTTCAGGCCTTGATGGAGCCCTCGAACCGTAGGTCTGGGGCCAGCGGAGACCGCTGTTCTACGGTGCCATTATCAAAACATTGAAGTTGTATTGCAACATCATTACAATTGTCACAAAACAGCATAATGACCACAACTTGAAAACAACTGGTTAATTCATAATCATTTATTATCAGTATCACGCAGAGCATTCAATTGCGGCAAATATACAGAGCAGTATTACAATAATATAACGTACAATAAATAATAGTAGATACCTTGCAATTGAGAAACATAATACTAAAAATTGGAATAAAAAGAAATACACATGTTTGGTAAAAGTCGTAAATACCTTTTTGACAAATTCACTTGGGTTGGCAACCGCACAGTTAACAATTTCAAATTCCAGAAAGTTGCTGGCCTCTCATGCCAGAGAGGACTGTGGAGCTTCTTCTGCTCAAATATAAATTGACTGCACAAAGGCACCTTAGTACCAATAAACATCATCATGCAGTGTTAGAAAAACTGCTGATAATTCTATGCCTTGCATATCGTGATTAAATGGGCATTAGGAGCATAAAGGTATTGACCGATAACTTACATTTATATAAAAATGTAATAAAAGTTTTAGCTACTGATGACATACTACCCATTGTACACAAGATTCATAATTAAGCAACCTCAGGTAAGAATTATGAGAAGACGAAGAACCACAATATAAATTTTGCTATAAACGACATAATAGTTGCATTCAATAGGTAGAAATTCAGCAATGACTGGTAAAAAGAGGACAATATGGGTCCCCTTGGGAAGTCAAACACCTTTCTGAAATAGATTTTCCTCCATGATATATATATATAATTTAGAAATATTTTTACTTGTTATCGTCCCACAGCAGGCATCAATAGAATGAGATGCCATAGCAGACTTAAACAGATGATACTTGACATGATATGAACAGTGCATAAATTTAAATAAAACTGAATTAGCAACAGGGCAAATCAATGAACCAAATATATATATATAATATATTATATATAATTATATTGTGTGTGTAATTCATACAAAGAAAAAATATAAATCTAACTCATTAAGTTGAAAACACAATTTTGGAATGCATCTCACATAATAATTGGCAAAAGCAAAAAAAATTAATTTGTTTGGGTGTTTTCAATCTTAATTTCACAAGAGAGAAAATAACTTCATTCTGGCAATAAAAGTACATGTAAATTATTTTCACAATGTAAACTTAGGCTAGGGTTTCGCACATACAACATTACAATTAACTATGGGGCTGCAAATTCTTAATAATCGAGGACGTGGACGCTGGCACAGCGTGTTGGCTGTTACTCGTTATTATACACTAGTAGCGTGTCCGTAGCGTTGCGTGCCCGTACTGCAAAAAACAACGAACTTCAAACAACCACACAGGCCATTCTTCGCTCGTCGTAAATGACGACTGGATTGGGGCCTTGTGTTTATCTATAAATGCGCATAAGAAATCAAGAATTATGAGAATAACAGTAAGTCATCCATATCCGGAAGTCCGTACGTTGTAACCCCGTAATGGGGAACGCGGCTGAGGATCTCTTCCCCATCGGCCACAACCTACGCAGTTGTTTGGTAAACAAATTTTGGCCATAACTTGGAAGCACTTGTCCAATTAATATCAAACCTTGAAAAGGCACACACTCAGGTCCCAGCAATATAGCTGGCAAGTTTCAATTAGATCGGATCAGTGGTTGTTCGAGAAACAGCGGTCTCACACAGCACACACACACACACACACACACACACAGACACACACACTCACACACACACCACACTGCTCGGATATTATAGATAGATGAAGGCTTTGTTCCTGCCTGCACCTCCACACCGATCAGGGGCATATTTAAATTGTTGTGATAATGGCAGTGTCCACATCTGCCCCTGTTGCTGTTGGCTGAACTGGCCATGGTACTGTCTGAAAAATAATAAGAATTTCCACTTCGTATATATTGGGCTTTATGATCATCAAACAAGACTTGCAATGTGAATTACGCTCAAGTCATGCAATTTAACTGTCATTTAGCAAGAATTCATTTCCTTGACAACTTTATAAAAAATTTTTTTTCAGGTTTCCAGAAAGGGTCTCTTCCATTCTTTCCACACAAATTGTATGTGCATCATAGCATTGGACATCACCTTAATTTTTGAAAATAAAAACAATTTATTACAACCAAGTGTTCAAAAGCAGCTTGTAACATTTTTAAGTTCCACTGCCCTTAAAAAGCCTAATTAATTATTATTCTAGAATACTAAAAATTAAAGTTAATTTTCCATGTTTTTTGAGACCATTTTACCCAAGGAAAACAATTGTGCACCGAAAACTTGAACAACTCCCAAGTGACAACATACCGCAATGAAGGCTTCATTGTTAGCAAGCGGCAGTTTGTCGGCGGCCAAAGGGTTTAATATATATTTTTTTTTGACAAAACTCACATTTTTCGGCGACAATAACTGACAATTGTTTTCCTTTTGCCTTGGTTTTAGGCTAACTCGTTAAAAGAGGACATAAAAAAATTATTATAAAAATATATATATTAATTGAGGCTTTTTTAAGGCAGTGGAACTTTAAATTTGTTACATTGTGGTACAATGACGGTAACTGCGTCGGACCCCAACGGCCGAAGCATTATCCACAGCAGAAAAATATTTTTAAAAAGGTTCTGAACCAATTAAACTTGTGGCAAAGTAATTTTTGCAAGAGTTCCTTTATTTACCACATGACACGGTGTTTTTTTTTCAACCAGGCCCCGCGGAAAATGAATTGATTAATTATTTTAACCGTCGATTTGGTACACACGATCAGGGCCATGTCAGCGAACAGCTAAACGTGATAAACGAAACGACGAATCGGGTGCCAGAGGATTCGATCGTCAGATGCTCTTGCGCCGGTCCAACGCTCGAAACCACGATCGAGTGGGCCCGCAGGGCCCGGGAGAGTTTACATGAATGTAAATATCGACTTTCCAGCACACCAGTATACAGGAACACAATCATGGATCTGTGATCTTTAAAACGTCCAAAAACAAAAGTTTAAGACATAAAATCGATTATAATATTATTTACTTACCAAAAATGATCACGGCGGAAGATAATTTTTATACTATAAAAGCGGAAGTTCTTCTGGCAGATTAAGCGGATTGTGTGTCACACTCAGAAACAGCTGAAAGTTCACGAGTTTTAAACCAAACCTTGGCGCCAAATGGCGGCTCGTGGATGCGGAAATAGGAATTATCCAATCAGAATCTTCTCTCAGTGAAAGGCAAACACAACCAGCACACGTCACGAGGTGGAAAAGCGTCACCATGGCAACACACGAGGCAGAAAAAAAAAGTTTTCGATAATCGCGGGGCGCGCTGCGGCTTTTGTTACCACGTCGTGATCTGGTTTGTAGCACCAAGCGGCCGATTCCCGACCGTCGTGAATCTTTCATACTGACGGTTCGTGTGCCTGCTGGGAGGGACCCTAACTAAAAAACTACTTTACCAGATATATACTGTTCTATAGGAACTGTATGTTTGAGTGCCCATGGCTTCCAATTTCGTAACAATATATCTGCCCTTCACCCCAACCTCCCTGCGAAATTGTTTTTTCAATGTCTCGCCACCCAACACCGATAAGACAGTGAGTAGTGGCGCCAATGATGACAGCCGTTGAGTCTAGGCTAGGGAAGACGTGTAAACAGAGACAAGGCACAGGTGAGCATGATCAGCCCATAACGGGTCACTTTCTAACAGCGAAGATTTTAGACATTTAGACAAAACATTGTTCGTGGTTCACTGAATAGGAAACCCGCGCAAACAGAAGGGGTTTAAACATTATCTTACCTTAAGAAAAAGGCAAGCGGAGACTGGAGACTGGTACCTGGCACAAAAGTGTGGAAACCGGCCTACCATCACTGTCTGGTTTGTGGTAAGGACGTAATAGCAATGGACCAATCATGTTTGGGGATGTACCTCAGGCTGCTCAGGTAATCCTCGGCGGCACGTGGATAGCACTGGACGCAATCATGTTCGATGATGTACTCAGGCTGCATTTCTCACACTTGGCCAGCCTCCGCTGCACACTTTTTTAAGCCGCCTCTATAATTTTGCTCATTCGTTCTTGATTAGCGGACATAAAAAGTTATAGCGATCAAGAAAGTCATTATTAAAAGTAACAATATAGGCTAGTTTCGTGGACCGTTTGACGCTTCGTCTGCGGAGATAATAAACACTTAGCTCCATTATAGTATGAGATAATGGGAAGATATATATTGTTACGGCTGTTGGAAATTGCAGAGCACCATATAGGTTCCTTAGATCAGTTATCCGATAGTCCTGTGGTTCAGATAGATTTCCCCACCCGAGTCTAAGGGATTTATTCGTGTGATCAGGGCTGTGATCTTTGAGTTAGCCGTTATTCTTTGCTATTCGTTATTTTGGACGCAAACACTTCACAACAACCACCTCCACCACCAACATCGCTCTCATTCACTGCTTCCAACAACAACCACCTCCACCACCAACATGCGCTCTGACCAACCGCTCACAACAACCACCTCCACCACCAAATCGCTCTCATCAACCCGCATTCACAACAACCCCTCACCAACCCACATCGCTCTCATTATCAACCCCGCTCACAACAGCCTACCTCCACCACCAAGCATCGGCTCTCAGATCAACCGCTTCACATAAGCAACACCTCCACCACCAACATCCTCTTCACAACGCCTTCACACAACCGCCTCCTCCACAACCGGCCCCTCACTACAACCCCTCCTCCACAGCGCATACACAGCCACCATCTCTTAACCGCATCTCCCCAATACCCAACAAGGAAACAAACATCGCTTCACCTTCAAAGTCCGGCGGGCACCGCCATCGTTGCGGCCGGCAACGGTGAGATCGCGCTAAACAAATGCGGTGGTTTCGCTTGTTCCTTAGCACGGTGATTTCTACCCGACGTCCGCTTCTCCCCTCAGGCGTCGATGATTTTGTTTATCCTAGCTGTCCTACCGGTCCACCCAAGCGTTCACGTCCGCTTCGCCCGAACGCTCGCCTCGAATTCGGATCAGGAGAAGCGAGAGGGGGCGGAGACCAGTGGGGGTCAAGAGGTGAAAGTGCGGAGCATCAGATCTCGGCCTCACACGAACCCTAATAAAAAGGCGCGCAGAGCGCCATTCAGTCAGTCGGAGTCGGTCGGGTGAAGAGCGGAGCTCGAGTCCAGTGGGGGGCCAGCTGGAGTCCGGGTTCGCAGAAGGATACAGAGGCGGGAAGGCACAGCGGGACAGGCCGTGCCATGCATAACGGCGCGTTCAAATGTGGGACGTGGAGACGCCAGCAAGGCACACAACGTTTGTTGCAACGTCGTTTTGCAGTTTCTACTCCTTACGTCCAGAATTTTGGGTCAGTGGGAAGTTGTTTTTGCCAACACCCATGACGTTCGGTTTTCAACGTTGTGACAACATTGAAATCTGACGTGTGACAACGTTGAAATCTGACGTTGTGACAACGTTGAAATCTGAAGTTGTGACAACCTTGGAAATCTGACGTTGTGACAACGTTGAAATCGACGTTGTGACAAACGTTGAAAATCTTGACGTTGTTGTTGCAGCGTCGTGTTAAATGGTTGTACCTGACGTCAGAATTGGGTCAGTGGGAAGTTGGTATTTGCAACACCCATGACGTCAGATTTCACGTTGTGACACGTGCAGTTTCAATCGCGTTGTGACAAGTCAGATTTCCAATGTTGTCACAAGTCGATTTCAATGTTGTCACAACGTTGAAATCTGACGTCGCTGGCAGCGTCGTGTTCTGGTTTGTACCTGAAACGTCAAATTGGGTCAGTGGGAAGTTGTATTTGCAACACCATGCGTCAGATTTCAACGTTGTCACAACATTGAAGGCATGACGTTTAGTTTTTCACTTTATCACAAGCGTTCATAAAATGGAGTTTTTGTTTTTTACCCTTTTCTTTGCGCAACGCCAAAGAAACGAACATTGCAGTGCATGACACCTTCAGCTTCCAGCTTTGAATGGAGCCATAGCCCGTAGGTCCTGGGGCCAGGCGGAGCACCCGCTGTTCTACGACCGGTGCCATTATCAAAACATTGAAGTTGTATTGCAACATCTTACATTGCACCAGTAACAATAATGCCACAACTTGAAAACACTGTAATTCATAATAATTTATTATCACGTATACGCAGAGCATGATTGCGGCAAAAATATACAAGCAGTATTACAATAATAATATCTTTATTCGTACAAAAAAGGCACACTCAAATACAAACGTAACAATAAATAAAGTAAGAATATCCATTGGAATTGAGAAAATGTATATTAAACAATTGGGAATAAAAGAATTTACCACATGGGTAAAAGTCGTAAATCCCTTTTTGACATCGCTTTTGTGCAAAGCACGAGTAAACAATTCAAATTCAGAAAGTTTTGCTCCAGAGGGAACTGTGGAGCTTCTTCTCTTCAAATATAATTGACTGGCCAAAGGCACCTTTAAGTACAATAACAATCATCATGCAGTGGTTAGTAAAACTGCTGATAATTCTATGCTTGCATACATTAAATGGGCATTAGGAGCATAAAAGGGTATTGAACGCGATAACTTAAACAGTTTATAATAATAAATGTAATTAAAAGTTTTTAAGCTACTGAATGGGGACAATACTTACCCATTGTTACAGATTCATAATTAAGCAACCTCAGGTAAGAATTATGGAGAAGACGAAGAAAACCACAATAAATTTTGCCATAGACATAATAAGTTGACAATTCAATAGGTAGAAATTCAGCACATGACTGGTAAAAGAGTACAATATGGGTATCACTTGGGAAGTCAAACCACTTTTTCTGATAGAATTTCTCCATGAATATATATATATACTGTATATATATATATATATATAATCATATATATATATAATTTAAGAAAATATTCTTTAGCTTGTTATGTCCCACGCGGGATCAATAGAATGATGATGCATAAAGACCTTAAAACAGATGATACTTGACATTATATGAACAGTGCATAAAATTAAATAAAACTGAATTACAATCAGGCAAATCAATGAGAACCAAATATCATATATATGTGTTGTATTCATACAAAGAAAAAATATAAATCTAACATGCATTAAGGATGAAAACACATTTTGAATGCATCTCACGTAAATAATTCAAAGCACAAAAACGAATTTGTTGGTGTTTTCAATCTAATTTCACAAGAAAATAATAATAACTTCATTCTGCATAAAAGTACATGTTAAATATTTTCACAATGTAAACTTAGGCTGGGTTCCAACGCTCAACTTACAATTACTATGCTGCAAATTCTTAATAATCAACGGACGTGGACGCTGGCACACAGCGTGTTTGGCTGTACTTCGTTATTATTACACTAGTACGTGTTCCGTACGTGCGTGCCCGTCACGTGCAAAAAAACAACAACTTTCAAAAAAACACACGAGCCCATTCTTCGCTCCCTCGTAAAATGACGGACTGGATTGGGCATTGTGTTTATTCTAAATAAATGCGCATAAGAAATACGAGAAATTATGAGAATACAGTAAGTCTATCACATCCGGAAAGTCCGTCCGTTGTAACCCGTAATGGGAACCGTGGCTGAGGATCTCTTCCCATACGGCCACGGCCTCACGCAGTTGGTTTGGTAAAGCCAAATGGCCATAACTTGGGAAGGCACTTGTCAAATTAATATCAAACTTGAAAAGGCACACACTCAAGGTCGCCTAGCAATATACTGGCAAGTTTCATCAATTAGATCGGATTCAAGTGGTTTGGTGGCGAGAAACAGCGGTCTACACACACACACACACAACACACACACCATACACACACACAGCTGGAAATTATAGATAGATGAGGGATTGTTCCTGCCCGCCCTCCACACCGATCAGGGCATATTTCAAATGTTGTGATATGGCAGTTGGTCCACATCTGCCCTCTGTTGCTGTTGGTGACTGGTCATGGTACTGTCTGAAAAATAATAAGAATTTTCCTCAACACACTTCGCGGTATATATTGGGCTTTTTTATTTGATTCATCACAAGACTTGCAATGTCAATTACGCTCAAAGTCATGCACATTATAACTGGTCATTTTAGCAGATTCATGTTCCTCTGACATACTTGTATAAAAATTCAGGTTCCTCCAGAAAGGTTTCTCTTCACATTCTTTCCACACAAATTGTATGTGGACATCATAAGCATTGGAGTCAACCCTTATTTTTAGAAATAAAAACAATTTATATTACAACCAGTGTTCGAAGCGCTTTAACAATTTTAAAGTTCCACTGCCCTTAAAAATGCCTCAATTAATATTATTCTTTATTATTAAAGTTATTTTCAAATGTTTTTTGATAATAACCATTTTACCAAAGGAAAACAATTGTGGCACCGAAAAAACTTGAACAACTCCCCAAGTGACAAACGACCGCAAGAAGGCTTCATTGTTACAAGCCGGCAGTTTGTCGGCGGCCAAGGGTTAATATTTTTTTTTTGACAAAACGCACATTTTCGGGCGAACAATAATGACAATTGTTTTGCCTTTTGCCTTTGGTTTTAGGTCAACTCGTTAAAAGAGGACATAAAAATTAATATATTATAAAAAAATATATATATTAATTGAGGCTTTTTTTAAGGCAGTGGAACTTTAAATTTGTTACATTGCGGTAAAAATGCGGTAACTCGTCGGAACCGAACGGCCGAAAGCATTATCCACACCAGAAATAATATTTTTAAAAGGTTTTGAACCAATTAAACATTTGGTCCAAAGTACTTTTTTACAGAGTCGCTTTATTTGCACGAGCGGTGGTTTTTTTTGCACCAAGGCCGCGGAAAAATGATTCATTATTTACCGTCGATTTCTCCACACGATAGGGCCATATCAGGCGACAGCTAAACGTGATTAACGGATTGAAATCGGGTGCCGGAGGATTCGATCGTCAGATGCACGTTCGAGTCGCAACGCTTGAACCACGATCGAGTGCCGAAGGGCCCGGGAGAAGTTTAGCATTGAATTGTAACGATACAGATTCCAGACAACAGTAACGGGAAACACATCATGGCATTCTGTGATCTTTAAAGCGTCCAAAAACAAAAGCTAAGACATAAAATCGATTTATAAATATTATAGCTTACCAAAAAATGATCAACGGCGGAAGATAATTTTAATATAAAAGCGGAAAGTCTTCTGCAGATTAAAAGCGGATTAGTGTGTCATCACTCAGAACAGCTGAAAGTTCACAAGTTTTAAACCAAACTGCAATGGCGGCTCGTGATGCGGAAATAGCAATTAGCCAATCAGAATCTCTCCCTCCAGTGAAAGGCAAAAACAACCACACACGGCACGAGGTGGCAAGGATCACCATGGAAACACAGCGAGGCAGAAAAAACAGTTTTCGATAATCGCGGGGCCGGCGCTGCCGGCTTGTACCACGTCGGATCTGGTTGTACAACCAAGCGGCCGATTCCCGACGTTCGTGATTAATTTCATACTGACGTCGTGTTGCTGCTGGGAAAGTAATTTCGGCGCGCCAGCGGAAGTTGCGGTTATTAAATGCCGCGCACACCAGAAACTGACTACGGATATAGAACAAAGGAAATGACAAGGCGGATAAAGCTGCAAAGGAGGCGGCTGGCCTGCCTATCCCTTGGTAATGCCAGCGCGGAACTACGCAACGGACAAATTAAGCTGCATCAGTATAGCTTGTCAGTATTTATTGCAATTCAAATGCAAGCATCGCTAAATGATCGTAACAAATGGCAGTTGCAGGAGGAACAAGCGGATGAAGACGGACTATGGTCAAACAAAGGGAACGTCATAGCGCTAAACTGAGATCTACCATGGCTTGCACGCATGGCCCATTTGAATGGACATGTGCTGCAAGAGGGGACTGTGAGACAGTAAAAGAATCCTGTATGCACCGGAATTGGGAAAATAGCAGAAAGGGGTTTGTAAAAGCTGCAGGTATGTCAATCAGCATAACCCAAACAGAAAGAGGGAAAAACAAGAGTGATGGGAGCCCCTCCACGCCTTGGGGGCCGTTTGTACACGCTACAAATAGATTTCATAAAAATGCCTCCATCATGCGGGTTCAGCATGTTTTTGGTAGTGGTAGACATGTTCACCAAGTGGGTAGAGGCATACCCATGTGCACAGGCTGATGCTGCTACCGTGGTAAAGCACCTGCTAAAAACTTTTTCTACCGATTTGGCATCCTTTATAAGGTGTCCCACGATTCAGGGGGACACTTTACGGGGAAGTGGACACAAGGCAGCCATGCAAAGCACTGGGAATTAAACAACTTGAATTGTGTTTATCACCCAGAGTCAGCAGGGGCTGTAGAACGGCAGAACGGATCTTTTAAGACAAATGGCAAAAAAATAATTAAGCGGAAACGGGGTTTAAATGGCCAGATGCATTACCCTGGCATAATGATCATGCGATCGCAGTAAAACCAGAAAACAGGGTTATCCCCTCATGAAATACTAATGGGAAGGCCGATGCGGGCTGCCCGTGACTGCCCCCACAAACATGAATAAGCTGAATATTAACAATGATGGACGAGAACTTTGGCTGACATTTGTAAACAGCTTCTGGCATAGGAATCGCAAAGGGCGATACCACACAAGTAAAAAGAGGCCCTACCCGAACCAGTGAAGAGGCGTACCACGCCTTCCAGCCCAGGAAGACTAATACTGATAAATACACTTCACAAAGGAAAAAGCCTTGGAACCTCGGTGGGAACGGAACCATTTTCAGGTACTGCTGACCACTCCGACCGCGGTAAAGTGCGAAAGGTAAATAGCCTGGATAACGCCACACATTGTAAGCTTGCAATACCGCAGAGATAGGGGCAACATGAAACAAACACCTATCTTACCACGAGCCGCGATTCTTTGCGGGCACTAGTTTGCATATGGGTAATTCGCAATGCCGACTGTAAACGTGATGATGAAGGAATCACTAAATAGCGAACGAGTCGCAGCTCTAATACTTAACGCGTGCACATGAGAGAAAAGGAAACAACAACACAACAACAACACAACACAATACCCTGGCCTATTTGGATCCGTGTGCGTTAGATATGACCTTTTGCTTCGGTTGTTTTTTAAACGTTGGTGCGGTGTATAAACACGATGGGTTTTAATTTCTATCTTGTGAATATTACTTAAAAAGCGTGCACATGAGAGAATAGGAAACAACAAAACAACACAATACCTGGCCAATTGGGTGAATCCGTGTCCGTTGGCTATGACCCTTTTGGCTTCCGTTTTTGTTTTGTTTCCTGTTTTTTTTGTTTCCGGTTTTTGTCATCGGGAATGATGCATGCCGGGAGATAAGGCATCATCGAGACATGAAAGACCCAAATAAATCAGACATGGTGTATATTTCCTCCACTGATTTTAATAAAGATATCTCCCGCATGCACAAAAAATAATTTTTAAATCGTGATTACGTTATTTGACCGCTGATCCCGAATCCAGGCCGAAGTAACCGGAATTGCGTATACAGTTTTGAACAAGTTATAGGTAAAGTCAGAAGCGAATGTAAGAAGAATTCTACATTCGTCTAGTATTTATTTTTTAGATGAGATCCTGTTCTAGGCGGTGTAGTTGTCCGTTGTGAAGGTAATGTTGAGGTAATATTTATTTTTTAAGTGAGATCCTGTTTCTAGCGGTGTAGTTGTCGTTGTGAAGGTAATGTTGAGGGTATAATGTTGAGGTAATATTTATTTTTTTAGATGATAGTCCTTTTCTAGGCAGTGTAGTTGTCGTTTGTGAAGGTGATGTTGAGGAATTTTTTTTTTTTTTCAGATTGATATCCTGTTCTAGGTGGTATAGTTGTTGTTGTGAATAATGTTGAGGTATAATGTTGAGGTATATATTATTTTTTCAGTGATATCTGTTCTAGTGGTATAGTTTGTTGTTGTGAAGGTATGTTGAGGTATAATGTTGAGGTAATATAATATATTTTAGATGAAGTCCTGTCTAGGTGGTGTAGTTCGTTGTTGTGAAGGTAATGTTGAGGTATAATGTTGAGGTAATATTAATTTTTTTAGATGCAATCCTGTTTAGGTGGTGTAGTTGTTGTGAAGGTATGTTAATGGTAATATTTATTTTTTCAGATGAGATCCTGTTCTAGGCTGGTGTAGTTGTTGTTGTGAGGTAATTGTTGAGGTATAATGTTGAGGTAATATGTTAATTTTTTAGATGAGATCCCTGTTCTTAGCGGGTGTAGTTGGCGTTGTGAAGGGTAATGTTAAGGTAATATTTATTTTTTTCAGATGAGATCCTGTTCTAGGGCGTGTCAGTTGTTTGTTGTGAAAAGGTAAAATGTTGAGGTTAATGTTGAGGTAATATTATTTTTTTAGAATGAGATCCTGTTCTAGGCGGTGTAAGTTGGCGTTGTGAAGTAATGTTAGGTAATATTTTATTTTTTCAGATGAGATCCTGTTCTAGGCGGTGTAGTTGTTGTGTGAAGGTAAATGTTGAGGTATAATGTTGAGGTAATATTTATTTTTTCAGATACATCCTGTTCCTAGGCGGTGTAAGTTGTCGTTGTGAGGTAATGTTAAGGTAATATTTATTTTTTCAGATGAGATCCTGTTCTAGGCGGTGTAGTTGTTTTGAAAGGTAATGTTGAGGTCTAAATATTTGAGGTATTATTAATTTTTTTAGATGAGATCCTGTTCTAGGCGGTGTATTTGCGTTGTGAAGGTAATGTTAGGTAATATTTATTTTTTCAGATGCCGATCCTGTTCTAGCGGTGTAGTTTTGTGTGAAGGTAATGTTGAGGTATATGTTTGAGGTAATATTAATTTTAGAATGAGATCCGACCCAATTCTGACGTCAGGATAGAACTGGCAAACGACATTGCAACAACGTTGTGTGCCTGCTGGGCTGTCTCTTGTTTAATGGGTGAATAAATGTACATGCGCTGTGAGTTACTTTGATAGTCAGGGTTTTCTTTTATTTT
>CM068960.1:63300667-63314435 GCA_035128595.1 Eptatretus atami | reverse complement strand
TGAGGGTGATGCTGGCGTTTGTTGTAGTTTTTGAGGATTTAAAAATACAAGACCTGACTATCAACAGTAACTCACAGCGCATGTACATTTATTCACCCCATGTAAACAAGAGACAGCCAGCAGGGCACACAACGTTGTTGCAATGTCGTTTGCCCCAGTTCTAAATCGCTGAGTCAGAATTGGTCAGTTGGAAGTTGTTGTTGCAAACACCCAATGCGTCGGTTTTCAACGTGGTGACAACATGGAAATCTGACGTTGTGACAAACGTTGAAATCTGAGTTGTTGCAGCGTCGTGTTCTGGTTGTACCTGAACGTCGAATTGGGTGCAGTGGGAAGTTGTATTTGCAAACACCCCATGACGTCAAGATTTCAACGTTGTGACAACGTCAGATTTTCAATGTTGTGGACAACGTCAGATTTCAAATTGTTGTCCACAACGTTGAAATCTGACGTCGTTGCAGCGTCGTGTTCTGGTTGTACCTGAGTCAGAATAGGGTCAGTGGGAAGTTTGTATTGCAACACCTATGAGGTCAGATTTCAACGTTGGTCACAACATTGAAGGCATGACGTTAGTTTTTCAACTTTTATCAAACGTTCATAAAAATGACGTTTATTGTTTTTACCATTTTCTTTGCACGCAAATAAAACGAACATTGCAGTGCATGACACCCTTCAGCTTTCAGGCCTTGATGGAGCCCTCGAACCGTAGGTCTGGGGCCAGCGGAGACCGCTGTTCTACGGTGCCATTATCAAAACATTGAAGTTGTATTGCAACATCATTACAATTGTCACAAAACAGCATAATGACCACAACTTGAAAACAACTGGTTAATTCATAATCATTTATTATCAGTATCACGCAGAGCATTCAATTGCGGCAAATATACAGAGCAGTATTACAATAATATAACGTACAATAAATAATAGTAGATACCTTGCAATTGAGAAACATAATACTAAAAATTGGAATAAAAAGAAATACACATGTTTGGTAAAAGTCGTAAATACCTTTTTGACAAATTCACTTGGGTTGGCAACCGCACAGTTAACAATTTCAAATTCCAGAAAGTTGCTGGCCTCTCATGCCAGAGAGGACTGTGGAGCTTCTTCTGCTCAAATATAAATTGACTGCACAAAGGCACCTTAGTACCAATAAACATCATCATGCAGTGTTAGAAAAACTGCTGATAATTCTATGCCTTGCATATCGTGATTAAATGGGCATTAGGAGCATAAAGGTATTGACCGATAACTTACATTTATATAAAAATGTAATAAAAGTTTTAGCTACTGATGACATACTACCCATTGTACACAAGATTCATAATTAAGCAACCTCAGGTAAGAATTATGAGAAGACGAAGAACCACAATATAAATTTTGCTATAAACGACATAATAGTTGCATTCAATAGGTAGAAATTCAGCAATGACTGGTAAAAAGAGGACAATATGGGTCCCCTTGGGAAGTCAAACACCTTTCTGAAATAGATTTTCCTCCATGATATATATATATAATTTAGAAATATTTTTACTTGTTATCGTCCCACAGCAGGCATCAATAGAATGAGATGCCATAGCAGACTTAAACAGATGATACTTGACATGATATGAACAGTGCATAAATTTAAATAAAACTGAATTAGCAACAGGGCAAATCAATGAACCAAATATATATATATAATATATTATATATAATTATATTGTGTGTGTAATTCATACAAAGAAAAAATATAAATCTAACTCATTAAGTTGAAAACACAATTTTGGAATGCATCTCACATAATAATTGGCAAAAGCAAAAAAAATTAATTTGTTTGGGTGTTTTCAATCTTAATTTCACAAGAGAGAAAATAACTTCATTCTGGCAATAAAAGTACATGTAAATTATTTTCACAATGTAAACTTAGGCTAGGGTTTCGCACATACAACATTACAATTAACTATGGGGCTGCAAATTCTTAATAATCGAGGACGTGGACGCTGGCACAGCGTGTTGGCTGTTACTCGTTATTATACACTAGTAGCGTGTCCGTAGCGTTGCGTGCCCGTACTGCAAAAAACAACGAACTTCAAACAACCACACAGGCCATTCTTCGCTCGTCGTAAATGACGACTGGATTGGGGCCTTGTGTTTATCTATAAATGCGCATAAGAAATCAAGAATTATGAGAATAACAGTAAGTCATCCATATCCGGAAGTCCGTACGTTGTAACCCCGTAATGGGGAACGCGGCTGAGGATCTCTTCCCCATCGGCCACAACCTACGCAGTTGTTTGGTAAACAAATTTTGGCCATAACTTGGAAGCACTTGTCCAATTAATATCAAACCTTGAAAAGGCACACACTCAGGTCCCAGCAATATAGCTGGCAAGTTTCAATTAGATCGGATCAGTGGTTGTTCGAGAAACAGCGGTCTCACACAGCACACACACACACACACACACACACACAGACACACACACTCACACACACACCACACTGCTCGGATATTATAGATAGATGAAGGCTTTGTTCCTGCCTGCACCTCCACACCGATCAGGGGCATATTTAAATTGTTGTGATAATGGCAGTGTCCACATCTGCCCCTGTTGCTGTTGGCTGAACTGGCCATGGTACTGTCTGAAAAATAATAAGAATTTCCACTTCGTATATATTGGGCTTTATGATCATCAAACAAGACTTGCAATGTGAATTACGCTCAAGTCATGCAATTTAACTGTCATTTAGCAAGAATTCATTTCCTTGACAACTTTATAAAAAATTTTTTTTCAGGTTTCCAGAAAGGGTCTCTTCCATTCTTTCCACACAAATTGTATGTGCATCATAGCATTGGACATCACCTTAATTTTTGAAAATAAAAACAATTTATTACAACCAAGTGTTCAAAAGCAGCTTGTAACATTTTTAAGTTCCACTGCCCTTAAAAAGCCTAATTAATTATTATTCTAGAATACTAAAAATTAAAGTTAATTTTCCATGTTTTTTGAGACCATTTTACCCAAGGAAAACAATTGTGCACCGAAAACTTGAACAACTCCCAAGTGACAACATACCGCAATGAAGGCTTCATTGTTAGCAAGCGGCAGTTTGTCGGCGGCCAAAGGGTTTAATATATATTTTTTTTTGACAAAACTCACATTTTTCGGCGACAATAACTGACAATTGTTTTCCTTTTGCCTTGGTTTTAGGCTAACTCGTTAAAAGAGGACATAAAAAAATTATTATAAAAATATATATATTAATTGAGGCTTTTTTAAGGCAGTGGAACTTTAAATTTGTTACATTGTGGTACAATGACGGTAACTGCGTCGGACCCCAACGGCCGAAGCATTATCCACAGCAGAAAAATATTTTTAAAAAGGTTCTGAACCAATTAAACTTGTGGCAAAGTAATTTTTGCAAGAGTTCCTTTATTTACCACATGACACGGTGTTTTTTTTTCAACCAGGCCCCGCGGAAAATGAATTGATTAATTATTTTAACCGTCGATTTGGTACACACGATCAGGGCCATGTCAGCGAACAGCTAAACGTGATAAACGAAACGACGAATCGGGTGCCAGAGGATTCGATCGTCAGATGCTCTTGCGCCGGTCCAACGCTCGAAACCACGATCGAGTGGGCCCGCAGGGCCCGGGAGAGTTTACATGAATGTAAATATCGACTTTCCAGCACACCAGTATACAGGAACACAATCATGGATCTGTGATCTTTAAAACGTCCAAAAACAAAAGTTTAAGACATAAAATCGATTATAATATTATTTACTTACCAAAAATGATCACGGCGGAAGATAATTTTTATACTATAAAAGCGGAAGTTCTTCTGGCAGATTAAGCGGATTGTGTGTCACACTCAGAAACAGCTGAAAGTTCACGAGTTTTAAACCAAACCTTGGCGCCAAATGGCGGCTCGTGGATGCGGAAATAGGAATTATCCAATCAGAATCTTCTCTCAGTGAAAGGCAAACACAACCAGCACACGTCACGAGGTGGAAAAGCGTCACCATGGCAACACACGAGGCAGAAAAAAAAAGTTTTCGATAATCGCGGGGCGCGCTGCGGCTTTTGTTACCACGTCGTGATCTGGTTTGTAGCACCAAGCGGCCGATTCCCGACCGTCGTGAATCTTTCATACTGACGGTTCGTGTGCCTGCTGGGAGGGACCCTAACTAAAAAACTACTTTACCAGATATATACTGTTCTATAGGAACTGTATGTTTGAGTGCCCATGGCTTCCAATTTCGTAACAATATATCTGCCCTTCACCCCAACCTCCCTGCGAAATTGTTTTTTCAATGTCTCGCCACCCAACACCGATAAGACAGTGAGTAGTGGCGCCAATGATGACAGCCGTTGAGTCTAGGCTAGGGAAGACGTGTAAACAGAGACAAGGCACAGGTGAGCATGATCAGCCCATAACGGGTCACTTTCTAACAGCGAAGATTTTAGACATTTAGACAAAACATTGTTCGTGGTTCACTGAATAGGAAACCCGCGCAAACAGAAGGGGTTTAAACATTATCTTACCTTAAGAAAAAGGCAAGCGGAGACTGGAGACTGGTACCTGGCACAAAAGTGTGGAAACCGGCCTACCATCACTGTCTGGTTTGTGGTAAGGACGTAATAGCAATGGACCAATCATGTTTGGGGATGTACCTCAGGCTGCTCAGGTAATCCTCGGCGGCACGTGGATAGCACTGGACGCAATCATGTTCGATGATGTACTCAGGCTGCATTTCTCACACTTGGCCAGCCTCCGCTGCACACTTTTTTAAGCCGCCTCTATAATTTTGCTCATTCGTTCTTGATTAGCGGACATAAAAAGTTATAGCGATCAAGAAAGTCATTATTAAAAGTAACAATATAGGCTAGTTTCGTGGACCGTTTGACGCTTCGTCTGCGGAGATAATAAACACTTAGCTCCATTATAGTATGAGATAATGGGAAGATATATATTGTTACGGCTGTTGGAAATTGCAGAGCACCATATAGGTTCCTTAGATCAGTTATCCGATAGTCCTGTGGTTCAGATAGATTTCCCCACCCGAGTCTAAGGGATTTATTCGTGTGATCAGGGCTGTGATCTTTGAGTTAGCCGTTATTCTTTGCTATTCGTTATTTTGGACGCAAACACTTCACAACAACCACCTCCACCACCAACATCGCTCTCATTCACTGCTTCCAACAACAACCACCTCCACCACCAACATGCGCTCTGACCAACCGCTCACAACAACCACCTCCACCACCAAATCGCTCTCATCAACCCGCATTCACAACAACCCCTCACCAACCCACATCGCTCTCATTATCAACCCCGCTCACAACAGCCTACCTCCACCACCAAGCATCGGCTCTCAGATCAACCGCTTCACATAAGCAACACCTCCACCACCAACATCCTCTTCACAACGCCTTCACACAACCGCCTCCTCCACAACCGGCCCCTCACTACAACCCCTCCTCCACAGCGCATACACAGCCACCATCTCTTAACCGCATCTCCCCAATACCCAACAAGGAAACAAACATCGCTTCACCTTCAAAGTCCGGCGGGCACCGCCATCGTTGCGGCCGGCAACGGTGAGATCGCGCTAAACAAATGCGGTGGTTTCGCTTGTTCCTTAGCACGGTGATTTCTACCCGACGTCCGCTTCTCCCCTCAGGCGTCGATGATTTTGTTTATCCTAGCTGTCCTACCGGTCCACCCAAGCGTTCACGTCCGCTTCGCCCGAACGCTCGCCTCGAATTCGGATCAGGAGAAGCGAGAGGGGGCGGAGACCAGTGGGGGTCAAGAGGTGAAAGTGCGGAGCATCAGATCTCGGCCTCACACGAACCCTAATAAAAAGGCGCGCAGAGCGCCATTCAGTCAGTCGGAGTCGGTCGGGTGAAGAGCGGAGCTCGAGTCCAGTGGGGGGCCAGCTGGAGTCCGGGTTCGCAGAAGGATACAGAGGCGGGAAGGCACAGCGGGACAGGCCGTGCCATGCATAACGGCGCGTTCAAATGTGGGACGTGGAGACGCCAGCAAGGCACACAACGTTTGTTGCAACGTCGTTTTGCAGTTTCTACTCCTTACGTCCAGAATTTTGGGTCAGTGGGAAGTTGTTTTTGCCAACACCCATGACGTTCGGTTTTCAACGTTGTGACAACATTGAAATCTGACGTGTGACAACGTTGAAATCTGACGTTGTGACAACGTTGAAATCTGAAGTTGTGACAACCTTGGAAATCTGACGTTGTGACAACGTTGAAATCGACGTTGTGACAAACGTTGAAAATCTTGACGTTGTTGTTGCAGCGTCGTGTTAAATGGTTGTACCTGACGTCAGAATTGGGTCAGTGGGAAGTTGGTATTTGCAACACCCATGACGTCAGATTTCACGTTGTGACACGTGCAGTTTCAATCGCGTTGTGACAAGTCAGATTTCCAATGTTGTCACAAGTCGATTTCAATGTTGTCACAACGTTGAAATCTGACGTCGCTGGCAGCGTCGTGTTCTGGTTTGTACCTGAAACGTCAAATTGGGTCAGTGGGAAGTTGTATTTGCAACACCATGCGTCAGATTTCAACGTTGTCACAACATTGAAGGCATGACGTTTAGTTTTTCACTTTATCACAAGCGTTCATAAAATGGAGTTTTTGTTTTTTACCCTTTTCTTTGCGCAACGCCAAAGAAACGAACATTGCAGTGCATGACACCTTCAGCTTCCAGCTTTGAATGGAGCCATAGCCCGTAGGTCCTGGGGCCAGGCGGAGCACCCGCTGTTCTACGACCGGTGCCATTATCAAAACATTGAAGTTGTATTGCAACATCTTACATTGCACCAGTAACAATAATGCCACAACTTGAAAACACTGTAATTCATAATAATTTATTATCACGTATACGCAGAGCATGATTGCGGCAAAAATATACAAGCAGTATTACAATAATAATATCTTTATTCGTACAAAAAAGGCACACTCAAATACAAACGTAACAATAAATAAAGTAAGAATATCCATTGGAATTGAGAAAATGTATATTAAACAATTGGGAATAAAAGAATTTACCACATGGGTAAAAGTCGTAAATCCCTTTTTGACATCGCTTTTGTGCAAAGCACGAGTAAACAATTCAAATTCAGAAAGTTTTGCTCCAGAGGGAACTGTGGAGCTTCTTCTCTTCAAATATAATTGACTGGCCAAAGGCACCTTTAAGTACAATAACAATCATCATGCAGTGGTTAGTAAAACTGCTGATAATTCTATGCTTGCATACATTAAATGGGCATTAGGAGCATAAAAGGGTATTGAACGCGATAACTTAAACAGTTTATAATAATAAATGTAATTAAAAGTTTTTAAGCTACTGAATGGGGACAATACTTACCCATTGTTACAGATTCATAATTAAGCAACCTCAGGTAAGAATTATGGAGAAGACGAAGAAAACCACAATAAATTTTGCCATAGACATAATAAGTTGACAATTCAATAGGTAGAAATTCAGCACATGACTGGTAAAAGAGTACAATATGGGTATCACTTGGGAAGTCAAACCACTTTTTCTGATAGAATTTCTCCATGAATATATATATATACTGTATATATATATATATATATAATCATATATATATATAATTTAAGAAAATATTCTTTAGCTTGTTATGTCCCACGCGGGATCAATAGAATGATGATGCATAAAGACCTTAAAACAGATGATACTTGACATTATATGAACAGTGCATAAAATTAAATAAAACTGAATTACAATCAGGCAAATCAATGAGAACCAAATATCATATATATGTGTTGTATTCATACAAAGAAAAAATATAAATCTAACATGCATTAAGGATGAAAACACATTTTGAATGCATCTCACGTAAATAATTCAAAGCACAAAAACGAATTTGTTGGTGTTTTCAATCTAATTTCACAAGAAAATAATAATAACTTCATTCTGCATAAAAGTACATGTTAAATATTTTCACAATGTAAACTTAGGCTGGGTTCCAACGCTCAACTTACAATTACTATGCTGCAAATTCTTAATAATCAACGGACGTGGACGCTGGCACACAGCGTGTTTGGCTGTACTTCGTTATTATTACACTAGTACGTGTTCCGTACGTGCGTGCCCGTCACGTGCAAAAAAACAACAACTTTCAAAAAAACACACGAGCCCATTCTTCGCTCCCTCGTAAAATGACGGACTGGATTGGGCATTGTGTTTATTCTAAATAAATGCGCATAAGAAATACGAGAAATTATGAGAATACAGTAAGTCTATCACATCCGGAAAGTCCGTCCGTTGTAACCCGTAATGGGAACCGTGGCTGAGGATCTCTTCCCATACGGCCACGGCCTCACGCAGTTGGTTTGGTAAAGCCAAATGGCCATAACTTGGGAAGGCACTTGTCAAATTAATATCAAACTTGAAAAGGCACACACTCAAGGTCGCCTAGCAATATACTGGCAAGTTTCATCAATTAGATCGGATTCAAGTGGTTTGGTGGCGAGAAACAGCGGTCTACACACACACACACACAACACACACACCATACACACACACAGCTGGAAATTATAGATAGATGAGGGATTGTTCCTGCCCGCCCTCCACACCGATCAGGGCATATTTCAAATGTTGTGATATGGCAGTTGGTCCACATCTGCCCTCTGTTGCTGTTGGTGACTGGTCATGGTACTGTCTGAAAAATAATAAGAATTTTCCTCAACACACTTCGCGGTATATATTGGGCTTTTTTATTTGATTCATCACAAGACTTGCAATGTCAATTACGCTCAAAGTCATGCACATTATAACTGGTCATTTTAGCAGATTCATGTTCCTCTGACATACTTGTATAAAAATTCAGGTTCCTCCAGAAAGGTTTCTCTTCACATTCTTTCCACACAAATTGTATGTGGACATCATAAGCATTGGAGTCAACCCTTATTTTTAGAAATAAAAACAATTTATATTACAACCAGTGTTCGAAGCGCTTTAACAATTTTAAAGTTCCACTGCCCTTAAAAATGCCTCAATTAATATTATTCTTTATTATTAAAGTTATTTTCAAATGTTTTTTGATAATAACCATTTTACCAAAGGAAAACAATTGTGGCACCGAAAAAACTTGAACAACTCCCCAAGTGACAAACGACCGCAAGAAGGCTTCATTGTTACAAGCCGGCAGTTTGTCGGCGGCCAAGGGTTAATATTTTTTTTTTGACAAAACGCACATTTTCGGGCGAACAATAATGACAATTGTTTTGCCTTTTGCCTTTGGTTTTAGGTCAACTCGTTAAAAGAGGACATAAAAATTAATATATTATAAAAAAATATATATATTAATTGAGGCTTTTTTTAAGGCAGTGGAACTTTAAATTTGTTACATTGCGGTAAAAATGCGGTAACTCGTCGGAACCGAACGGCCGAAAGCATTATCCACACCAGAAATAATATTTTTAAAAGGTTTTGAACCAATTAAACATTTGGTCCAAAGTACTTTTTTACAGAGTCGCTTTATTTGCACGAGCGGTGGTTTTTTTTGCACCAAGGCCGCGGAAAAATGATTCATTATTTACCGTCGATTTCTCCACACGATAGGGCCATATCAGGCGACAGCTAAACGTGATTAACGGATTGAAATCGGGTGCCGGAGGATTCGATCGTCAGATGCACGTTCGAGTCGCAACGCTTGAACCACGATCGAGTGCCGAAGGGCCCGGGAGAAGTTTAGCATTGAATTGTAACGATACAGATTCCAGACAACAGTAACGGGAAACACATCATGGCATTCTGTGATCTTTAAAGCGTCCAAAAACAAAAGCTAAGACATAAAATCGATTTATAAATATTATAGCTTACCAAAAAATGATCAACGGCGGAAGATAATTTTAATATAAAAGCGGAAAGTCTTCTGCAGATTAAAAGCGGATTAGTGTGTCATCACTCAGAACAGCTGAAAGTTCACAAGTTTTAAACCAAACTGCAATGGCGGCTCGTGATGCGGAAATAGCAATTAGCCAATCAGAATCTCTCCCTCCAGTGAAAGGCAAAAACAACCACACACGGCACGAGGTGGCAAGGATCACCATGGAAACACAGCGAGGCAGAAAAAACAGTTTTCGATAATCGCGGGGCCGGCGCTGCCGGCTTGTACCACGTCGGATCTGGTTGTACAACCAAGCGGCCGATTCCCGACGTTCGTGATTAATTTCATACTGACGTCGTGTTGCTGCTGGGAAAGTAATTTCGGCGCGCCAGCGGAAGTTGCGGTTATTAAATGCCGCGCACACCAGAAACTGACTACGGATATAGAACAAAGGAAATGACAAGGCGGATAAAGCTGCAAAGGAGGCGGCTGGCCTGCCTATCCCTTGGTAATGCCAGCGCGGAACTACGCAACGGACAAATTAAGCTGCATCAGTATAGCTTGTCAGTATTTATTGCAATTCAAATGCAAGCATCGCTAAATGATCGTAACAAATGGCAGTTGCAGGAGGAACAAGCGGATGAAGACGGACTATGGTCAAACAAAGGGAACGTCATAGCGCTAAACTGAGATCTACCATGGCTTGCACGCATGGCCCATTTGAATGGACATGTGCTGCAAGAGGGGACTGTGAGACAGTAAAAGAATCCTGTATGCACCGGAATTGGGAAAATAGCAGAAAGGGGTTTGTAAAAGCTGCAGGTATGTCAATCAGCATAACCCAAACAGAAAGAGGGAAAAACAAGAGTGATGGGAGCCCCTCCACGCCTTGGGGGCCGTTTGTACACGCTACAAATAGATTTCATAAAAATGCCTCCATCATGCGGGTTCAGCATGTTTTTGGTAGTGGTAGACATGTTCACCAAGTGGGTAGAGGCATACCCATGTGCACAGGCTGATGCTGCTACCGTGGTAAAGCACCTGCTAAAAACTTTTTCTACCGATTTGGCATCCTTTATAAGGTGTCCCACGATTCAGGGGGACACTTTACGGGGAAGTGGACACAAGGCAGCCATGCAAAGCACTGGGAATTAAACAACTTGAATTGTGTTTATCACCCAGAGTCAGCAGGGGCTGTAGAACGGCAGAACGGATCTTTTAAGACAAATGGCAAAAAAATAATTAAGCGGAAACGGGGTTTAAATGGCCAGATGCATTACCCTGGCATAATGATCATGCGATCGCAGTAAAACCAGAAAACAGGGTTATCCCCTCATGAAATACTAATGGGAAGGCCGATGCGGGCTGCCCGTGACTGCCCCCACAAACATGAATAAGCTGAATATTAACAATGATGGACGAGAACTTTGGCTGACATTTGTAAACAGCTTCTGGCATAGGAATCGCAAAGGGCGATACCACACAAGTAAAAAGAGGCCCTACCCGAACCAGTGAAGAGGCGTACCACGCCTTCCAGCCCAGGAAGACTAATACTGATAAATACACTTCACAAAGGAAAAAGCCTTGGAACCTCGGTGGGAACGGAACCATTTTCAGGTACTGCTGACCACTCCGACCGCGGTAAAGTGCGAAAGGTAAATAGCCTGGATAACGCCACACATTGTAAGCTTGCAATACCGCAGAGATAGGGGCAACATGAAACAAACACCTATCTTACCACGAGCCGCGATTCTTTGCGGGCACTAGTTTGCATATGGGTAATTCGCAATGCCGACTGTAAACGTGATGATGAAGGAATCACTAAATAGCGAACGAGTCGCAGCTCTAATACTTAACGCGTGCACATGAGAGAAAAGGAAACAACAACACAACAACAACACAACACAATACCCTGGCCTATTTGGATCCGTGTGCGTTAGATATGACCTTTTGCTTCGGTTGTTTTTTAAACGTTGGTGCGGTGTATAAACACGATGGGTTTTAATTTCTATCTTGTGAATATTACTTAAAAAGCGTGCACATGAGAGAATAGGAAACAACAAAACAACACAATACCTGGCCAATTGGGTGAATCCGTGTCCGTTGGCTATGACCCTTTTGGCTTCCGTTTTTGTTTTGTTTCCTGTTTTTTTTGTTTCCGGTTTTTGTCATCGGGAATGATGCATGCCGGGAGATAAGGCATCATCGAGACATGAAAGACCCAAATAAATCAGACATGGTGTATATTTCCTCCACTGATTTTAATAAAGATATCTCCCGCATGCACAAAAAATAATTTTTAAATCGTGATTACGTTATTTGACCGCTGATCCCGAATCCAGGCCGAAGTAACCGGAATTGCGTATACAGTTTTGAACAAGTTATAGGTAAAGTCAGAAGCGAATGTAAGAAGAATTCTACATTCGTCTAGTATTTATTTTTTAGATGAGATCCTGTTCTAGGCGGTGTAGTTGTCCGTTGTGAAGGTAATGTTGAGGTAATATTTATTTTTTAAGTGAGATCCTGTTTCTAGCGGTGTAGTTGTCGTTGTGAAGGTAATGTTGAGGGTATAATGTTGAGGTAATATTTATTTTTTTAGATGATAGTCCTTTTCTAGGCAGTGTAGTTGTCGTTTGTGAAGGTGATGTTGAGGAATTTTTTTTTTTTTTCAGATTGATATCCTGTTCTAGGTGGTATAGTTGTTGTTGTGAATAATGTTGAGGTATAATGTTGAGGTATATATTATTTTTTCAGTGATATCTGTTCTAGTGGTATAGTTTGTTGTTGTGAAGGTATGTTGAGGTATAATGTTGAGGTAATATAATATATTTTAGATGAAGTCCTGTCTAGGTGGTGTAGTTCGTTGTTGTGAAGGTAATGTTGAGGTATAATGTTGAGGTAATATTAATTTTTTTAGATGCAATCCTGTTTAGGTGGTGTAGTTGTTGTGAAGGTATGTTAATGGTAATATTTATTTTTTCAGATGAGATCCTGTTCTAGGCTGGTGTAGTTGTTGTTGTGAGGTAATTGTTGAGGTATAATGTTGAGGTAATATGTTAATTTTTTAGATGAGATCCCTGTTCTTAGCGGGTGTAGTTGGCGTTGTGAAGGGTAATGTTAAGGTAATATTTATTTTTTTCAGATGAGATCCTGTTCTAGGGCGTGTCAGTTGTTTGTTGTGAAAAGGTAAAATGTTGAGGTTAATGTTGAGGTAATATTATTTTTTTAGAATGAGATCCTGTTCTAGGCGGTGTAAGTTGGCGTTGTGAAGTAATGTTAGGTAATATTTTATTTTTTCAGATGAGATCCTGTTCTAGGCGGTGTAGTTGTTGTGTGAAGGTAAATGTTGAGGTATAATGTTGAGGTAATATTTATTTTTTCAGATACATCCTGTTCCTAGGCGGTGTAAGTTGTCGTTGTGAGGTAATGTTAAGGTAATATTTATTTTTTCAGATGAGATCCTGTTCTAGGCGGTGTAGTTGTTTTGAAAGGTAATGTTGAGGTCTAAATATTTGAGGTATTATTAATTTTTTTAGATGAGATCCTGTTCTAGGCGGTGTATTTGCGTTGTGAAGGTAATGTTAGGTAATATTTATTTTTTCAGATGCCGATCCTGTTCTAGCGGTGTAGTTTTGTGTGAAGGTAATGTTGAGGTATATGTTTGAGGTAATATTAATTTTAGAATGAGATCCCCTTCACCTCGCTTCCTCACGCCGACGCCATGGTGGGCGGAGTTCAAGGAGGAGCCTCGCGGCGGCCCTCAACCAATCAGCGTGCTACGGGTGGGGTGGCCGCCGCTCAGCCAATCGGACCCCACGACGGTGAGAAAGGCAGTCCATGTGATGTCACCACACCCCCGGGCCAATCGTCGGACTTGCCGCTCGTTTTGGCCAGTGACAG
>CM068960.1:63286909-63297411 GCA_035128595.1 Eptatretus atami | reverse complement strand
CCCTTTTCACGTATGGGTCGTATCTCAGGTTCCCCTTGAATTGTCACGTCCAATGCAGATATTATGTTTCTCTGGTAGGCTGTTCCAGGGTGTCACGACTCTCTTATTTACTTTGATCGTATTTACTACTTTTTCGTTAGCTTTTGGGTGTGACTCCGGAGGACTCGGTTAGGTTTAATAAAAAAAGAGCATTCCAATCTGTTCGGTAATCACCGTGGAAATACTTGAAAGTCTTTATCGAGTCCATCTTGTTCCTCCTGGATTTGAGGGAATCCAATTCAACTTCTCCTGGAGTAAGTTTCAAGCACTTCCTTTGGACTTTCTCTAAGTTTGTGATGTCCTTTACTAACAAGGGATTCCATACCATAGAAGCACATTCCCACACAGGATGTAGCACAGAGGTATACAGAGGAGTAAGTTTATGCTTAGAAAAACCACTGAAACATCTTTTAAACATTCCAATTTTATGGTGTGCTTTCTTGACAAGCACATTGATATTGTTGCGGTTCTGGAAACCGCATCCCTCCAACCAGTGCTGGATTAACCATTAGGCAGACAAGGCATGTGCCTTAGGGCCAGCCAAAAATTTGGGCCAAACAAATTATTTTCACATAAATCCTGTTTTTGTATTAATATTCTGTATCTTGAATCAGTTATTTTTTGCTGGGGTATTTTCCATGAGCCGAGATCGTAATTAAATTTTTTTCAAGGCCATTCTCTATAAATTTCATAAATTGTGCTTAGGGCCAGAGGCTTAATCGGCACTTGCCTCCAACACACATAGAGCCACATATTAGTGGTCCAGTCAGTTATTTCATTATGTACTTTCAGATGTCCTACCTTTTTTGGCTAATGAGCGAACAGACAGTGTGTTGTGTAACAACTATAGCGCGTTTATTTAAACTCTGAACTTCATTCGTACTCTCCTTTTCTCTATATCTCTCAGGGAACCAAGGCAAGGGGTATCGCTGTGAGTCAGCAGGCGCTCAATCTCGGACATAACTCTTTAAAAACCACAGCCGGCCCGACCGCGAAGAATGCTTCCTCACAGAACCAAGGGCCAATCTGAAGCCAATATAAACAACGATGACCCCCACCGCGCCACATGTCAGTGCGATCAGAGGCAAAACCAACCCCAAATGCTAACAACATATCAGTATGCATGGAGCACATTCTTCACTCAAATTCCATAATAATACAATCTGTCCCGTTCAATCCGATCTTCCGGCTAAGTAATGATCAATCCTTTCCTCAATCCTGACAGATCAGGCTGGCAACCGTGCACCCACTGCCTCTGATAAACCGGAATAGGATGGTCGATGGGGGCGGACCCGCACGCTGACACCATGTAACTGGTGACCCCCGCGCGCACTGCTACAGGGCATGCTGATGGCGGCGGATCCCCGCGTGGCTAATAATGTCAATGGGGAACCGGTGCCGTACGGGCATGCTCGATAGCGGCGACCCGCACCGGACCAACTGTACATGTGATCCCGCCGCACTGTAAACGGGGCATCCGGGCGGGCGGTCGCGTGCTGATCACATGTACACTGGTGGACCGGCGCGACTGTACGGCGGCATCGCTCGATAGCGGGACCGCGACCGCTGACCACCTGTACAAGGTGGACCCACGTGCACTGTACGGGCATGCTCGCTGGCGGCGGACCCGCACCGACACATGTACAATGTTGGACCCACGCGCCATCTGTACGTGGCTATGCTTCGATGGCCGGGTGGACGGTGTGATCCACGTGGTACAGAGGCGGACCACAGGCAACTGTACGGGGAGCTCCGTGGGGCGGACCGTGCGCGCTGACCACGGTACAATGGCGGACTAGCTTGCCAGCCCATGATACTTTATCATCGTACAGAACGGGGCACGATAACACACATCTTTGGCGGGTCGGCGCTGGGGTTACAGAACATGCTTACGTCGTCCTACTCATCACAACGCCGACAAATGTCCCGGAGGCAGACACCCTCCGACCCCCCTCGAGGGCACGCTGCAACCGGGCAGTAGGCAATGCAGTGCGGCGATGGCACACCACGCGCAGGCACATCTTAGCCGGCGCCAACCGCGGGTCACCGGGCACGGCACGGGTCGGAGCAAGGTGATTTAATATCAAGAGGTCGGTGCAAGGTGATTCATACCACGGGTTGGGCAGCGATCGTGTCACGGTGGCTTCGGAGTGAAACGATTCCCGCCTTTTTTTTTTTTAACCAATTCCCTGCTGGCTTCGCTTTTTTTACCAATTCCCCTGCGGCTCCGCCTTTTTTACAATTCCCTGCTGGCTCCACGCTTTTTTTTACAATTCCTTCCCCTGCGGCTCCACCTTCTTATTTTACCAATCTCCTGCTGGCTCCGGCTCTCTTTACCAATTCCCCTGCAGGCGCACTTTGTTTTTCCATTCGCCTGCTGGCTATCACTATATTTTTTTACCTAATTCCTCGACTGGCTCCGCTTTTTTTGTTAACCATCCCCCCTGCTGCTCGCCTTTTTTAAAACAAATTCCCCTGCTGGCTCCGCCTCTTTTTACAATTTCCTGCTGGCTCCACCTTATTTACCGAATTCTGCTGGCCACCTTTTTTTACCATTCCTCTGCTGCATCCGCTTTTTCCACAATCGCCCTGCTGCTTCCACCTTTTTTTACCCAAATTCCCCTGCTAGGTCCACCTGTTTTTACCATTCCCCCGCTGCGCTCGCACTTTTTTTACCAATTCCTGCATGCTGCCTTTGTTTTTACCAATTCCCTGCTGGCTCACTTTTTTTTACCGAATTCACCTGCTGGCTCCACCTTTTTTAAACCAATTCCCCTGCTGGCTCCATCCATTTTTCTTTACCAATTCTCATGCGGCTCCGCCTTCTTTTTAGAATTCCCTGCTGGCTCACCTTTTTTTTTAACCATCGCTCCTAGTGGCTCACCATTTTTTACCAATTCCCTAGCTGGCTCCTGGCCTTTTTTTTACATTATTCTCTGCTTGGCTCCGCCTTTTTTTTACCATTTCTCCGCTGGCTCGCCTTTTTACCATTTCTCCTGCTGGCTCTGCCTTTTTTTACATTTCTTCCTAGCTGGCCCCGCTATTTTCACGCATTTCTCCTGCGGCTCCAGCCTTTTTTTTACCATTTCTCCTGCTGGCTCCCGCTTTTTTATAATTCCCGCTGCTGGCGCCACTTTTTTTTATTTACAATTCCCTAACTGGCTCCAGCCTTTTTTTACCAATCCCCTGCGGCCTCCACTTTTTTATACCATCCCTTCTTGCTAGGCTCCGCTTCTTGTTTAACTCCAATTCTCTGCCTGGCTCTGCCTTTTTTTTACCAATTCTCCTGCTGGCCTCGCCTTTTTTTTTACCATTTCTCCTGCTGGCCTCGCTTTTTTACATTCCTCTACTCTGCAGCTCCCGCTTTTTTTACCTATTTCTCCTGCCTCGGCTCCGCTCTTCTTTTAGCATTCCCGACCTGTCTGGCTACACCATTATTTTTTTAACAATGTCCCCTGCATAGGCTCCACCTTTCTTTTTACCGATTCCTGCTGGCTCCGCTTTTATTACATTCCCCTGCGGCTCCACCTTTTTTTTACGCCATCCCTGCTGGCTCCACCTTTTCTTACAGTTCCCTGCTGGCTCCACCGACCTTTTTTTTACCAATTCCTCTGCTGGATCGCCTTCTTTTTTACATTCTCATCCTGCTGCTCCACTTTATTTTTTACATTTCTCCCCTGCTGGCTCACCATTTTTTACCAATTCCCCTGCTGCTCTCGCTTTTTATTTTTACCTTTTCTCCCGCTGGCCCGCTTTTTTTACCATATTATTGCCTCCTGCTGGCTCCGCTTTTTTTTACCCATCTTTTTCTCTCCCTGGGCTTGGCTCTGCCTTTTATTTACATAAATGCTGTGCTCCGCTTTTTTTGACCATTTTCACTGCTCGGCTCCGCCTTTTTCTTACCATTTCTCCCTCTGGCTCGCTTTTATTTTACAATTCCTCCTGCTGGCTCACACTTTTTTTTTATCAATCCCTACTTACTGGCATCACCTTTTTTACCAATTCCCCTCGTAGGTCAAACCTTTATTTTTTTAACCAATTCCTCTGGCTGGCTCCGCCTATCTTTTTTAACAATACCCATTTTTACTACCTGCTGGCTCTGCTTTTTTACAATTTCTTTCTCCGCTGGCTCGCCTTTTTTTTTACCATTCTCCCTGCTGAGCTCCCGACCTTTTTACCATTTCTCCTGCGCCTTCCAGCCTTTTTATTTACCATTTTCTCCTGCTCGGCATCCGCCGTTTTTCTTACAAATTCCCCGGCTGGCTCACCTTTTTTTTACAACTTCCCCACTGCTGGCTCCTACCTTTTTTACCAATTTCCTGCTGGCTCCGCTTTTTGTTTTTCACCAACTTCCCTGTTCTGGCTCGCTTTTTTTACCAATTCCCCTGCTTGGCATCTCACCTTTTTTTTATAACAATTCGCCCGCTGGCTCGAGCCTTATTTTTACATTTCTCTGCTGGCTTCCGCTTTTTTTGTTAACCTATGCTCCCCTCGCTCCACTTTTTACCAATTCCCCTGCTGGCTCCAGCTTTTTTTTTACAATCCCTGCGCTCAGTCCTTTTTTAATGCCAATTCACACTCTGTTCCACATTTTTTTTTACAAATTCCCTGCTGGCTCACTTCTTTTTTACGACTTTTCTCCTGCTGCTCGCCTTTCTTTTTTACATTTCTCCTGTGCTCCGCTTTTTTACCATTGCTCCTGCATGGCTCTGAGCTATTTTTTTACACATTTCTCCGCTGGCTCCGCCTCTTTTTTATAAACCATCCCTACTGCTGGCTCGTTTTTTTTTTAACCATTCTCTCTGCTGGCTCGCTTTTTTTTACCAATTCCACTGCTGGCCTCCGCCTTTTTTTTTACTCTAATCCCCCTGCTGGCTCGCTTTTTTCTTTTTATTAGCCAATCTACACTGTCTGGCTCCGCCTTGTTTTAACAATTTCCCCTGCTGGATCCGCCCTTTTTTACCAATTCCCGCTGCGGCTCCACCTTTTTTACCAATTCCCTGCTGGCTCCACCTTTTTTTTAAACCAATTCCACTGCTGGCTCCGCCTTTTTTACCATTCCCTGCCTCGGCTCCGCCTTCTTTTTACCAATTCCCCTGCTGGGCTCCACCTTCTTTTTACCATTTCCTCCGCGGCCTCCACCTTTTTACCAAAATTCCCCTGCTGCTCCGCCTTTTTTTTTACGCTATTCTCCTGCTGGCTCCCGCCTCTTTAAACATTTCTCCCTGCTAGGCATACCGCCTTTTTTTTACCATTTCTCCTGCTGGCCTCCGCTTTTTTACCAATTTCCTCCTTGCATTGGCTCCGCCTTTTTTTAATTCCTGCTGCTCGCTTTTTTATACCATTTCTCCTGCTGGCTACCCGCCTTTTGTACACATTCTCATCTACCTGCTGGCTCCGCCTTTTATTTACCAATTCCCACTGCTGGCTGCCGCTATTTTTTAACAATCCACTGCCTGGCGTCCACCATTTTTTTTACCAACTTCCCTCGCTGGCTCACTTTTGTCTTACCAATTCCCTGCCTGGCTCACCATTTTTTTTTACACATCCTCCCTGCTGGCTCCGTCTTTTTTTACCAATTCCCTGCTGAAGCACCGCCACTTCTTTACCAATATCCCCCTGGCTGCCACCTTTTTTTCTTAAACCATTCGCCTGACATGGCTCACTTCTTTTATTTAACCAATTTTCTCTCTGCTGCTCCGCCTTTTTTTACAATTCCCTGCTGGCTCCACTTTTTTCTTTTATCCAATTCCCCTGCGGCTCCACTTTTTTTATACCAGATCTCACCTGCTGGCTACACTTTTTACCAATTCCCTGCGCTCCACTTTTTTTAACCATTTTCCTGCGCGGCTCCGCCATTTTACCATTCTCCTGCTGGCTCCGCCTTTTTTTTACCATTTCTCCTGCTGGCTCTGCTTTTTTTAGCAATTTTTCCTGCGGCTCGCCTTTTTTACGCAATTTACTCCTTGCTGGCTCCGCCTTTTTTATCATTCTCTGCTGGCTCCGCCTTTTTTACCAATCTCCCTCTGCTCCGGCTTCTACCTTTTTTCTCAATTCGCCTGCTGGCTCCCACCTTTGTTTTTTTTAAAAACCCAATTCCTGCTGCTCCGCCTTTTTACCAATTCCACTGCTGGCTCAGCTTTTTTACCATTCCCCTGCTGCTCACTTTTTTCTTTTACCAATTCCACATGCTGCTCCACTTTTTTTTACATTCACCTGCTGGCTCCACCTTTAATTTTACCAATAACCCTGCTGCTCACCTTTTTTTTACCATTTTCCGCATAGCTAGCGCTCCGCTTTTTTTTTACCATTACTCCTGCTAGGCTCCCCGCCTTTTTTCTTTACCATTTCTTTAAGCTTGGCACTTCACATTTTTTTTTACAGCATTCTCCTGCGGCTCCGCTTATTTTTAACCACAATCTCTGAACTGGCTCCGCTCTTTTTCTTTTAGCCATTTTCTACCTGCTGGCGCGCCTCTTCTTTTTAAACATTTCTCCCTACTCTCCGCCTTCCTCTAACCATCATCCTGCTGGCTCCGCTTTTTACCATTCATCCTACTGGCTCCGCTTTTTTTTCTACCTTCCTGCTGGCTCCGCCTTGTTTTTTTACGACTCCCATGCTGGACTCCCACCTTTTTTTTTTTAACCAAATTCCCCCTGCTGCTCCTTTTTTTCCAATTCACCCTCTGGCTCGCCTTTTTACAATTCCCCCCTGACTGGCTCGCCTTTTTATTATACCACATTCCCTGCCTGGCCTCCACACATTTTTTACCCAATCGCCGTGCTGGCTCACATCTTTTTTTTACCCATCTCCGTGCTGGCTCCGCTTCTTTTAGAGCCATGTCCCGCCTGATGGCTCCACTTCTTCTACCAATCCCTGCTGGCTCCACGGGTTTTTTTACCAATTCCCCGCTGCTCCTGCTTTTTTTACCCCTACACATTTCTCCCTGCGGCTCACAATCTTTTACCCAATTCCCCGCTGGCTCAACCTTTTTTTTACATTCCGCTGGCTCCACCTTTTTTACAATTCCCCCCTGCGAGGCTTCACTTTTTTACCAATCCCTGTGCTTCGCTTTTTATTACTAACCATTGCTCCTGCTGAGCTCCCCATTTTACTTTTACCAATTCCTCTCGGCTCCACTTTTTTTTATCCAATTCCCCTGCTGCTACTACCCTTTTTTTTACGCCAATGCAACCCCGCTTGGCTCCACCTTTTTATTATAACCAATTCCCCTACTTGCTCCAATCATTTTTTTTAACCAATTCCCGCGCTCCAGCATTTTTTACACATTATCCGCTGGTCACATTATTTCTACCATTCCTGACTGGCTTCCAATTTTTTTACCACATCCTGCTGGCCCACTTTTTTTTACTAATTCCCTCTGCTGGCTCCGCACTTTTCTTACCATTCTCCTGCTGGCTCCCACTTTTTTTACCATTCCCCCTGCTGGCTCGCCTTTTTTTTACCAATATCCCCTGCTGCTCCGCTTTTTTTTTTTACATCCCCTGTGGCCCACTTTTTAACAATTCTCACTACCTGGCTCCGCTTTTTTTACCAATTCCTTGCTGGCTCCGCCTTTTTTTACCATTCCCACTGCTGGCTTCACCTATTTTTTTACCATCTCCTCCTGCTGGCTCCACATTTTTTTACCATTTCTCCTGCTGGCTGCCACTTACTCTTTATCCATACTTCTCCTGCTGGCCTCCGTCTTCTTTACCAATTCTCTGCTGGCATCCACTTTAAACTCTTACCCATCGCAGTGCTGCATCGCACTTTATTACCAATTCCCCTGCTGCCTCCGCCTTTTTTTTTACGCAATTCCCCTGCTGGCTCCGCCTTTTTTTTTTACAATATCCCCGCTGGCTCCTCCAGCCTTTTTTTACCAATTCCTACTGGCTGCGCCTTTTTTACGCACCCCTTCCAATTACCCCTGGCTGGCTCCGCTTTTTTTACAACTCCCTGCTGGTCACCCTTCTTTGTTTACATTCTTCGCCCCCTGCTTCTCCGCCTTAATTACATGTCGCTGCTGGCTCCCCCTTTCTTTATAATTTGGCACTGCTGGACTCCCATTATCTTCACAAATTCTCCGCTGCTGGATCCCCCTTTCTTTACGAATCTCTCCTCGGCTTCCACCTTTTTTACCAATCCCTGCCTGCTGCTACACTCCCTTTACCATTCGCCTCCGCTCTCCCCCGTTCTTTTACCAATCTCCTGCTGGCCTCACCTTTCTTTACAACATCGCCTACTGCTGGCTCCACGCTTCTTTACATTTGCCCTGCCCGCTTCACCTGTCTTTACACATCTCCCGCCACATCTGCTGCATCACCCTTCCTTTCACTTCACTCCCTGCTGGCTCCGCCCTATATCTTTACCAATTGCTCCTTGCTGGCTCCACCTTTCCTTAAATACCAACATCTCCTGCTGTCCTCCCCCTTCCCTTTACCATTTCTCCTCCTGGCTCCGCCTTCTTTACTCAATTCTCCGCTGGCTCCACCATTCTGCTTTCCAATCTCCTAGCTCGGCTTTATCCACCTTCTTTACATTTCGCCTGCTGGCCTCCACCGCTTTCTTTACCATTCTCCTGACTGGCTCCACCTTTTCTTACCAATATCGCACTGCGCTTCCACCTCTCTTACCATTCGCACCTGCTGGCTCACTTTTTTTTACCATTCCCCGCTTGGCCTCCACTTGTCTTATACCATTTCGCCTGCTGGCTTCCACCTCTTTTTCTTTAACAATCGCCTGCTGGCTCCACCTTTTTTGCCAATTCGCTTTGCTGGCCTCCACGTTCTTTTACAATTCCCTCCTGGCTCCACTTTTTTTTACCAATTCCCCCGCTGGCTCCACCTTTCTTTACCAATTCTCCTATGCTTCCAGCTTCTTTATCGCCATTCGCCTGCTGGCTCAACTTCTTTAGCCCAATTCTCCTGCGTGGGCTCCACTTCCTTTACACATTTCGCTGCTGGTTCCACCCTTTCTCTTACTCAATTCTTCCTAGCTGGCTCCATCTTTTTAACACAATTCCAAGCTAAGTGCGCCTCCCTTTCTTCAAATTTCCCTACTGCGCTTCCAGCCTATATTTTTTTTTTATCAAATTCCCCTGCTGAACTCTACCTTTCTTTACCCAAGTCGCCTGCTGGCTCCACCGTTTTTTTTGCAATTCGCTTGCTGGCTCCACCTTTTTTACCCATTCGCCATCCTGGCTCATACCTTTTTTTTTTTACCGATTCTCGCTGCTGGCTCCCACTTTGTTTACCAATCTCCGCCCTGACTGCTCACCCTTTTTATTTTTGAACAATTCACTCTGCTGGCTCAGCCCTTTTTGTCTTTTTTCACCAATTCGCCCTGCTGCTCCATCTCTTTTTAACCATACTCTCCTGCTGTCCCACCTTTTATTTAATTCGCACTGCATGGCCACACTTATTTTTTTTTTTACCAATTCGCCTGCTTGGCTCAGCCCTTCTTTAACCCCATTCCAGGACTGCTGGCTCCGCCTTTTTACGCATTTCTCCTGCTTGGCTCACCACCTTATATTCTAATCAATTCCTAGCCTGGTCCACCTTTTCCTTCATCAATTCGCCTGCTGGCCTCCACGCTTCCTTTATGTTTTTACAATTCACACTGCTGGCTCTCTACCTTTAATCTTACAATTCGCTGTGCCGCCCACCCTTTTTTTGCCAACATCGCTTTTGCTGGCTCCACACCTTCTTTTTCTTACCATTTCGCGCTGCTGGGCTTCACCTCTAAGGTTTTACTAAATCGTCGGCTGGCTCCACCTTTGCTTTTTTTACAATTTTCTGCTGGCTCCCACCTTTCTTTACAAAATTCACCTGCTGGTCCACCTTTCTTTTAACCATTTCTCTCTGCTGCGCTTCCCACCTTCTTATACTTAATTCGCCTCTGACTCCACCTTTTTATTACATTCTCCTGCGGCTCAATTCTTTAACCACGCTGCTGCCTCCACCTTATTCTTTTCTTACCAATTCACCTCGGTCCCACCTTTTACCACTCTGTCTCGACCTCGCGGTCGGGCTCCGCCTTTCTTTTCCAATTCGCCTGCTGCTCCACCTTTTTTTACACATTTCCCCTGCTGCTCCACCCTTTTTACCGATTTCTCCCCTGTGGCTCCGTCTTCTCTTTCCCCAAATTGCCCTGCTGGCCGTCCGCCATGCTCTTCTGTCAAAACAACTGCGCCTGGCTGGCTTCAACTTTAACATTTTTCTCTGCTGGCTCACATTATTTTCTACAAACCATTTCATCCGGCTGCTCCGCTAGTTTTTTACCAAATTCAGTCTGCTGGCTCACTTTTTTTCATTATTCCTGCCTGTGCATGGCTCACCGCCCTTTATTACCAATTCTCCGCGCTAGGCCTCCACCTCTCTCTATTACAACCATTTCTTCCTGCGGGCTTCCACCTTCTTCTTCACTCAATTCCCTGCTGCTCCACCTTCTCCTTACATCGC
>CM068960.1:63269306-63284343 GCA_035128595.1 Eptatretus atami | reverse complement strand
CTGCTGGCTCCACCTTTCTTTACCAATTCGCCTGCTGGCTCCACCTTTCTTTACCAATTCCCCTGCTGGCTCCACCTTTTCTTTACCAATTCGCCTACTGGCTCCACCTTTTTTTTTGCCAATTCGCTTGCTGGCTCCACCTTTTTTTACCAATTAGCCTCCTGGCTCCACCTTTTTTTTTACCATTTCGCCTGCTGGCTCCACCTTTGTTTTACCAATTCGCCTGCTGTCCTCCCGCCTTTTTTTACCATTTCTCCTGCTGGCTCCACGTTTTCTTTAACCAATTCGCCTGCTGCCGCCACCTTTTTTTTGCCAATTCGCTTGCTGGCTCCACCTTTTTTTTTACCATTTCGCCTGCTGGCTCCACCTTGTTTTTACTAATTCGCCGCTGGCTCCACTTTTTTTTTTACCAATTTTCTGCTGGCTCCGCCTTTCTTTACAATTCCCCTGCTGGCTCCACCTTTTTTTACCATTTCTCCTGCTGGCTCCGCCTTTTTTACCAATTCCCCTGCTGCTCCGCCTTTTTTACCAATTCCCCTGCTGGCTTCACCTTTTTTTTTACCATTCTCCTGCTGGCTCCACCTTTTTTTACCATTTCTCCTGCTGGCTCCACCTTTCTTACCAATTTTCCTGCTGGCTCCGTCTTTCTTTACCAATTCTCCTGCTGCTCCACCTTTCTTTACCAATTGCCCTGCTGGCTCCACCTTTATTACCAATTCCCCTGCTGGCTCCACCTTTTTTTTACCAATTCGCCTGCTGACTCCACCTCTTTTTACCATTTCTCCTGCTGGCTCCACCTCTTTTTACCAATTCTCCTGCTGACTCCACCTCTTTTTACCATTTCTCCTGCTGCTCCACCTCTTTTACCATTTCTCTGCTGACTCCACTCTTTTTACCATTCTCCTGCTGGCTCCACCTCTTTTTACCATTTCTCCTGCTGGCTCCACCTCTTTTTAACAATTCGCCTGCTGGCTCCACCTTTTTTTTTTTTTACCAATTCCCCTGCTGGCTCCACCTTTTTTTACCAATTCGCCTGCTGGCTCCACCTTTTTTTTTTACCAATTTTCTGCTGGCTCCGTCTTTCTTTACCAATTCTCCTGCTGGCTCCACCTTTATTACCAATTCTCCTGCGGCTCCACCTTTTCTTACCAATTGCCCCTGCTGCCACCTTTATTACCAATTAGCCTGCTGGCTCCACCTTTTTTTTTTACCAATTCGCCTGCTGACTCCACCTCTTTTTACCATTTCTCCCTGCTGGCTCCACCTCTTTTACCATTCTCCTGCTGCTCCACCTCTTTTTACCATTTCTCCTGCTGGCTCCACCTCTTTTACCATTTCTCCTGCTGGCTCCACCTCTTTTACCAATTCCCCTGCTGGCTTCACCTTTTTTTTTACCATCTTCTCCTGCTGGCTCCACCTTTTTTTACCATTTCTCCTGCTGGCTCCACCTTTCTTTACCAATTCTCCTGCTGGCTCCGTTTCTTACCAATTTCTCTGCTGGCTCCACCTTTTTTACGAATTCCCCTGCTGGCTCCACCTTTTTTTTTACCAATTCCCCTGCTGGCTCCACCTTTTTTTTACCAATTCCCTCTGGCTCCACCTTTTTTTACCAATTCCCCTGCTGGCTCCACCTTTTTTTACCTTTCTCCTGCTGGCTCCGCCTTTTTTTACCATTTCTCCTGCTGGCTCCGCCTTTTTTTTACCATTTCTCCTGCTGGCTTGCCTTTTTTTTTAGCATTTCTCCTGCTGGCTCCGCCTTTTTTTTTACCATTTCTCCTGCTGGCTCCGCCTTTTTTTTACCATTTCTCCTGCTGGCTCCGCCTTTTTTTTTACCAATTCCCCTGCTGGCTCCGCCTTTTTTACCAATCCCCTGCTGGCTTCACCTTTTTTTTACCATCTCTTCTGCTGGCTCCACCTTTTTTTACCATTTCTCCTGCTGGCTCCACCTTTCTTTACCAATTCTCCTGCTGGCTCCGTCTTTCTTTACCAATTCTCCTGCTGGCTCCACCTTTCTTTACCAATTCCCCTGCTGGCTCCACCTTTATTACCAATTCCCCTGCTGGGTCCACCTTTTTTTTTTTACCATTTCGCCTGCTTGCTCCGCCTTTATTTACCATTTCGCCTGCTGGCTCCACCTTTCTTTACCATTTGGCCGCCTGGCTCCACCTTTCTTTCACCAATTCTCCTGCTGGCTCCACCTTTCTTTACCAATTTCTCCTGCTGGCTCCACCTTTCTTTACCAATTCGCCTGCTGGCTCCACCTTCCTTTACCATTTCGCCTGCTGGCTCCACCTTTTTTTACCCAATTCTTTCCACCTTTCTTTACCATTTTGCCTGCCGGCTCCACCTTTCTTTACCAATTCTCCTGCTGCCTCCACCTTTATTACCAATTCTCCTGCTGGCTCCGCATTTCTTTATCAATTCTCCTGCTGGCTCCACCTTTCTTTACCAATTCGCCTGCTGGCTCCGCCTTTTTTACCATCTTCTCCTTGCCTGGTTCCACCTTTTGTTTTACTAATTCGCTGCTGCTTCCACCTTTCTTTACCAATTCGCCTGCTGGCTCCGCCTTTTTTACCATTTCTCCTGCTGGCTCCACCTTTTTTTTACCAATTCGCCTGCTGGCTCCACCTTTTTTGTTTTTTACCAATTCACCTGCTGGCTCCACCTTTCTTTACCAATTCGCCTGCTGGCTCCGCCTTTTTTACCATTTCTCCTGCTGGCTCCACGTTTTCTTTACCAATTCGCCTGCTGCCGCCACCTTTTTTTTGCCAATTTCGCTGCTGGCTCCACCTTTTTTTTACCATTTCGCCCTGCTGGCTCCACCTTTTTTACTAATTCGCCTGCTGGCTCACCTTTTTTTTACCATTTTCCTGCTGGCTCCCCTTTCTTTACAAATTCCCCTGCTGGCTCCACCTTTTTTTACCATTTCGCCTGCTGGCTCCGCCTTTTTTTTTACCAATTCCCCTGCTGGCTCCGCCTTTTTTTACCAATTCCCTGCTGGCTTCACCTTTTTTTTTACCATCTCTCCTGCTGGATCCACCTTTTTTTTTACCATTTCTCCTGCTGGCTCCACCTTTCTTTACCAATTTCGCTGCTGCTCCGTCTTCTTTACCAATTTTTTTTTTTTACAATTATTTATTTTTTTACATTCTCCTTGCTTGGCCACCTTTCTTTTTACAATGCCCTGCTGCTCCACCTTTTATTACCATTCCCCTGCTGGCTCCACCTTTTTTTTTATACCAATTCGCCTGCTGACCTCCACCTCTTTTTACCATTTCTCTGCTGGCTCCACTCTTTTACCAATTCTCCTTGCTGACTCCACCTTCTTTTTACCATTTCCCTGCTGGCTCCACCTCTTTTTACATTTCTCCTGCTGACTCCACCTCTTTTTTACCATCTCCTGCTGGCTCCACCTCTTTTTTTACCATTCTTCCTCTGCTGGCTCCACCTCTTTTTAACAATTCGCCTGCTGGCTCCACCTTTTTTTTTTATTTACCAATTCCCCTGCTGGCTTCCACCTCTTTTTTACCAATCGCCTGCTGGCTCCACCTTTTTTTTTTACCAATTCTCTCTGCTGGCTCCGTCTTTCTTTACCAATTCTCCTGCTGGCTCCACCCTTTATTACCAATTTCTCCTGCTGGCTCCACTTTCTTTACCAATTGCCCTGCTGGCTCCACCTTTATTACCAATTAGCCTGCTGCGCTCCACCTTTTTTTTACCAATTCGCCTGCTGAGCTTCCACTCTTTTTACCATTTCTCCTGCTGGGCTCCACCTCTTTTTACCATTTCTCCTGCTGACTCCACCTCTTTTTACCATTTCTCCTGCTGGCTCCAACTCATTTTTACCGATTCTCCTGCTGCTCCACCTCTTTTTTTACCAATTCTCCTGCTGGCTTCACCTTTTTTTTACCATCTCTCTGCTGCTGGCTCCACTTTTTTACCATTTCTCCTGCTGCTCCACCTTTCTTTACCAATCTCCTGCTGGCTCCGTGTTTCTTTACCAATTTTCTCTGCTGGCTTCCACCTTTTTTACGCATTCCCCTGCTGGCCTCCACCTTTTTTTTTTTTACAATTCTTCCCTGCTGGCGTTTCCACCTTTTTTTACCAATTCACCTGCTGGCTCCACTTTTTTTACCAATTCCCCTGCTGGCTCCCACCTTTTTTTACGTTTCTCCTGCTGGCTCGTACTTTTTTTTTACCATTTCTCCTCGCTGGCTCCGCCTTTTTTTTACCTTATTTCTCCTGCTGGCCTTCTGCCTTTTTTTTAGGCATTCTCGCTGCTGGCTCCGCCTTTTTTTACCATTTCTCCTGCTGGCTCCGCCTTTTTTTTTACCATTTCTCCTGCTGGCTCCGACCTTTTTTTTTACCAATTCCCCTGCTGGCTCCGCCTTTTTTTTACCAATCCCCTGCTGTGCTTCACCTTTTTTTTTTTACCATCTCTGCCTGCTGGCTCCACCTTTTTTTTAACCATTTCTCCGTCTGCTTGGCTCCACCTTTTCTTTACCAATTCTCCTGCTGGCCCGTCTTTCTTTACCAATTCTCCTGCTGGCTCCACCTTTCTTTACCAATTCCCCTGCTGGCTCCACTTTATTACCAATTCCCTGCTGGCTCGCCTTTTTTTTACCAATTCCCCTGCTGGCTCCGCTTTTTTTTACCAATTCCCTGCTGGCTCCACCTTTTTTTTACCAATTCCCTACTGGCTCCGCCTTTTTTTACCAATTCCGCCTGCTGGCTCCGCCTTTTTTACCAATTCCCCTGCTGGTCCACTTTTTTTTTACCATTTCTGCCTGCTTGCTCCGCCTTTATTTACCATTTCGCCTGCTGGCTCCACCTTTTCTTACATTTGTGCCTGCTGGCTCCACCTTTCTTCACCAATTTCTCCTGCTGGCTCCACCTTTCTTTACCAATTCTGCCTGCTGGCTCCACCTTTCTTTTACCAATTCCGCTCTGCGGCTCCACTTCCTTTACCATTTCTGCCTGCCGGCTCCACCTTTTTTTACTCAATTCTCTGCTGCTCCACCTTCTTTTTACCAATTCGCCTGCTGGCTCCACCTTTCTTTACCAATTCCCTGCTGCTGGCTCCACCTTTTTTTACCAATTCGCCTCTACTGGCTCCCTTTTTTTTGCTCCAATTCGCCTGCGGCTCCACCTTTTTTACCAATTCCTACTGGCTCCACCTTTTTTTTTTCCAATTCCCTGCTTGGCCCACCTTTTTTACCAATTCGCCTGCCGGCTCCACCTTTTTTACAATTCAACTGCTGTCCACCTTTTTTCCAATTCCCTGCTGGCCCACCTTCTTTACCAATTCGCCTGCTGGCTCCACCTTTCTTTACCAATTCACCTGCTGGCTCACCTTTTTACCAATTGCCTGCTGGCTCCACCTTTCTTTACAATTCCCCTGCTGGCTCACCTTTCTTTACCAATTCCCTGCTGCTCCACCTTTCTTACCAATTCGCTGCTGGCTCCACCTTTTTACCAATTCCCTGCTGGCTCTACCCTTTTTTACCATTCCTGCTGGCTCCACTTTTTACATTTCTCCTGCTGGCTCTACCTTTTTTTACCATTTCTCTTGCTGGCTCCACTTACTTTTTTTACCATTTCTCCTGCTGGCTCCACCTTTTCTTTACCAATTCTCCTGCTGGCTTCCGTCTTTTCTTTACCAATTCTCCTGCTGGCTCACCTTTCTTACAATTCCCCTGCTGGCTCCACCTTTTTACAATTCCCTGCTGGCTCCGCCTTTTTTTTTTTTTACCAATCCCCTGCTGGCTCCGCCTTTTTTTTTTTTACAATTCCCTGCTGGCTCCACCTTTTTTCCAATGCTCCTATGCTCCGCTTTTTTACAATTCCCTGCTGGCTCCGCCTTTTTTTACCAATTCCCCTGCTGGTCACCTTTTTTTTTTTACCATTTCGCCTGCTTGCTCCGCCTTTATTTACCATTTCGCCTGCTGGCTCCACCTTTTCTTTACCATTGGCCTGCTGCTCACCTCTTCACAATTCCTGCTGCTCCACCTTCTTTACCAATTCTCCTGCTGGCTCCACCTTTCTTTACCAATTCGCCTGCTGGCTCACCTTCCTTTACCATTTCGCCTGCCGGCTCCACCTTTCTTTACCAATTCTCCTGCTGCTCCACCTTTCTTTACCAATTCCCTGCTGGCTCACCTTCCTTTACCATTTTCGCCTGCGCTCCACCTTTCTTTACATTTCTCCTGCTGCTCCACCTTCTTTACCATTTCCCCTGCTGGCTCCGCCTTTTTATCAATTTCTCCTGCTGGCTCCCACCTTTCTTACCAATTCTCCTGCTGGCTCCACCTTTTTTACAATTCGCCTGCGGGCTCCACCTTTCTTACCAATTCCCTGCTGGCTCACTCTTCCTTTACCATTTCGCCTGCGGCTCCACCTTTCTTACCAATTCCCTGCTGCCTCCACCTTCTTTACCATTTCGCCTGCCGCTCCACCTTTCTTTACCAATTCTCCTGCTGGCTCCACCTTTCTTTACCAATTCGCCTGCTGGCTCCACCTTCTTTACCATTTTCGCCTGCGCTCCACCTTTCTTTACCAATTCTCCTGCTGCCTCCACCTCTTTACCATTTCCCCTGCGGTCTCCCCTTCCTTTATAATTTCCCTGCTGGCTCCACCTTTCTTTACCAATTCTCCTGCTGGCTCCACCTTTCTTTACCAATTTCCTGCTGGTCCACCTTCTTTCCCATTCACCTGCTGGCTCCACATTTTTTTTTAACCAATTCGCCTGCTGGCTCCACCTTTTTTTACACATTTTCCCTGCTGGCTCCGCCTTTTTTTACCAATTCCTGCGGCTGGCTCCATTTTTTACCATTTCTTCCTGCTGTGGCTCCACCTTTTTTTTTTTACCAATTTGTCTCTGGCTCCACCTTTTTTACCATTTCTCCTGCTGGCTCCACATTTTTTTTTTACCAATTTCACTGCGGGCTCCGTCTTTCTTTACCAATTCGCCTTGCTGGCTCCACATTTTTTAACCAATTCGCCTGCTGGCTCCACCTTTTTTACCATTTCTCCTGCTGGCTCCACCTTTTTTACCATTCTCCGGCTGGCTCCACCTCTTTTTACCAATTCGCCTGCTGGCTCCACTTTTTCTTTTTTTTACCAATTCGCCTGCTGCTCCACCTTTTTTTTTTACCAATTCGCCTGCTGACTCCACTCTTTTTACCCATTTTTCCTGCTGGACTTCCACCTCTTTTTACCAATTCGCCTGCTGGCTCACCTTTTTTTTTTTACCAATTCGCCTGCTGGGCTCCCCTTTTTTTTTTACCAATTCGCCTGCTTGACTCCACCTCTTTTTACCAAATCCTCTCCTGCTCTTCCACCTCTTTTTACCATCTCTCCTGCTGGCTCCACCTCTTTTTACCAATTCTCCTGCTGTCCACCTTTTTTACATTTTCCTGCTGGCTCGACCTTTTTTACCAATTCTCCTGCTTGGCTCACCTTTTTTACCAATTCGCCTGCTGGCTCCACATTTTTTTACCAATTCGCCTGCTGGCTCACCTTTTTTACCCATTTCTCTCCTGGCTCCGACCTTTTTTTACATTTCTCCTGCTGGCCCACCTTTTTTTACCAATTCGCCTGCTGGCTCCACCTTTCTTTACCAATTCGCCTGCGCTCCACTTTTTTACCAATTCACCTGCTGGCTCCACATTTTTTTACCAATTCGCCTGCTGGCTCCACCTTTTTTTAGCCATTTCTCCTGCTGGCTCCACCTCTTTTACCAATTCGCCTGCTGCTTCACCTTTATTTTTTTTACCAATTCGCCTGCTGGCCTCCACCTTTTTTTTTACCATTCGCCTGCTGACTCCACCTCTTTTTACCATTTCTCAGCTGGCTCCACCTTCTTTACCAATTCGTCTGCTGGCTCCACCTTTTTTTTTTTACCAATTCGCCTGCTGGCTCCACCTTTTTTTTTTTTACCAATTCGCCCTGCTGGCTCCACCTTTTTTTTTTTTACCAATTGCCTGCTGGCTCCACGCTTTTCTTTACCAATTCGCCTGCTGGCTCCACCTTTCTGACCACTTTCGCCTGCTGGCTCCACCTTTTTTTACTAATTCGACGGCTTGGCTCCCACTTTTTTTTTACCATTTCTTCTGCTGCTCCACCTTTTTTACCAATTCGCCTGCTGGCTCCACCTTTCTTTACCAATGCGCCTGCTGGCTCCACCTTTTTTTAGCTAATTCGCCCTGGGCTCGGCTCACCTTTTTTTTTCATTTCTCCTGCTGGCTCCACCTTTTTTTACAATTCGCCGCTGGCTCCATCTTTTTTTTTCCCCATTCGCCTGCTGGCTCCACCTTTTTTTTACCAATTCGCCTGCTGGCTCCACCTTTTTACCAATTTCTCCTGCTGGCTCCACTTTTCTTTACCAATTGCTCTGCTGGTCCACTTTTTTCCATTTCTCCTGCTGGCTCACGCTTTTTTTACCAATTCGTCTGCTGCGCTCCACCTTTTTTACCATTCCCTGCTGGCTCACCTTTTTTTACCATTTCGCCTGCTGGCTCCACCTTTCTTCTATCGTCCATCTCTTCAATCGCCTGTGGCTCCCACCTTTTTTTACCATTTCGCCTGCTGGCTCCACCTTTTTTTACCAATTTGTCTGCGCTCACCTTTTTTTTTTTACCAATTCTCCTGCTGGCTCCGCCTTTCTTACCAATTCCTGCTGGCTCCACCTTTTTTTACCATTCGCCTGTGGCTCCACTTTTTTTACCAATTCGCCTGCTGCTCCACCTTTTTTTACCATTCGTCTGCTGCTCCACCTTTTTTACCATTCTCCTGCTGGCTCCACCTTCTTTACCAATTCGCGCTGGCGCTCCACCTTTTGTTTACCATTCGCCTGCTGGCTCCACCTTGTTTTACCATTGTCGCCTGCTGGCTCCACCTTTGTTTTACCATTTCGCCTGCTGGCTCCACCTTTTTTTACATTTCGCTGCTGGCTCCACCTTTCTTTACCATGTCGCCTGCTGGCTCCACCTTCTTTGACCATTTCGCCTGCTGCTCCACCTTTGTTTACCATTTTTCGCCTGCTGGCTCCGCCTTTTTTTACCATTTCGCCTTCTGGCTCTGCCTTTCTTTACCACCTCGCCACCCTTCTTCACCCACTTGCTTCGGACTCCACCTCTCTCCATCCATTGGCTTCTGACTCCACCCAAGTCCCTCCCTTCACGCCCGATGGTCACGTCTCATTCTCTGGACCGACGCTAGCTGCACGAAGCAAGAGACGCGCCAGCTGTCAGGAACGTATCGTCCAGCGGAGCTTCCCCCCAAAACGTATTGGTGGCACGGTCGGGCAATCATGCAAGGTATTGAGAGACCGTTAGCCTCATCTCCTCTCCGTTTTCTCTTCATTAACTCTTCTTCATCAGTGTGTGCATGCATGCGTGCGTGTGTGCGCGTGTGTGCGCACGCGTGTCCTGGCGCCTGTCCTCGCTTCAGTTAAGATTGTCCAAGAATTATATCAGGATAACTCTGCTCTGTGTTTGCTTTTGTAAGTTTCTTGTATATTTCCGCACCTCTCACATTTCTTCCTATTTCTGCTACAGACAACAATAAACAACGTTCACTGTGCCACATATTTTTCCTTGCCTGCCTGTTAATAAATCCCTTTGTGGAAATGTTCACAGCTCGTTTTCGTCTTTTCTTTCATTGATCCAGCATGGTCCGTATCCTAACTTAGCCGGGACCTTATTCCCAACGATCCTTTCCTTTCAGCCAGTACGTCCTTGGCAGTGTCGCTCGGCTGCATTTGATCCGGTAAAGTGATCCGGTTCGGACAAGGCGTCCCGAGGGCATGTCCTGCGGTGAGATTAGGATCACGTGATTAATTAGGTAACCCGGTTAACCCATAGATGGGAAGACCCTAGGTCACGTGATTTAAGATATTGGCATTCACGGTCGGTCAGCGACCCACCGCGTCATGGAATTATCCGTGTGCGACGGCCTGCAATTCCGGGGAGTCTGGTGGGAACCTGAGATAAGCTCCCCCCCACCCTGGTGGTCTTTTCACCCGACCCCAGCCCGCAACAATATGTTAAGATGGTTTAAAGTCATTTGAAATTAGTATTCCTGGATATCTTTGTTCTTCAACCACCAAAAGATAAGTTCATTTAAGCAGTAGCTGTACTGTATTGCTGCATTGATCTTCAGCACGACACATTTATATCAGCATTGAAGTTCAAAAGCCACAAATGAGACCAGAGGGCCAAGGTATTTAGATCGTCTTCCAAGTCAGTCTGACTTCCTGCAAATCTCTCTGCACAACTTCGTGTCGTCAGCGAACATTTTTGCCGTGCAGGCGATGCATTCAGGAAGGTCGTTCATATAAAGTAAAAATAAAATTGGGCCCAAAAGAGATCTTTGAGGAACACCACTGAGAACAGGTAACCATGAAGATGTTCTATTTCGAAGCACGACATGCCCTCTGCGATGGCTTTAAAAACTTCCAGCCAAAATAATAGGGGGTCCATAGATACGGTAGTGCTTTAGTTTATACGGAACAGAGTCAAAGGTTTTTGAAAAGTCAAGATAAATAACATCAACTCCATTCTTGCTTTCAAAAAATCCACTCCAGTCTTACAAACATTCAATCAGTTGCGTCGCACATGAACATTTTCCTTGAAATCCATGCTGGTTGTAATGAATGATGTTATTCGCTGTCATGAAGTCTGACAGTTGATCTTGTATGATTCTTTCCATCAACTTTGCAACTTGATTTGTTAATGAGACAGGTTTATAATTGTTACAACTTGAACACGATCCTTTTTTTTTATTATGAAGAGGAACAACATGAGCATCACTGCCATCACACCATTCCCTGTGATAATTTTCCAACTTTGAAGGAATGCTCAAAAATAATAGCTAAGGGAACATCAAAATCTAAAACACTTCGCAAAACATGAACATGAATTTCATCAGGACAGCTTGCTTTATTTCCATGAAGCTTAATGAGCTTGGCCACGAACCACGCTTTGGTGAAAGGGCCACATCTATCAGGTTTTCTTTTCAGGTTTCATCAGGCAAAGGTAAAGGATAAGTCAATCGGAGGGTCATCAGTCATTACACTTATGAAAAAATTATTCAATACATCAGCCTTTTCCCCCATTGTGATCCAAAGAATCATTTGTTGAAGACCGTGCAAAATGCTTGGCATAGTTACCTCCGCCACTGAAGGTGAAGGAAGTTATTTTTCACCCATCTCTGTCTGTCTGTTTGCTTGTCTGTCTGTCTGTCTCTGTATGCAGGATATCTCAGAGAGTTGTGGACGGATTCGGATGAAATTTGGTGGGTGGGTTGGGTGTGTGATGATGACAACTTCTTAGATTTTGGGTGAAGATCCTGATCAGACTATGTAATTTTTTATGTAATTCTTCACCATTGAGATGGGGCAAAAATGATATATAGCATGGTATCTCAAAAAGTTGTGGATGGATTCGGATGAAATTTGGTGGTAGGTTGGGTGTGTGATGACGACAAAACTTATTTAGATTTGCTTAAGATCCGCGATCAGACTATGAGAATTTTTTATGTAATTCTTCACCATTGAGATGGGGCAAAAATGATATTAGCATGGTATCTCAAAAAGTTGTGGATGGATTCGGATGAAATTTGGTGGCTAGGTGGGTGTGTGATGACGACAAACTTATTAGATTTTGGTGAAGATCGGATCAGACTATGAGAATTGTTTATGGGATTCTTCACATTGAGGATGGGGCAAAGTGATATATAGCATGGTATCTCAAAAAGTTGTGGAGGATTTGAGATGAATTTGGTGTGTGGGTTGGGTGTGTGATGACGACAAACTTATTAGATTTGGTGAAGATCCGGATCGGACTATGAGAATGTTTATGTGATTCTTCACCATTGAGAGATGGGGCCAAAATGATATGTAGCATGCTATCTCAAAAAGTTGTGGATGGATTCGGATGAAATTTGGTGGGTAGGTTGTGTGTGTGATGACGACAACTTATTAGATTTTGGTGAAGATCCGGATCAGACTATGAGAATTGTTTATGTGGATTCTTCACCATTGAGAGATGGGGCCAAAGTGTATATATGCATGGTATCTCAAAAGTTTGGGATGGATTCGGATGAAATTGGTGGGTCGGTTCGAGTATGTGTATGACCACAACTTATTAGATTTTGCTTAAGATCCGGATCAGACTATGAAGAATTTCATGTAATTCTTCACCATTGAGAATGGGGCCAAAATGATATATAGCATGGTATCTCAAAAAGTTTGGGATGGATTCGGATGAAATTTGGTGGGTAGGTTGCGTGTGTGATGACGACAAACTTATTAGATTTTGGTGAAGATCCGGATCAGACTATGAGAATTGTTTATGTGATTCTTCACCATTGAGAGATGGGCAAAGTGATATATAGCATGGTATCTCAAAAAGTTTGGTGGATCGGATTGAAATTTGGTGGGTAGGTTGTGTGTGTGTGACGGACAAACTTATTAGATTTTGGTGAAGATCCGGATCAGACTATTGAGAATGTTTATGTGATTCTTCACCATTGAGAGATGGGGCCAAAGTGATATATAGCATGGTATCTCAAAAAGTTTGGGATGGATTCGGATGAAATTTGGTGGGTCGGTCGAGTATGTGAATGACCAACAACTTATTAGATTTTGCTAAGATCCGGATCAGACTATGAGAATTTTCATGTAATTCTTCACCATTGAGATGGGTGCCAAAAGTGATATATAGCATGGTATCTCAAAAAGTTTGGGATGGATTCGGATGAAATTTGGTGGGTCGGTCGAGTATGTGATGACCACAAACTTATTAGATTTTGCTTAAGATCCGGATCAGACTATGAGAATTTTTCATGTAATTCTTCACCATTGAGATGGGGCCAAAAATGATATATAGCATGGTATCTCAAAAAGTTGGCGCCGGACTGGCCATTCGTATGTGAATTTAGTGCGCGTAGGTTCGGTGCTGCTGATTGATGACAAACTTATTAGATTTGGTGAAGATCCGGATCAGACTATGAGAAATTGTTTATGGATGTTCTTCACCATTGAGATGGGGCCAAAAAGTGATATATAAGCATGGTATCTCAAAAAGTTGGGACGGATGCGTTAATTGGAAACTTGGTGGACACGTTGGGTGTGCGACGAGGACGAATTTGACTCAATTTTGGTGAAGATCCGAACCAGGATCTGGATACGAGTTCTATTTCATTTTCGAAGTGATTCTTCATTGTGAGATAGGGCTTAAAACGACATTGTACTGTATTGCACATTTCAAAAACGTATTGGGCCCGATATGTTGTCGTGGATCAGGCATGACGTGGTGGAGGGGATGCGCTCCACCGAGTGTCCTTCTTGTTTACACTGGATCTCTTTACATGAACACAAGAGGACAGTCATTTGTGAGGAGGCTCAGGAGGTGAAGGCGTTTAAAGATGCCTTTGTGTTGTAATGTTATAATGGTGTTAAATTTGCTCCACTCCAATCCTCCGGTACGTGTCCTGACTCCAGCATGCAGTTGTTGTTTAGAACGTCATTCGTTGTTCCACAACACATCTTGAGGAGGGAGAGGCCAGCCTCGCTGTGCAGAATTTCGATTATACACCCCCTGTCGTGTTTTCATGTAAAACCGATTAGGAAAGCTTGGGATTGGCCAGATTTAAAAGAATGATAACTAACGACGGATTCGTAGAGATTGCTTTGCTGAAAACTCCGTAAATACCCTGCGGAGGAATTGAGTAATTTCCCTGTCAAATTACAATAAAACGGGAGATAAAAAGCTCGTCTTCGGCGGGATGTTCAGTCAGCGCGTAATTTCGAAAGCGACAATTCGAGGTCGTCAGAACAAAAGGGAAAAAAAGTATCAATTGACTTGGACGAATAAGAAAAAAAAATAACAATAAACTAGAATTACTGGAGATTACGGTCGCGTCGCAACTCGTGAAGCGCCGTGACAGGCTAAAAAATTTTTTTGAAGAAGAAGAAGATTCTCGACTGCTCCCCCAAAAAAATAATTAAAGTGTTTCGCTTTCGCTCGAGCGTGCTCGTTCAGCGTTGTTTGACTTTTTGATTCATTAAATTATCAAAATTTAATCCTACTTTTGACCAAACGTAAGTTCGCCGATACCTTTCTGTCGCGTTCGAGTTTTTAACTCGTTTGTTTTATGGTTTTCTTGCTTGTGAAAGTACGTTTTTTTAACATGCCATAGCGACGGACTGCGGTTTATTTTTTTTTTCAGATGAGATCCTGTTCTAGGCGGGTTGTATGTGTGTTGTGAAGGTAATAGTTGAATTTTATTTTTTTCAGATGAGATCCTGTTCTAGGCGGTGTAGTTGTCTTGTGAAGTAATCGTTGAGATTTTTTATTTTTTTTTTCAGATGAGATCTGTTCAGCGGTGTAGTTTTGTTGTGAAGTAATGTTGAGGTAATATTTATTTTTTCATAGCAAAAACTTTAATTTGATATATATATAATATTTTAAGATGCGAATGAAGAAAGAATTCTACGTTCGCTTATAGGCTTTGCCATTCCATATTTAATAATTAAGAAAAGTCTGGACACCGCACACAATGACCTACCATTTTTGAGATATATTGAACATAATAATCTATCTCTCGACAATAATAATTTAGGCAAGTGCACCGCGCCACAACAGTTAACTCGATACGTCTTCAAACATACATGTGAAGCAGACTCACAACCAAATATACAAATGAAAATACCCCCCCCCCCCGCTTTAAACAGCTAAAGAGTAAAAAGCAAGATTTATTTCCGATTCCAAAATCGATAAACACAAATTTAGCTTGGCGTCAAAAAAGCAGGCCGCACACTTACCTCCTTCGCATGATTATATGGAGCTTCAAGCATTGCTTCTATATCCCAATCATCAGCCATGTTGCAAGATCTGAAGAAGAAAAAAAAAAAAAAAAATTAATGACAAACGATACGTGAAAATCAAGTACGATCGATAACGACCGAGAGAAGGTCTGCGGCCTACACTAGCGCGCTAGTCGAGGTCTGAGACTCGACTAGGCCGCAGTACAA
>CM068960.1:63242244-63269281 GCA_035128595.1 Eptatretus atami | reverse complement strand
ATTTTCATTTTGTATATTTGGTTTGTGAGTCTGCTTCACATGTATGTTTGAAGACGTATCGAGTTAAACTGTTGTGCGCCGGTGCACTTGCCTAAATTATTATTGTCGAGAGATAGATTATATGTTACAATATATCTCAAAAATGGTAGGTCATTGTGTGCCGGTGTCCAGACTTTTTCTTAATATATTAAATCTGGAATGGGCAAAGCCTATAAGCGAACGTAGAATTCTTCTTACATTCGCATCTTAAATAAATATATATCAATTAAAGTCTTTTTGCTATGAAAAAATAAATATACCTCAACATTACCTTCACAACAAAAACTACACCGCCTAGAACAGGATCTCATCTGAAAAAAAATAAAAAAATCCTCAACATTACCTTCACAACGACAACTACACCGCCTAGAACAGGATCTCATCTGAAAAAAATTTAATATTACCTTCACAACAACACTACACCCTAGAACAGGATCTCATCTAAAAAAAAAATACTAAGATAGACGTAAATCTTCGTACATTCTTCTGACTTTACCTATAACTTGTTCACAAACTGTAACGCAATTTCCGGTTACTTCGGCCTAGATTCGGGATCAGGCGATCAAATAATGTAAATCACGATTAAAATTATTTTTTGATGCGGGAGATATTTTTTATTAAAATCAGTGGAGGAAATATCACCATGTCTGATATTTGGGTCTTTCATGTCTCCGACGATGCCTTTATCTCCCGGCATGCATCATTCCCATGACAAAAACGGAAACAAAAAAAAACCCAGAAGCAAAAAAAAAAACTGAAGCAAAAGGGTCAGAGCTAACAACACGGATTCCAAATTGCCATGGTATTGTGTTGTTGTTGTTTCCTATTCTCTCATGTGCACGCGTTAAGTAATATTCACAAGATAAAAATAAAACCAATCGTGTTTATACACCGCACAGCGTTTAAAAACAACCGAAGCAAAAGGATCATAGCCAACGTCACGGATTCGAAATCGTCAGGGGTATTGTGTTGTTGTTGTTTCCTATTCTCTCATGTGCACGGCGTTAAGTATGAAGCTCACTGCGTTCGCTATTATTTTGCTCGACATGAAATGGTATGGGTAAAAGGGACATATGTTTACATAAGATTCTAAGTTGGGGGTGGGGGGGGGGTAATAATGTGGAGGATAGAATGGATTGTAGAGGTTAATATATGGGGGGTATATACCTGTGATGTACCAAATGACCACCTATGATTCCCTTGTCTCCATTAGAGGGTTTGCGCTGGTTTGCCTTTATGCTCCAATGTCTCCCTTCTCTGGATTTTTGTTTTCCTCCAAAACCCTTCGTGGCACGAAAATCGCAGTACGCATGACTTTGCGATGTCCAGCATTAATTATTTGATGAATTTGTGACCGTCACCGTTCCGTTCTATCTTCTGTCATCCATCTTGTGGGTGGCTCGTAGATCAACAGCAATATGTACATGTCTGCAATATTTTACTTTGAAAATGACGACGTATGAATTCTCTCTCTCTGTCTCTGTCTCTGTCTCTCTCTGACGCGGCTATGCCTCTGATGCAGTGTCCCCCTTACCAGTACACTGGTGCTCATTTTGCCGACCTCGGAAGGGTGACAGGCTGAGTCAACCTTCTGGTGTATTTTAATTCAGCGGCCAATGGGAATTTAACTCAGGACCCTAGGATCCCAAGCCACCACCCTAACCACTAAGCCAACACCAGGCTTCGTATGAATGCTAAAATGAGGCCTTTTGCGCATGCACTGTGTGTTTACAATGTCTGTGTATGTGCGCCAAGCATTTGGGGCATATTACGTAATTTCAAAAAATCTTCGGGTGCACTCTGGAAAGGCTTGTCATTGTGTCACACGGAACACATAGACAGGTGACTGGTGCTAATAGTTGGAGCAAACAACACCGGAACTGGCGTGATCCCACTAATGGAGAGAAGGTCCAAGTTTCCTTGTATTTAAATGTAGATGTGGTACTTCATGAGGGAAAAGTGCAATTGTAACAATTATGGGTAATGTATGGAATGTATTGCGTGTTGGTTGTATGCTTTTACTTGTGGCGACATAAAAGCTGTGAATTTTACAGGGCGTTAATGTAGATTCCATGGAAATAACAGGGAAGGATAAGTGGAGGTGCTTTAGGTGTCCTGTTGTTTATGGTTTTACAGGTGAGTCGTTGCAGTTGGTGGTTTGCTTTTGTTTTTGCTGATGTTCATGTGATTTTATTATTATTATTATTATTATTATTATTATTACTACTTTTTTAATCCTCTGTAATTGTGAAGCTGTGGTCCTGTAGACATGGATGCACCTTTGGCTCTGAACCTTTGGGTCACAGACTCAAATCCACCCCTGCTTTTCCCTGGCTAACCTCTCAAAAGACCACCTTGTTTGGTGCTCTGGAATTCTTTGTAATATGCATTTTGTGAAGTTTTTAAATTGGGAGCTTTTGGTCATGTACTGTGACCTAATACCATACATCAGTTTGCATTCACGATGCATTGAGTCTTACCCATTGACTTTGAGGCACAACACCGTGACTCCAACGTAATGGATTAAAGGCACATTGGTCAGTAGCACGACGTGTCTTATTCTGGTCGTATCGATTATCTTAAATATATATTTATTTTCTGCACAGTGATGACTCTAGCCTCATGGATTAAAGTCGTGATGCCATATACCGATGTTGATTCTCATAATCCAATACGATTGCCTTTTTACGTCCTGGTTTAAAAAAACAAAAACAAATGGTACTGTAATCACATGCAGTTCACTCTTCCCAATTTGAAGATGTGTTCTGGAGACTGTTTGAATTGATGATAATTGTCGAGTTGTACTTTTTTTTTTTTAAGTTGGAGCTATCACTTCTATAGTCCAGCATACAACAACTAAAACCCATGTGCATTTGCTTATGCTGCTTTGTTTCTGTACAATGGGCTCCATTTGGAGGTTTCAAGAACTCTTTACAACGATGGACGTCTGAACATTATGTTAGCACCATCATCTATAACGGCTTGCTTAGGAAAACAAAAACATTTGTTTTTCATATGAAGATGTTATGGATGATGGTGATTGATAGACATCCCCGCTAGGGAGAGTAGCAGTGAAGGCCTAAACCAGAGCTACTTCCTGTCCATTAGTTCCCAGATTCACCGAATCGATTTGTGCAGTTTCAGCACCTCCATGATTGTGTGCTAAGTACTCAATAAATGAGTAAATACTTTTCTGGTTTTGCAGACATGAAGGTAGGTTTCAGGCCTCCAAGGAGGGCTGTAGTTTTAACAGAATAAAAGGCCTCAGGCCAGTTCAAATGGGTACAGTAATGCAATTGGTCATAGTGGTCTATATAGCTCCCTATTTGAATTGCTGGATCAGCATCGGCCGGAGTCTTCAGTATTGGCTCCGCAGCACAGTACAGAGCACTTGGGGAAATTGGAATAAGGTTTCCAAATCAAGATGAATGCAAATCTGAATTGGACATAAGCAGTGCTTGGAATGCATAGAACAGATCACACTGCAACCATGTCATCGCTTAGCTACGTCTTTAATAAAATTAAAAAAAATTGTTTCCCAATCCTTTGATTTACATGTATAGGAAAGACCATTGTGTCATCTGAAGAAGTACATACAGATTACATCAAAGGTGTTACCTGTCTGTCTGTCCATGTCTCACAACCCAGGGCCAGCTATTTTACTTCTCACTGTGTAATTACATTTTTTTTTTCAAAACAGGCTAAATTCCAGATTTGAGCAATCGATGCTGCTCTCGTGATGGCCACGAGTCGTAATAACTGTTCTTTTTGTTTTTGTTTTTTTTTTCCTGTCAATATGTACAGCACATGTAAATCCATAGTTCCTGCATTTAAGTGCATGACTTGTTCAATTTATCAATCGTAAATATTTTGAACCCTTAAAAATTCCGTTTTCTTACTGACCCACTTCTCAAAGCGTGTTACTGGAAAGGGGTCTTTTATTCATTTATTTTCATCCGGCCTCAGGTTGAGTGACTAGATTAGCTTGCTACTTGCTGATCAGTGGATTGTACCACTCTACAGGGGTGGAGAGTGGTATTGTTGAGAACACTGGATGATGATCGAGGATCTGCGATGGTTCTGCACAAAGTTTTGGACTGGTAAATGAAATGTGAAATAAACTGAAAAGCTCATCTGCACACATTTGAATGGCATGCCTGGGCAACAATTTTGTTTTGGCGAAGTTCCCGTTTTATACCTGCTGCCAGAAAATCGTCTGCTCAGAAAGTTGAATCCTCCAGTCATCGACCACTTGTCCTGAATACAAGACTTATTTTATCATTGCTGCCTTGTGAGAATACAAGACATTTTCTGATGAATAAAAGAAATTTTTGTTTCAGTTTTTGGCTTGTGTTTTGGGACAACTGATGTTCTTTTTCTGTGCAGATGACAAGAAGATGTAACACTCTCCATGGGCCAACCACTTAAAAAAGCTAGAACGGCACTCGTAGAGTGCATAGTTTCGCCCCGCATGTTCATTCTGAACCAAAATGCCATAGTTAACTGAACACTCTACTATTATGGCCTACATACCCACCCTAACTGTCATAGTTTATTGGCTTGGGTTATGAACGTCATAAATTCTGGTCATATATCAGATAGATGAAGTTTCAAATTTTTCGCATAAGAATTTCGATTCAACCAATTATGGCTGCAATACTACTTCTCCGATGACGTTGGAGTTGGCAACAAAAATATTCTCCATGGGGAGTCCCTCCTATGTTTGAAGTTGCGCATCGATCGGCCAAGCGGTTGCAGAGAACCATTTTTAATGTGAAAATATATGTACCTGGGTGCATGCACGGGCTTTACAATAGTCTCGCATCCCCTTTGTGGCGGGACTAATGATGATAATACAATTTGATCCATGATGGTGATGGTTATTTAGTTGACAGACCATTCAATCAATCATTTTTTAGGAAAACCTGGAGAGGGAGAGATAGAGAGGGCTCGAAGGACAAATAATCTGTCTGCCCTTGTGCTTTAAGTTGTCAAAAATGCTATTGTTATGTAAATAAAGTACCAACATTACCACATGCACATCGCTTCCTTTTCTACAAATAGTACAGCGGTTGATTAAAAAAAAAATCGGTTACTTGATTGAACGGCACAAGTTTATCTTGGGAATGTTCATTGTTACCACATGCACACAAAGTGAAAAGTGGGGTTAATGAGTTGGTTCAAGTCTCTCTGTGTTTCTGCCCACAAACATCAGTTTATGATCAAGGAATAACTTATTTATATTGAATGTTGTATTTTGAATACGAATTGGAACATGATCAGAAAATGAACTTGTAGTTTAGATCGGGGTACTTTGGCTCAATCATTCCCCAATTGTGCAAACGTACAGAGGAGTGAGACAGGCAGACAGAGTAAGAAAAAATAAATTGTCTGGCAGTCAAACAAAATCAAAAATCATTACAAACAGGAAACATTGTTTTTTATGGACATCATAAAGGACACAAATAGGCACAAATAACTAATGTAATGCGTTAAATAAGGTAGTGAAAAAGATGCTGCATCAACAGCTGTAATCTTCCCCAAAAATATTTTTTCAGCCTTAAAATCTTTATTTTATTTCAATTTTATTATATACTGTCAGACCCCGCTATTCGTGGGGGATAAGTTCCTGGAAAATTCCTCGAATGTCGAATCCGTGAATGGCGGGGCATTGTTTCAATGGGAAAAATGGGGATAGGTTCCTGGTGGTTCGTGGTTCATAAGGACAAATAAAAAATCCCGCGAAAAACTGTGAATACGCCTACAAAAATGCAGAGAAACCATGAATACGGGGGAAAAAATAAACACACAAATACGTGAAGTATAGCGCCGCAAATGTGGAAGCAAGTCACATTTTATGAACCACAAATATGCAGGGTCTGCGAAAAGCAGAGTCCAACAGTATTTGAATACTGTAGAACACAAATCACCTTTATAGCACTTTAAAAACCCTTCCATTTAGCAGGACTTGGACAAAATATTATGACATTTTACATCATCATGACCAATCAAATTTGCCACACAGATGCTGTCCATGTCCTTGTTTCTCAAGACAGCACGGGGTAAAGTGTTCTATGAACTCTAGTTACCTCCACCCACCGAAGATGGACAGAGGTAATGTTTTCGCCCTTGTTACTTGCAAAAATCAAAATTTTTCGACTATGCTTGTCCTGGTTGCGCGTGTTGGTCTGTCTGTTTGTTTTTTTGTCAATCACCTACAGGTCACAATTTTACACCGATCTTCATGAAACTTCGCCAAATGGTAGAGTTGGTCACAATCAAGAAGCCTATTGATTTTGAGGTCAAAAGGTCAACAACTTATGTCTATTTCTGAAATCAATTTTCATCCGATTGACTTGAAATTTGAAGAGGTGTTGCATATCAGGTCATCGGATTCAACCACCAATTATTGTTGAGGTCAACATAGACCAAATTTCTAAAACTAGCAGAGCACGTGCTCTATAGGCGATCTTGTTCCAAGCATACAACACGTTCTTCTGACTCATACCTTTATTTGGGCAGTGTATAGGCAACTGACAGCTCTGTGCAGGCAAAAAAAAAAAAAATTCCGGATTACGTGCGTGAAGCAAAAACATACCTACTGCTTTTAATTGAAAATGCCTCTGTACAGGAAAGCGTGGGGACAGGAATACTGTTCTGTACATGGTGAGGACTTGTAATACCCTCCGCCACATAGAGGCGGCGCTACACGATAAACATTTACATAGAGATCACAGGCATAGATTAAAAACGCCACCATACATTTATTGAGGTCATGCTAATCCTATGCAGAAAGTCTGGATATAATTAGCCCATAACTGTAGGAGGAGTGGAGGAGTAGTGTGACAAGCGCACACATAATATGCCTGGTGTTGGCTTAATGGTTTGGGTGGTGGGCTTGGGATCCTCAGATCCTGAGTTCAAATCCCACTCAGCTGTTGAATTAATACCACGTGGGGTTGACTCTGCCTGTCATCCTTCCGAGGTCGGCAGAATGAGTGCCAGCTTGTTGGTATCCTGTGTCGGAGTGGCGACCCGTCCAGGATTGTGCCCAACAGCCAAGGAGACTTGCTTAGGCAGCACCAACCCTCTGTACAGAGTATGGTCCCAATGGGTGGATGTAGTACTGCTGATTACTGTGACTTTTACGCCATTAGGTTAGAGTCATAATATTGTGTCTGGAGACTATGTTTAAACTTGCATCTGTGGATTGGCTGATGTTTGGATGCGACCAAAAAAGAAAAAAAATCTTTCCAGTCAATTTTGAGTTTATATTTTTGTACTCTGGAGGTAAATGTTAGACTTGACATTTTTGTGAATCATTGTTCACAAACTTTGATTCGGTGTTTCATTTTCACTGAATCCTCCATGTCTTGTTTCAGGGCAAGTTAAAATGAAATATCTTTGGCAACTTGTCGCAATCGATCTATTGCTGGAGACCATGAAGCTGGAAGGAAGAACTAAAGTTTCTTTATCATACTTGTCATTTTTCTTCTTTAATCTTATTGTTGTTTGTTCCATGTGCCTTTTTCCCCAAATTACTATCTCTGCCTATGACCTTCCAGGAGAAGAGGAGATCATCTGTAGACAAGAACTTGAATGGTGAAAAGCAAAAAAAGTGAGTAGTAGTTGCAACTTGACAAACGTAAGATTTAAAATGCTTTGTTCTCACCGAGTCAAACTGGAATAGAGATATATAGAGAGAGATAGATATTGTATAATCTGTAACCTTGAGTCTTGTTGATGGATTTTATTCAAGCATGGTTTGAATTGTGATTGTACTTATAACTGTAACGGATAAATTATTATTATTATTTTTTTTAGAATCTGAAATACGTGCCCAGCACCATGTGTACTTAAGTTGCATCTAAAGTGAGGAGGAGTTTGTGTGGAAGAACTACAACTCTTACCTTTGAGAATTTTTGTGCTTTTCTGCACTGATAGTTTGAATACCACACACAGGAAGTGGAGTTGATTCTCATCAACCTGAGTTAATAAATTGATTGAGTAATGCACAAAATGTGTGACATAGATGACAAAATACAGATTCATTATTATAGTTGCCATCTTTGGAACATCTCCAATCCCAAGAACTGTCATTGCATTTCCTTATTGTTGTCAGGAGTACATTTGAATTTCAGAGGAGCATCACGTATTTGCCTAATTATCACCAACATGAGATGAGCAAACATGATGAAAATTGTCTTCTTCAATGAAACTATTTTGTTGATCATAGAACTCTGGAAAAGATTAGAACCTAATAGGGGAGGAAGGTGGGGGTGTTGTAGGTTAGTGTGAGGGGAGGATTGTTCATTTTCCTTTTGCCCACAACCTGACCCTGGGTACTACCAACACGTATGCAAAATTTGGTGAAGATCTGGCTAGATTCTGTTTTCACCTCCCCCCCCCCCCTGATTATTTTTAGATGTACATACATTCACGCATGCAGATAATTGCCTTATTTTATATACTGGGATATAAGTATTACCATCACCCAATAAGTATTCTTAAAATTATTTGTTTCTTCCAGTGTAGTCCGATGAGCTTCCCAGCATTTTTTTTATATATTTTATTATTTTTTTTTTTCATTTTACATTCTTATCTTTCTTTATACAGGTTTTGAGGCTTGTGGAAGAGCAGAACAGGGAGAAATGGTTCAACAGACAAATTAGAAATTAATGAAAAGTGTGATGGAAAAAAAACTTAACAGATGAACCAGAGCACAAGGAGAGGAATTGTGGGAGAAGGGTGAAAGCAGGGTCTCTGCAGGTGTAGTTCAGCTCAGCAGTGTAAATGGGAGCACGAAGTGGCAGTGAGCAATAGGTTTTAAATCCTTTTGGGGAGAGCAAGTGACAATGGATATGGGAAGGCAGTGGCAGAGTAGAGATAACAGGTGATTATGAAGGTGAGCTTAAGTTTTAGGAGGGTAACAAGCAAAGGGTTTCTGGAGGGGCAGTGGGTGGGGAGTTATGAAAGTATGAGGAGCAAGAACAAAATGGAGCCAGTTAAAATATAATAAAATTCAAAGCTACCATCCTGGCTATGATGAGCAAATTGCAGACCCTTTAATTCATGGATGGGGGGGTGGGGGTGTGCGTGTGCAAGATGTGAAGCAGCAGTACCAGTTTGAAGTGGGGAGCCACATTCTATTACACTGGAGAAAGGCTTTGTATGCTGTTGTGAGCTATTTACTGCAGAAGAAGGTCTTTGCCCTGTGGAGAATTCCATGGCGGTAGCCGTCTTTGGAAGCCAGTTTGAAGATGCAATGAACCTAAACTGACTATAGCTGATATTGTGGCCCAGGAGCTCCAGAGGCTGACCACAGAAATAAATTGAGATTTGCCTGCTGGTACTTGTGGAGAGAGAAATTGAGAATTTGGGTCTTTCTCACACAGACTCGTTCTTGGTAGATGACCACTTGCTTATTTTCTTCAGATCAGCAGAGAGGGATGCTGTTTCAGCCTGCCCGGTGGAGGGGTGTGGTACTATCCTGCAGAAAGTGGAGTCGTCTATAGAGGGATGCAATGGCTTTTCCAGTGATGAAGACATGCCATTGATGTATATCAACAACACCACTGATCCCAGAACATTACCTTGAGTGACACCGACGTCTGGAGGTACAGCATGGGATCATATTCTATCCAAAGCACCCCACTGCTCACAAGTGCACAGGAAATCTGACAGCCAGCCTAGGATAACCATTAGCTGACAGTTTTAAAATCAGAATGGGGTGCAAGACAATTAAATGAACAGATGTCAAGTGAGATGGCCTTATCTCTTGTTTGAGGTTCAGGGCATCCATCTATTGATGACAGAAGAAGCTGCATGCCCATGGTGATGACTTGAGCAGAAGCCAAACTGATTGCCTGAGTTTGAGAAAAGAGGAGTTTTAGCTGTGCTTCAATTACCGGTTCCATTACTTGTGATGTGGAGAAGATCGACTGTGCTACAGTTAAAAGCATAATTTTTGACATCTTTCTTTTGAATTTTAACACTGTTCATTTTTCCATGATAGACTGGCTGACCTTGTTGTTTGGGGGGGGAGACGGAGTGGAGTAGACTGAGTTGGCCAACTGCCTTCAAGATTTTGTTGATGGTGAAAGACTTGCAAGTTCACACCACAGGTTGTCCTGAGACTGCATTCCAGCATATGATGATGGAAACGCTTTGTTTTGAACCTTGTAGAGAGACTGCAGGTTCCCATAAGTAAGGTTTGCTTTCCAGGAGGAAAAGTCACGCTGCATTCTGGCATTTGTCTCACCTCATGAATCATTGTTCCAGGAACAACGTGTTGGATAGAATAGCTGGATGTGTGAGTATATGAACGGGTGGATGAGATGGAGTATTTTGTTGAGAAAATCATTCCCAGGCACTGTCTGTCTGGAGATGATGAACCAGTGAGTGGAAGTGATGGTGGACTGCAGGTTCAACCAATGTGTCTGATTTAACTGCCACACACTGTGGTCCCTTAACGGATTGTTGAAGACCACCATGAAGGGATATTTCCAAGGGTACATGATGTGAGTAACCAAGGAGAGCAGATGAATAAAGGAAAGATCAGATGGAAAGTTTGACATTAACAAATCAGAGCGTGGAAGCCAATTGTTGAAATATGGGTTTGGAATCCACAGGTTTTGTGAGGCCAAATGTGATGCAAAAGGTATTGGTTGTAACACCAAGTCAGCTGGAATGGTGATAGTTGAAATCTTTGCAGATTAGGAAGTTTAGATGGAGTTTAGTTCGGCTGAAACACCTCTTACATGAGTCTTCGCATTTGGGAGGGTGGTAGGAAACACCTAAGCAAGACATTGTTACACAGAGAGGGATATGGATCCACAGATATTCCAATAGGTTTTGTGGCACGGCAGGGACTCTTGGACAGCGAGTTTCTAATGCAGACCGCAACACCGTCACTGGCACGAACTTTAGGTCTGCCTTAATGTTTCAAAACTACTTGGGGAGGGAGATGAACGAGTTTGCAATTTTCTGTGAAAGAAAGTGTTCTGTTAAGCAGATAACATCTGGAGATTAGGTGGCAACCTGCAAGGAGAGAGATGAATGAAATTGGAGTGTGAGCCTCCAATATGAGTGTAAATTTGTAAAAGGATGTGTGTGTGCGTGCGTGTGTGCGTGCGTGTTTTATATGTCTGCATTCCTTCTTGGGACTGCAGTGCAGTAATTGGTGACGCTTACTTGCGTTATAAATCAGGTGGAGTACAACTTCCCGTCTAACTATACTTGTGCACTGTGTTGGACCAATAAAGGTAAAGACAACTGAGGCTGAGTGGAAATAACAAGCAATTATTTATTACACACACACAAGCAAGCAATAATGCAAAAGGCATATGAGAGCCGATTTAACCATAACATCTATTCTTTTTATTCGATCTTGCTTGCACAAAGGACGCATGGCCATCATTCAAATCAGGGGAGAAGAGTAAAACAGAAGAACTTGAAAATAAAAGTAAAGTAAAGTATGGAGAAAAGAAAAGTAGTGTCTTTTCTTTTCTCCCTCACCTCACACAGCCGGACAGGCTGCTCAAACCCAAAACTATTCGACCATGTGGAGGAAATGTGGATGGGGGAAGATGGGCAGTAGCAATGTGGCATGATGAGACATGTAGCCCCGTCCCTGGGGTGCCCAGACCCAGTAGACGAGTCCTCTCCGGCGTCTGAGATATGCCAGCTAGATATGTGACTTGCCCTCCTCTGCCTCAGCTTCTTCCTCCTCAGGTTCCCGTCTGAGGTGTTGCCATTTCACCCTCCTCGTCCTTTGTGGCTGACAGGATCGAGACTGTAGGATGACATTCGTGGAAGGAGTGTCCTTTCCCTCTCTCCCCTTTCTTTCTCCACTCGCTTTTCAGTTTCCTTCACCACAGAAGCTTGGCACCAACTGCTCATGAAGCTTTTCTTTCTTCATCCTCACATGATTTTTTTTCCCCCTCCTCTCATGAGGAATTTTCATCCGCTTCTTCCTTTCTTCTTCTTCACATCGCTTTTCTCCATTTTCTCACAAGCCTTCCCCGTCTCTCGGCCTTCTGCGTCTCTTTTCTTTCCTCTCGTGAGCTCTTTCCATCTCTGCTGTTGCGAGCCTGTCATTGATGCGCAGCCGATGGGGGCGGGTCCACGATGCGGCCTGTGGAAAATGCCACGTAATGCTGAGGGAACATTTAGTTAATGGTGCGGCCCCCTGCCCCTCCCTTCATGCGCATGAGGCCGATATGGGAGCCCCCCCCTCCCTCGCGCTCAAGCATTCCCTCGTATAGTCTTGCACTATACCACGCCTGCAAGAACCGCCATACCTCATGCCACAAACATGCACGTGAGAATGGAGTGAAAATGGAGAAGGATTCTGCCGGACCAAGGGATGACCGAACGGCTGCGGGGTTGAAAGTAAGACCGATGGGGTGAAGGAGGGATTGTCAAAAGGAGCAGAGGAAGGGGGTAACGGACCGATGGAGAAAAGGAGGGATTGTTGAAAGGATGTTTGGTGAACGGGAGGTTATTGGGAGATTGAGAAAGGCAGGGGTGGAGGAGGGGGGACAAACAAATGGTGTGAAGGAGGAATGATTGAAAGTAGCAGAGGGCGAGGGGGGAGACATTACACCGGGGAAATGCATCTAAACCAATGCATTTCCCCACCGAAAAACCCCTCAACCAGGGACCGAGGACTATCAACACAAGACTAGTGAAATAACTAATCGGGTCACCTACGTGTCCATGTATACTGTCCCCCTGAGGTAAGTCTCAAAAAAAAAAAGAAACCAAACAATGTAGGAATGACACCACATTACGATGTCACAATACAATACCACAATCCTCTTTTGGATTACCATCACAACATCTTTTGACATCTTTATTTTGTTGTGGGATGGTGATGAATGAAGAAGAAGAATGACCACATTACGATGCCACAATATGACACCAGACACCACAATCCTCTTCTGGTTTAGCATCATGGTATATTTTGACATCGTTCTATCACAATCCAACAACAAAAGTAAAATGTCAAAAGATGTGATGTTAATCCATGAGGATTGTGGTGTCATTCCTACCTTGTTTGGTTGTTGTTTTTGGAGATTTCATCCCTCTGGTTTTCCATTATTATTTTTTTTATGCTTTTTTTTTCTTCTTGTATAGATATGCAGACCATCCTCAACTCATGTAAAGGTCCTAGGAACGGAACCCTTACGCAAGTCATTTTTTTTGTGCAAGTCAAATTTCATTGAGTAAAATCTGAAAAAAAAAAAATGACAGAGATTGGATGGTTAATTGAATATTTACATGTTCAGTATGAACATAGCAGAGAAAAACATAGGGATGAGTTCTCAAGGTGGTGTTCTTGGCCCTGTACTTTTTCTCATTTTCATCAATGATCTCTCAGATTCCCTGGAAAATCCTCTTTATCTCTCTGCTGATGACTCCACCTTCTGTCGTACCATCTCTCATCCCTCTGATCAGCAGGTAGCAGCCTCTTCACTCTCTGCAGACCTGGATAAAAATCACAAGATGGTCAAACACTTGGAATATGTCTTTCAATTCGGACAAATCTCACACCCTCACCATGTCTCTCCAAAAGGACTGTCTGGAACCCCCCCCCCCGCCCCCATCTACTTTCTCAACAATCTCTGGAAGAAGTCTTTTCATTCAAGTTTTGGATCTCGCTATCTGCCACGATCTTTCCTGGGAAAGCCACATCTCCAAGTTGGCCCCAAAGTCGGTCGCCGACTTGGCATCCTACGTCGAGCGAAGTCCTTCCTTGGCACATCTGAGCTTCTAACCATTTCCAAACCCTTCATCCACAGTCTGATGGAGTACTGCTCCCCCTTCTGGGGTGAAGCACCTGCCTCACACCGAGCTCGACTTCATGCTGTGGAAACCAAGGCGTTTCGGATCATTGGTATCTTCTGCGATGAAGCTAAGTCTTTGGGTCTCTCGCTGTCTCACCGGATGCAGGTGAGTGATCTTTCTATCTTTTACCATCTCCTCTCCGGCCTCACCTCCCTGCTCTGTCTGTGATCTCTCCCCCCCCACCCCCCTCTCCATCCAAATTTCCTCAGGGCCCTCAAGGTCTGCCAAAAACAACCTTCTGTTGAAACTGCCAAAATCAAGAATCACTGCTCACCTTCACTCTTTCATTCCTCTTTTTTCCCCTGCTTCTGGAACAAACTCCCACCCTCTCTTCAATCCCATTCCTCCCTCTAGGTCTTCAAAACAGCTGTTCACCACCATCTCATTTTTCCCCCAACCCAAATCTTGATCTTTACTACCCCCATTAATCCACCTTAAACCCATCTTCTTCAAATTCCCTACTTTCCTTCCTGAAAGTACCTGTGTACCCTGCCCCATCTCGCTCACTTCCACAGATATCCTATTGTCTTTGTTCTCCACTATTTTGTGCTTCCCACTCCCAGTCTCTTGTCTCCGGCCTTGTTATATGTTTATGTGCATTAGCTCTTATACGAGCCTCAACTAGGTATACCAAAAAACAAAAGGGAACGCCGAAAGGCAGAGGAGGGAGGCTGAAGGACGGGCCGGGCCTTCTATTCGGAAATTGATGTGTTTAGAACCTCTGAAGGAGAAGGGCGTAGAAAGACTGAGATTCAAAGCTTTGCAGCTTGAGAGGGTTACGGACTCTGTTCGCGGCTCAACTTTTTTTTTTATTATCACATTTCTTTTTTAAAATTATTATGATTATTATTATTCACACAAATGCAACTCATCTCGCCCTTCTCTCCTCTCATCTTTCCCTTTTTGAATCCTTCCCTCTGTCATTCCTTTTGCTTCGCTTTGCTCGCTCGCGTTCCTTTTTTCACTCTCCGCACTTTGCCGATTGATTTTTCGTCTCACCATTCGCGTTTGTCATTCATTCTTTCCTGCAACTTCTGTCTCCGTCCTTTTGCTATCTTCCTTATTGATTTGCCTTCAGCCCTTGCACACCTTCGATTTCACGTTCCCACGTCTGATAGCTCTGTCGCTGGAGACTCATTAAATATATGCCGCGAGTGACGTCACTGCTCCATGGGGACACACCGGTGCCGTGGTTTGAGGAGCATGAGGGGAGCGAGCAGCCGAGCATGCAGGGTTCCCGTTTCAGTTATATGGGAGCCCGAGTCAACAAGTGTAAGGTGTGCATGGGGTCTGTCCTGATCCACTACACAGTCGTGCCAAACTGGGCTGTACGTAAATAATTGGTGTGTGTGTGTGTGTGTGTGTGTGTGTGTGTTTTTTGTCTGGCTTCTTTCTTGGGACTTCAGTGCAGTAACTAATCTTTATTTTGATTAGATATAGCTTTTTTTGTGATGTATAAGGGAAATAAGTTCTGCTTTGCATTCGTTAGATCTACTGAATGGCATATGGTAGGATCTCAAGAGAAGTGGTGTATTGGTGATTGAGGAAGAAGTGAATATGGTCAGAAATTTGTTAGAATCATGATGGAAATGTTTATGGGAGCCAGCACTATGGTAAGTATAGTGAATGGAGACTCGCAACATTTTATAATGGAGGGTTTTTATTTATTTTTTCTCCATTAGGGTTCTGTACAAAGTCCCTTCTTTTTTGTGATTTTAACAGACATGCTGAGTCATATTAGAGATGGACAACTGTGGGATAACTTGGTTACAGCACCAGTGAAAGGAAGAGCTATAGAGAAAAGTGTTGGAATGGCAAGAGAGTTTAGAGATGCATAAATTGATGATTAATGCTGGAGAGACAGTGGTTATTGTGTGTCGTAAGACTGGAGCAGAGTGTCCAGATTGTAGACAGAAGAGGTGAAGAACTGAAACAAGTGGAGGTAGAGTGCATTCTTCCACCAGGCTGAATGAACAGTTTGTTTTGTATCCCACTGATAGGCCAGATATGGATCCGGACTTGAACCAAAATCAAATCTTTTTGTTCTTGTCACCAAACCAACTCCTCCACCCCGTTATGTCGTAACTCGTCCATAACGTCCACAACACAACAATTTATATCATGCTATATATCGTTTTTGGTCCCATCTCTCAATGATGAAGAATCATAAAACAAAAACAACTCTTATCTGGATCTGGATCCGGATTCGATTCATCCTGGTCACATATCTAACCTGTCCATCAAGTTTCGTCTAAATGTGTCCATAACTTTTCGAGATGTGCTATATATCGGTTTTAGCTTCATCACTTGATGGTGAAGAATAACTTAAAAAAAAAAAATTATTTATTGGATCTGGATTCACCAAAATCGAATCAACTCTTCCTTGTCACAGACCCAACCTGTCCACAAAATTTTATCCGAATCCGTACACAACTTTTTGAGATATCCTGTTCACAGCCAAACACAGACAGGGATGTAAACATAACGTCTGCCTAGCTTAAGTGGTGGAGATAAGAATTGAAATGTCATTGGCTCGGCATGAAAGGAAGAGGGAGATTGTGAAGGCAGCATGGATAATGTGAAAGGAGGTTAGTGGTGTCTGTGATGCAAGGAAGGTGCAGAAAATTGCCGGTTAAAAATCGACAAGACAGTTATCGGGCCCAGTTATAATGTATGGTGCGGAAACATGGGCTTCAAGAAAAAGGGAAGAGGAGTTTCTGGAGAGGATAGAGATGAGAATGCTTTGGTGGATTCTCAGAGTATCATGAAGCTAGCAGTTGAGGAATGAGATGTGCAAGAGAGCTGGAGTTGCATGTATTGCAGAAGATATTAGGGAGGCTAGTTTGCAGTGTTTTGGGCATGTGCTGAGGAACCAATCAAAGTACAGTATTGAATAAGCAAATTAGAGGGAAAAGTTCAAGAGGGGAAAGTTCAAAAAAGACAGATTATGCTGGAGGGAATGAAATCCAAAGATTTGAAGAACAAGGGATTGAAAGAAGATTGAGAAGGCAGATGTGTGCCTGAGCTGTTATTTTTTTTAATCCCCCCTCCCCCCCCCCCAAATTTATTTCTTTTTTCTTTTTTTCCCCCCACCTGTGGTACCAACGTCTACATTCTCTTCAATCTCATTGTTCAAGAAAGTTGTTCACCACCATCTCAGATATTTCCTAATCCAAAACCATGATATTTTCTACTCTTGTTAACCTCTCCTCTTACTCCACCCTACCTTAATCCCTCCTCTTTCCAAATTTCCAATTTTCTCTCCTGTGAGTAGCCTAATGTATCCATTTTATCCACCCCATGCATTCTCTCCTGACCCACATTCCTCCCCACACCCATTGTTTTTCCAAGTCTGCCTCTATCTTGGCCTTTAAATCTGCTTTCGGTGTCTCCCCCCCACCTTTTTTTCTCTGCTGTGTTTTTTTGTCCTGCTTCCTGATCCGTTAAGTGTACTAGTACTAGCTCTTCCACAAGCTGATCTACCAACCCTCTGATCGACTATGGATAAAAAAAAGCTGAATGTCAAGCAAGAAAGCAGTGGTGTGATTGCTGGGGTTTGAACCACCGATCTCTGACCACACCATTACACCACATGTCAAACGTGCTCAGTTGGTGATGCCTAGTTTAGGAATATACATTGCATATAACTGATGGGATATACTGGCTTAACACATCTTCATAAGGACAGTGTGTTCAAAACACCTTGCAATTTGTGGAATATTTATTTATTTATCTTTGGGACTCTAAGTACACCAGTCATTTGTCATTAGCCCAAATGAAAGACCTTTGTTGATACATTTATGAAAGTAGGACATTTGCATGATTTATTTTCTGTGGGAAGGGAAAAAAGATGATCTATTTCACTATTTCCTTTTCTAGACGACGGAGCAAAAGTCGAAGCAGGAGCAGGGACAGGAAGCACAGGTTTAGTTTGCCATTTCATTTCATGATTTGCAACATACAATATTTTTATTGTCAGAACTTAATCCTGATGTTTTCTTTTTGCATATGTGTCTAGTTTCGGAGGCTAAGTTCTAAATGCACATGAATCATTAGCTAGAGTTTGCTTGATCCTGTTTGTGTCAGTTTTAGCCATCTGCAATGTGTACATATATACAGTTGGGCCTCACTTAACGCTGGAGATGTTCCTGAAAAGGGCGACTTTAAGTGAAAAACGTTATGCAAACAAACCTTAACGTAGATTAATGATTGTGTTAGTTGTGGGGAGGGGGGCAGTTGGGGGGGGGGGTATATTCCCAGAGAACAGATAGGAATGTTTAGAGTAGCATGGTCTGTGTGCGAGTAGATAGCCATTCGACAGCTTTTTCTGAGGAGTTCGTCCTGCCTGCATGTTTTTGCTGGCCTCTGCTGCCTGTGCCTGTCTTCAGCCCTGTGCCCCGTTTCGTCGACCTGCCCGTGTGCTTCGTCTCCTCGTCTTCCTGGTTATCTCTTCATCGTCCTGCCATCGTATGCTCACCTTGTCATCGTTGTCCTCGTCCCTCCTAAAGCCGCTGTCACACCTTGACGTTTTAGCCAGCGTATGGCAACGTATCAAAATGTATGTCAAACGCTGGCGTACGCTGAACTATTGATGTTTTTTTTATTTTTGGGCGTATAATAACGTGTTGGACGTATGCATAACGTATTAGTATAACACAGAACGTTTTAATCACATATAGATAACTTATACCAACGAATCTGAGCGTGTTCTCGGCGTTCACAACCTCTGCCCAACGATAGTCTAACTTATGCATAGCGCGCGGCAGCGTATCGCCGACGATCACGTGGCGTAGGCTATTAATAGGCTGCGGCTCGACGATTCAAATCATAACCGCACTAGACATCGTAGTGTGAAGCCGCTGTCACACCTTGACGTTTTAGCCAGGTATGCCGACGTATGAAAAATTTGCCGAACCAAGCTGGCACACGTCGAATACGTTATGGGTAAGTTTGTATACGTTAAGAGCACGCTGGCATACATCGTAGTACGCTGGCATACGTCATTGTACGCCGAGTACGTCGAGAAATTTTCAGCATGTTGAAAATTTCTCGAAGTACTCGACATATGACACACATTCCGCATACGCTGGCATAAGTTGTAGGCACGCTACGCGATCGTTGACACACGTCGACATACGTTACTTGTACGTTACTCATAAGTCGAAACACGTCAAGGTAATGGTTAGCGTCAGTGTTCCAGACTCCTGGTTGTTTTTTTTTGAAAATTTTTTTCTTCGGTATGACGGTTATGATTTAAATCGTTGAGCGGCAGCCTTTTAATTATATGATATTATAACCACACTAGAAATCGAAGTGTCAACATGTCCGTCATACAAAGAAAAAAAAAAGAAAATAAAAATAAAAAACCAGGGAGTCGTCTGGAACACTGACGCTAACCATTACATTGACGTGTTTCGACTTATGAGTACCTTACAAGTAACGTGTGTCAACGATCGCGTAACGTGCCTACAACACGTTACTCATAGGTTAGAAATAAGTTTCGGGTACGCTAAACATTACCTCGACGTGTTTCGACTTATGAGTAACTTACAAGTAACGTGTGTCACGTGTGTCAACGATCGCGTAACGTGCCTCCAACTTATGGCCAGCATATGCGGAACGTGTGAGTCATACGTTGGCATACGTCGGGAATTTCAAGCATGGAAAATTTGTCAAACAGCTCGGCGAACTAACGTTTGCCAGCGTTCTACGACGTATGCCAGCGTACTACGACGTATGCCAGCGTGCTCTTAACGTATACAAACTTACCCATAACGTATTCGACGTGTGCTGGGTTTTAGCCCAATTTTGCACACGTCAGGCATACGTTGGCTAAATCGTCAAGGTGTGACAGGGCCTTAATCACATGCTCGTTCCCGCTGCCCTAGAGCTGAGTCCACCCGGTTTTTGTTCTTTCCGGCTGTGACTGAGTCTGGAGTGAGGGGCCTTAGTTTCTTTTGATGTCTTTTACTTATTTGTACATAATTATATATTATCGATTCGGTGTTTTCTTTTTCTTCCCCACCACAACCCGCCGTCATCTCTTCCATAGAGTTCAGTCATCCCTGGTTCTTTTTATTGTTGTGGTTCGGGAAATAAACCCGTTGGGTTTAAAAGTTTCTCATGTCTCTCCTCACAACCCGCGCGTGCGTTGTCCGCCATTAATTTGGAACGTCTCCATAGGAGTTGAGCTGCTCGGGTCATCGCAGGACTTTAACCTCCCGCCCGACAGCTCGATGTTCGTTGAGCTGTCGACCCGACATTGTTGATCAACAGTGGGATTTTTCGAACCTTCTGCCTCCGATTTGAGTCGGGTGTGCAGGATTCGGACCCTGATCAGCTTCATTGGTGTCAGGAGTGTGGGATTTGCAACTCGAGGAATTCCCAATTCTTGTTAATTGGTGTCGGGAGAGCGCAGTGGAGCACGTTGAAAATAAATAATAAAAAATTCTATTTTTTTGAATTTCCTTGGCATGCAAGGGAAGAAAGCTGCTGCACAAAATTGCCGACATGCAGAATTGTGTGGTTGAAGGAAGCAGCGAGAATGAAGGAAACAAGCCAGGTTGGGGGATTAGTGAGGTGAGGATAAGAACCTCACCCATTCCTGAGCCGTCGAGCCAGGATGTGGGTGCGATGACCATCCAGGCTATGTTTGAAATATTAATGAATAAAATGGACGAGACAAACGGAAATGAATAAAAATGATGAAATTTTTGCGGTGTAGTTAGGGGCACAGATTAAAACGAATGGCAGGTTGGTTGTAGGGGACATGTTTTGTGAAAACGAATGGCCTGGAAGAACATCGTGCTTGTGTGGATGTCGCTTTGTGTTAGGAAGAGACTGTCTATGGGACGAAGAATATAGAGACGAGCCGAAGGAAGGTTAGGCTCCATGGACATAGTGTGTGAGGCAGGCTCCATGGACATGGTGTGTGAGGCAACCTCCACTGTTTGCGGTACTGCACTCAGGATTGCGCGGTTAGACCCAGCAGGGGTTCTTCTGGTGCGCCGGGACCGTCAGGGTGCGACGCGGTGCCGGCTCTGAGGTATGTGCTGGCGTCGGAACTTGAGCCAGTAAACCAGGTGTCTAATCCTGTGACTTGTGGGGCGACGGGCGAGCCTGCTCGTGGTGGGAGCGACGCCAGATCGCTGGTGTGCGGGTCTGAGCTCACGCTGGAGAGTGAAGCTGTATCCATCGTCGTGTGTGAGCTGGTGTCGGAGGTAGTTGTGCCGGTTTCCGCAGTTGACGCTTGAGGGGTAGGCTCAGCGCCCGTGGTGTCAAGCCGCTGCGCGTGGGGTGTGTTTTGGCTGCTACGGGGAAGCAGGTAAAGAAAAAGTGTAGTTGTAAGATTAGAAAGACAGGCCACTTTGTCTTGTCAGTTGGAGCCCTGATTGGGATGTAAATGTTTTTGTGCTGCGAATGCAGAGGTAGAAGCTGTGAGTCATGAACATCTGGCCACTCATGGCAATGGAGAAAGGTTGGAAGAGTGGGAGGCTCAATGCCACCAGCATCTGTAGGAGGGGGCAGAAAAGCCCAATAATGGGGCAATTACATGCAGCTGTGTTTGGAAACACGAGGCCAGGAATTTCAAATTTTAATTTAAGTGGGAAATTATTTTAAAGTAACCTTGGTGGGAGTTGGTCCCCGGGCTGCAGGATTCGGATCAGGGAAAGTTAAGGGGTCCGGCCTTGTGGGAAATTGCCCCCCACCTCCCCCCTCCCTCTCAGGAGATTGTATTGGGCCAGGCTGCAGGGGAGCTGCACTGGCAGGATTTGGATGTGGGGTTCGACCACGGGTGCTGTGGCAAGACCCGGGCCCCACGGGGAGTCTGGTGGAGTGTGGTGTCCCCCGTTTATCGGGGTGCCGGCCGAGCGAATGGGGCCGCCGGACCCTATAGGGGGTTGAGACATCTGGGGGTCCGAGGTGGTTCCCCCTGGGCACCAGTCATGGTGCACCATGAGGACCACTAGGGGGAGGTGTTGTGGGCCACGCTTTGGTGGCAGCACCACTGAGTCAGAAAGGGCCTGATGAAGTGACCACCTGGGCATGCGGCCTGGCAGCCTCTCCCTGAGGCTCTGAGACAGCCAGCATGTGGCGACCTGCCATGCTGTGCTGGTCAATGGACGCGGGTTGATCCGCATGGACTGGGTACGAGTACAGCTCACTGGAGAACTCCCGGATCATCTGTGGAGCGTTATGCAGTGTTTGAGAAAGGCCCGGAGAGGCCTGTATAACCTTCCATAGATGGTCCATGATGATTTATGGGCTTTCGGTTTGGAAAGGGAGCCCTAGGTGCAATTTGGGATTGGTTTTACGGGAAGAATGGCTGCAGCAGGCGCTGCTGGTGTTGAACGTGCTCCCAGTGGTAATTTGGATTTATTAAATTTCCTTCCCATTGTTAGGACTCGTCATGCTTTGCTATTGGGGGAATGCAGGTGAGTTGAGGAATTGGTATGGGTGACTGGCAAGGGTGGCCATTAGAGCTAAGCACATGGATCGGGTGGAAAGGGTTAATATGTGATGTGTTCTAAATAAAGGATTGTGTTTTGTTCAAGTGTGTGTTGTTGATTAGTGTATACATAGACCATGGCAGGGTGGGTACCCTGTACCTTGTATTGCAGATGGAGAAAAATGTATTGCAGCAGGGGAGGGAGTGACATTTTGGGTCTGCTTCCCACAGCCCCTTCTGATTTATTTTGTTGCGGTTAATTAGGTGCAAGTCTGTAAGTATTAAGGCTGGAGCTGTTGCCCCTGCAGTGAAACTTGCGGGAGCTGTGGTTCTGGGCGTAGGAGCTGTTACGTTTGTGTGTGTGTGTGTGTGGGGGGCGGGGAGTGGGGGTAGATATTCCCTTAGAGCAGATAGAAATGTATAGAGTAGCATTGTTTGTGTGCGAGTAGATTGCCATCTCGATGTACAAGTAAGGAAATGTCAGCTTAAGAATTGTCTTGTCGTGTGTGCCATACAGGGTGGTGCGTGGTAATAAGTAGTTCAGGGTTATGGTTAAGGAAACTGAGTTCAACCTCTACGGTGGGGGGGAGGGGGGGCACCAGCAGACTTGGCACAAAAGAGGCGGGCTGGAGGCATGAACTCCTCCTGAGGGGCGGAGTCAGACGCCTCCCAAAAAGGGGCGGAGCAATACCGAAGAGGAAGGAAGGGAGAGCTAAAAGCAGTTGTAGAGAGGACGATCGAGGGAGTTGGGGAGAGTTGAGAGTCGGAGGGGAAGACGGCAAAGGAAAAGGAGTTGGTCTGAGAACTGGAAGAGAGGACTGTCGAGGTCTAGAGAGAGTGTTATGAGGAAAAAGAGGAGAGCTTTCTCTGAGTAGGTCGTGCTGCCTGCCTGCCTGTGCCGACTTGCCCATGTGCTTCGTCTCCTCGTCATCCTGGTTATCTCCTGCCCATCTCCTCATTGTCCTGCCATTGTCTGCCCGCCTTGTCGTTATCATCCTCGTCACCTGCTCGTCCCCACTGCCCCATTGCTAAATCCCCCAGTTTTTGTTCCCTTCCTGTCTATGACTGAGTCTAGAGTGAGGTGCCTTAGATTCTTTAGATTTCTTTTACCTGTTTGTACGTAATTATTTATTATCGATTCTGTATTTTCCTTTTCTTCCGTACCACAACCCGCCGCCGTCTCCTCCGTCAAGTTCAGTCATCCCTGGTTCTTTTTATTGTGTTTCGGGAAATAAACCCGTTGGGTTTAACAGCTTTAAGGTTTCTCTCGTCTTATCTCACGACCCGTACGCGTGTTTTTCACCATTAGTTCGGAACGTCTCCACAGGAGTTGAGCTGCTCGGGACATCGTGGGAATTTAACTTTAACAAATATGGCACCTCACTCCGGACTCAATCATAGACGGGAAGGCAACAAAAACTGGGGGACTCAGCTCCGGGGCAACGGGGATGAGCAGGTGATGAGGGACGAGGAGGACGACGACAAAGTGAGCAGACGATGAGATGTGCAGTAGATAACCAGGGCGATGAGACAAAACGAGGCACAGGCAGGCAGAGGCCAGCTGAAGTGGGCATGCATGATGACCACCCTCTTTCCTCTCTTCCATTTCTCCTCAGACCAACTCCTTTTCCTTTTGTTGTCGTCTTCCCCTCACTCTCAACATTCTCACCAACTGCCTTTTTTCTCCTGCCGTCCTTGCCTCAGACTTTCCAACCCTCACCATCTCCCTCGATCGTCCTCTCTCTACACCAGCTGCCTTTTTGGCTCCTCCCTTTCCTTCCTCTTTGGCAATGCTCTGCCCCCTTTTTGGGAGCCATCTCTGACTTGACCCCCTCCCTTCTCGGGGCGTTGCTCTGCCCCTCCCAGGCGATCCATTGCTCCACCCCTCGGGAGGTGTTAATAGCTCCACCCCCGCCTCTTTCGTGCCAAGTCTCCCGGCACCCCCGAGTTCGAGGTTTACATCGAGGTTTTACACACAGTTTCCTTAACCATAATCCCCAACTAATTATAACCACCACCACCACCCCCTTTATGGTGTACAGGTAAACAAGACAATTCTTAAGCTGATGTTTACTATACTTATACATTGAGATGGCTATATACTCGCACACAGCCAATGCTACACTATACTATTTGTTCTACAGGGTGGTCATAAAGTCTGTAAACATAGGCGAATGTACATTGTAAATGGTTTATTGACATTACATTACAAAACATGATATGTTCAATGGCATTACATGACATGATCAATGTGTTGTCCCTCATGAGAAATGCACAGTTCAATGTGCTGTGCAAAATTGCAATGAACGCGGTGCATTAATGCAGCATTTCCATCAATCCCTGAACATGCATCTGTGATGCGTTGCCTCAGATGATTCGTGTATCTGATTTTCACTGAATAAACCTGTGCCTTCAGCATATCCCAGAAGTAATCAAGGGGGTTCCGGGATGACGTGTTGAAGTGCTCTGCTATCCGTCAATATGACCAGCCCTCGTGTCCACTCAGCAGTATCACCTCAATATGTTCGTCTTTCGTCAAACATCTTCAAACTGTAACAGAATGACATATTATCATTGTTTCCAGACTTTATGGCCACCCTGTATTGTAATATCTAAACCCCTCTCCAGAAATGTCATAATATACATGGGGTTTGAAGTTTCTCGTCAATAATTTCCACAAAAAATTGCAGTGGTGAGAAAAAGTTTGTAAACCTTTTAAAATTTTCTGTATTTCTGCATAAATTTGACTCTAAAATATGATCAGATTTAAGTCCTAATCTATACCAATAAGTGTGTGTGTGTGTGTGGGTGTGTGTGCTCCAAAACCATTAAACCTAGCAGCCTGAAACTTTGCATGCATATGAAGGGACCTCCAAGGGAGTGCATGAGTGAAAATTGGGTGTTTGGGTTAATTAAAACACCCCTGTTGAAGATAATTAATGGACTTATTTAATTATATCCTTTATCAGGTGTATCCTTGGACACCTCACTCTCAATGGGGTCTTAAGGCGCACCCTCGGTTAACTCGCTTTTGTTTGGCCTGCTCAACAATGCCCTGAGCTGGAACAGGCCGCAATGGTTTATTAACTACGAAGCGCTCAAAATTTTTTTTTTCACTTTCTTCACTCATGTCGTTGAATGCCTCATCTTCATACGTACGAATTGCTGTCGACATTGCTTTTGTGCAAGTACTGTAGTTTTCAAATTGGGAGCTTGGAGTGATTTCACGCATTATATGATGCGATTTTTCCACGATGTAGTCTCCCGGACTAATTTAAGTATATAATGGAAATATAATTTGAGTTCAGAGGATCGGATCAAGTGGATTAAATAACTCAATCTGGAGTGAAATCTGAAAATGTTGCAAAATTGGTGATGTTAGTTTTTTGTGGGTATGTGGCCATTACCAATCAGCTTGGTGTTGCTTGCCAAGCCAGCCATTCCTTATCAACCATTTAATCAGAGTGCTTGCTTGAGTGCTTAAGCCACTTACTGAGCACGGTACATGCGATAGTGGTTCAGTTCGTGTCCCAATCGGGATGTACAGTCATCAGTTGCTACAAGGTAGAGGTACATATGGGTATATTCAGATCTGTAAAGGGACTCTCTATGGGTGTGTGTGTGTGTGTGTGTGTGTGTATGCCTGCACGCTTAGTTACAGGCACCGTGGTGGCAAAGTTTCATCCCATATCTTGTGGTGATGATGGGTGGTGGAGGTTTTAACTTTTAACTTCAGTAGCGTACGAGCGATCATGTTTTTCCTTTGGCCTCGTGACTGTTTCTAAAGCAATTGGTTATTTTATATGAACCGGGTGTGCTTTACAAAGGTTATATGGTTTCTCTTTTTGAGTTTCAAAGCAAAATACATTTGATAACACTCAATTTCTGAGCTGTTTTCCGTATTAATATTTTCTAAATTACTGAGCCAAATATTTATTTATTTATGTATTTATTGTTTTTCCTCCCTGTCACGATTAGTGTAGTAGATAGGAGAAAAATCATGCAAATTATGATACAAGCATCAAATTTGGCATTTCTGTTCTGCAGGGCTTTCTTGATCAAATCTGCCTGATTGGCCATTTGAAAATCCAAATTTTGAAAAAATTGAGAAAAAAAAAACATACATTTTTTTAAGTCACAGCTGGCTGAAATTCTTGAAGCGCAAGTGAACATCCCAGACAGAGAACCAAGGGGGATGCAGTCATCATTGATGGCTCAGCACTTATCAATGCCCTACCTCCACGCACTTCAAAGATATTGATGACGTATGCTAAAGAAAACATCATCCAAAGGTGAGATCCTATGGTGCCAGGTGACGAGAGGGTGAGCGTAGTGTTTGTGTACAAGAAGTCAAGTCTGAAGTCCGAGGCAAGTCGGAAAGAGGGGCAAGGAACCAGAAGAAGAGTGACAGGAACCAGTAAGACCCCAAGTAACTGGAGAAGCTTTCTTCGAGATGACAGCAACAGAACAGCTGTTTCACTTCCTTATGGAAAAGATGTGTGAAGCACAGACGACAAGCACAGTCATTGTCACAAAAGGAGAGATCATTGAGCACACGAGGAAGTCACTGGATGCTGACATGTTGACATGCTGACAAGGAAGTCACATGTTGTCATGAAGAAGCTGACACTGAAATATTTGTACACGCCAGGGATGCAACGACGGATGGTAGCAAGTCCATTATCATTAAGGCTAATG
>CM068960.1:63227874-63242219 GCA_035128595.1 Eptatretus atami | reverse complement strand
AGAGAGATATATAACTGATGGAATATACTGGCTTACACACCTTCATAAGACAGTGGTGTTCAAAAACACCCTTGCAATTTGTGGAAGTATTTAATTTATTATCTTTGGAGACTCTAAGTACACCAGTTCTTTGTCATTAGCGCCAAATGAAAGACCTTGTTTGATACATTATGAAAGTAGGACATTTGCATATTTATTGTTCTGTGGAAGGGAAAAAAGATGATCTATTCACTAATTTCCTTATCTAGACGAACGGAGCCCAAAAGTCGAAGCAGGACAGGGACAAGAAGCACAGGTTTAGTTTGCCATTTGCATTCATGATTTGCAACATACAAATATTTTTTATGTCAGAACTTAATCCTGATGTTTTCTTTTGCATATTGTCTAAGTTGTCGGGAGGCTAAGTTCTAAATGCACAGAATCATTAGCTAGAGGGGGTTTGTTGATCCTGTTTGTGTCAGTTTAGCCATCGCAAGCTGTACATATATACAGTTGGCCTCACTTAACGGGAGATGTTCCTGAAAAGGCGACTTTAAAGTGAGAACAACGTTAGCAAAAGGCAAACCTTAACGTAGATTAATGATTGTGTTAGTTGTTGGGAGGGGGGCAGTTTGAGGGGGGGGGTATATTTTTTATTTCCCAGTAAGAACAGATAGGAAATGTTAGAGTAGCATGGTCTGTGTGCGAGAGATAGCATCGACAGCTTTTTTCTTGAGTAGTTCGTCTGCCTGCATGTTTTGCTGACTCTGCCTGCCTGTGCCTGTCTTCGGCCCTGGTGCCCCGTTTCGTCGACCTGCCCGTGTGCTTCGTCTCGCTTCCTGTCTCCTGGTTATCTCTTCATCTCCTCCATCGTAGCTCACCTGTCATCGTTGTCCTCGTCCCTCCTAAAGCCGCTGTCACACCTTTACGTTTTAGCCAGCGTATGCAACGGTATCAAAATGTTATGTAAAACGCTGGCGTACGCTGAACTATTGATTGTTTTTTTTTTTAATTTTTGGGCGTAATAATAACGTGTTGACGTATGCAAACTGTATAGTAATGTACACAAGACGTTTTAATCACATATAGATACTTATACCCAACGAATCTGAGCGTGTTCTCGCGCTTCAACAACCTCTGCCCAACGATAGTCTAACTATGCATGCGCGCGGCAGCGTATCGCCGACGATCACGTGGCGTAGGCTATTAATAGGCTGCGGCTCGACGATTCAAATCATAACCGCACTAGACATCGTAGTGTGAAGCCGCTGTCACACCTTGACGTTTTAGCCAGCGTATGCCGACGTATGAAAAATTGCCGAACCAAGCTGCACACGTCGAATACGTTATGGGTAAGTTTTGTATACGTTAAGAGCAGCTGGCATACATCGTAGTACGCTGGCATACGTCATTGTACGCCGAGTACGTCGAGAAATTTTCAGCATGTTGAAAATTTCTCGAAGTACTCGACATATGACACACATTCCGCATACGCTGGCATAAGTTGTAGGCACGCTACGCGATCGTTGACACACGTCGACATACGTACTTGTACGTTACTCATAAGTCGAAACACGTCAAGGTAATGGTTAGCGTCAGTGTTCCAGACTTCCTGGTTGTTTTTTTTTGAAAATTTTTTTTTCTTCGGTATGACGGTTATGATTTAAATCGTTGAGCGGCAGCCTTTAATTATATGATATTATAACCACACTAGAAATCGAAGTGTCAACATGTCCGTCATACCAAAGAAAAAAAAAGAAAAAATAAAAATAAAAAACCAGGGATCGTCTGGAACACTGACGCTAACCATTACATTGACGTGTTTCGACTTATGAGTACCTTACAAGTAACGTGTGTCAACGATCGCGTAACGTCCTACAACACGTTACTCATAGGTTAGAAATAAGTTTCGGGTACGCTAAACATTACCTCGACGTGTTTCGACTTATGAGTAACTACAAGTAACGTGTGTCGGTTGTCACGATCGCGTAACGTGCCTCCAACTTATGGCCAGCATTATGCGGAACGTGTGAGTCATACGTTGGCATTACGTCGGAAATTTCAAGCATGGAAAATTTGTCAACAGCTCGGCGAACTACGACGTTTGCCAGCGTTCTACGACGTATGCCAGCGTACTACGACGTATGCCAGCGTGCTCTTAACGTATACAAACTTACCCATAACGTATTCGACGTGTGCTGGCGTTTTAGCCCAATTTTGCACACGTCAGGCATACGTTGGCTAAATCGTCAAGGGTGACAGGCTTAATCACATGCTCGTTCCCGCTGCCCTAGAGCTGATCCACCCGGTTTTTGTTCTTTCCGGCTGTGACTGAGTCTGGAGTGAGGGGCCTTAGTTTCTTTTGATGTCTTTTACTTATTTGTACATAATTATATATTATCGATTCGGTGTTTTCTTTTTCTTCCCCACCACAACCGCCGTCATCTCTTCCATAGAGTTCAGTCATCCCTGGTTCTTTTTATTGTTGTGGTTCGGGAATAAACCCGTTGGGTTTAAAAGTTTCTCATGTCTCTCCTCACAACCCGCGCGTGCGTTGTCCGCCATTATTGGAACGTCTCCATAGGAGTTGAGCTGCTCGGTCATCGCAGGACTTTAACCTCCCGCCCGACAGCTCGATGTTCGTTGAGCTGTCGACCCGACATTGTTGATCAACAGTGGATTTTTCGAACCTTCTGCCTCCGATTTGAGTCGGGTGTGCAGGATTCGGACCCTGATCAGCTTCATTGGTGTCAGGAGTGTGGGATTTGCAACTCGAGGAATTCCCAATTCTTGTTAATTGGTGTCGGGAAGAGCGCAGTGGAGCACGTTGAAAATAAATAATAAAAAATTCTATTTTTTTGAATTTCCTTGGCATGCAAGGGAAGAAAGCTGCTGCACAAAATTGCCGACATGCAGAATTGTGTGGTTGAAGGAAGCAGCGAGAATGAAGGAAACAAGCCAGGTTGGGGGATTAGTGAGTGAGGATAAGAACCTCACCCATTCCTGAGCCGTCGAGCCAGGATGTGGGTGCGATGACCATCCAGGCTATGTTTGAAATATTAATGAATAAAATGGACGAGACAAACGGAAATGAATAAAAATGATGAAATTTTTGCGTGTAGTTAGGGGCACAGATTAAAACGAATGGCAGGTTGGTTGTAGGGACATGTTTTGTGAAAACGAATGGCCTGGAAGAACATCGTGCTTGTGTGGATGTCGCTTTGTGTTAGGAAGAGACTGTCTATGGGACGAAGAATATAGAGACGAGCCGAAGGAAGGTTAGGCTCCATGGACATAGTGTGTGAGGCAGGCTCCATGGACATGGTGTGTGAGGCAACCTCCACTGTTGCGGTACTGCACTCAGGATTGCGCGTTAGACCCAGCAGGGGTTCTTCTGGTGCGCGGGACCGTCAGGGTGCGACGCGGTGCCGGCTCTGAGGTATGTGCTGGCGTCGAACTTGAGCCAGTAAACCAGGTGTCTAATCCTGTGACTTGTGGGCGACGGGCGAGCCTGCTCGTGGTGGAGCGACGCCAGATCGCTGGTGTGCGGGTCTGAGCTCACGCTGGAGAGTGAAGCTGTATCCATCGTCGTGTGTGAGCTGGTGTCGAGGTAGTTGTGCCGGTTTCCGCAGTTGACGCTTGAGGGGTAGGCTCAGCGCCCGTGGTGTCAAGCCGCTGCGGCGTGGGGTGTGTTTTGGCTGCTACGGGGAAGCAGGTAAAGAAAAAGTGTAGTTGTAAGATTAGAAAGACAGGCCACTTTGTCTTGTCAGTTGGAGCCCTGATTGGGATGTAAATGTTTTTGTGCTGCGAATGCAGAGGTAGAAGCTGTGAGTCATGAACATCTGGCCACTCATGGCAATGGAGAAAGGTTGGAAGAGTGGGAGGCTCAATGCCACCAGCATCTGTAGGAGGGGCAGAAAAGCCCAATAATGGGGCAATTACATGCAGCTGTGTTTGGAAACACGAGGCCAGGAATTTCAAATTTTAATTTAAGTGGGAAATTATTTTAAAGTAACCTTGTGGGAGTTGGTCCCCGGGCTGCAGGATTCGGATCAGGGAAAGTTAAGGGGCCGGCCTTGTGGGAAATTGCCCCCCACCTCCCCCTCCCTCTCAGGAGATTGTATTGGGCCAGGCTGCAGGGGAGCTGCACTGGCAGGATTTGGATGTGGGGTTCGACCACGGGGCTGTGGCAAGACCCGGCCCCACGGGGAGTCTGGTGAGTGTGGTGTCCCCCGTTTACGGGGTGCCGGCCGAGCGAATGGGCCGCCGACCCTATAGGGGTTGAGACATCTGGGGTCCGAGGTGGTTCCCCTGGCACCAGTCATGGTGCACCATGAGGACCACTAGGGAGGTTGTTGTGGGCCACGCTTTGGTGCAGCACCACTGAGTCAGAAAGGCCTGATGAAGTGACCACCTGGGCATGCGCCTGGCAGCCTCTCCCTGAGCTCTGAGACAGCCAGCATGTGGCGACCTGCCATGCTGTGCTGGTCAATGGACGCGGGTTGATCCGCATGGACTGGGTACGAGTACAGCTCACTGGAGAACTCCCGGATCATCTGTGGAGCGTTATGCAGTGTTTGAGAAGGCCGGAGAGGCCTGTATACCTTCCATAGATGGTCCATGATGATTTATGGGCTTTCGTTTGGAAAGGGAGCCCTAGGTGCAATTTGGGATTGGTTTTACGGGAAGAATGGCTGCAGCAGGCGCTGCTGGTGTTGAACGTGCTCCCAGTGGTAATTTGATTTATTAAATTCCTTCCCATTGTAGACTCGTCATGCTTTGCTATTGGGGGAATGCAGGTGAGTTGAGGAATTGGTATGGGTGACTGGCAAGGGTGGCCATTAGAGCTAAGCACATGGATCGGGTGGAAAGGTTAATATGTGATGTGTTCTAAATAAAGGATTGTGTTTTGTTTCAAGTGTGTGTTGTGATTAGTGTATACATAGACCATGGCAGGGTGGTACCCTGTACTTGTATTGCAGATGGAGAAAAATGTATTGCAGCAGGGGAGGGAGTGACATTTGGTCTGCTTCCACAGCCCCTTCTGATTTATTTTGTTGCGGTTAATTAGGTGCAAGTCTGTAAGTATTAAGGCTGGAGCTGTTGCCCCTGCAGTGAAACTTGCGGAGCTGTGTTCTGGGCGTAGGAGCTGTTACGTTTGTGTGTGTGTGTGTGTGTGTGGGGGCGGGAGTGGGGTAGATATTCCCTTAGAGCAGATAGAAATGTATAGAGTAGCATTGTTTGTGTGCGAGTAGATTGCCATCTCGATGTACAAGTAAGGAAATGTCAGCTTAAGAATTGTCTTGTCGTGTGTGCCATACAGGGTGGTGCGTGGTAAAAGTAGTTCAGGGTTATGTGTTAAGGAAACTGAGTTCAACCTCTACGGTGGGGGGAGGGGCACCAGCAGACTTGGCACAAAAGAGGCGGGCTGGAGGCATGAACTCCTCCTGAGGGGCGGAGTCAGACGCCTCCCAAAAAGGGGCGGAGCAATACCGAAGAGGAAGGAAGGGAGAGCTAAAAGCAGTTGTAGAGAGGACGATCGAGGGAGTTGGGGAAGTTGAGAGTCGGAGGGAAGACGGCAAAGGAAAAGGAGTTGGCTGAGAACTGGAAGAGAGGACTGTCGAGGTCTAGAGAGAGTGTTATGAGGAAAAAGAGGAGAGCTTTCTCTGAGTAGGTCGTGCTGCCTGCCTGCCTGTGCCGACTTGCCCATGTGCTTCGTCTCCTCGTCATCCTGGTTATCTCCTGCCCATCTCCTCATTGTCCTGCCATTGTCTGCCCGCCTTGTCGTTATCATCCTCGTCACCTGCTCGTCCCACTGCCCATTGCTAAATCCCCCAGTTTTTTTCCCTTCCTGTCTATGACTGAGTCTAGAGTGAGTGCCTTAGATTCTTTAGATTTCTTTACCTGTTTGTACGTAATTATTTATTATCGATTCTGTATTTCCTTTTCTTCCGTACCACAACCCGCCGCCGTCTCCTCCGTCAAGTTCAGTCATCCCTGGTTCTTTTTATTGTGTTCGGGAAATAAACCCGTTGGGTTTAACAGCTTTAAGGTTTCTCTCGTCTTATCTCACGACCCGTACGCGTGTTTTCACCATTAGTTCGGAACGTCTCCACAGGAGTTGAGCTGCTCGGGACATCGTGGGAATTTAACTTTAACAAATATGGCACCTCACTCCGGACTCAATCATAGACGGGAAGGCAACAAAAACTGGGGACTCAGCTCCGGGGCAACGGGGATGAGCAGGTGATGAGGGCGAGGAGGACGACGACAAAGTGAGCAGACGATGAGATGTGCAGTAGATAACCAGGGCGATGAGACAAAACGAGGCACAGGCGGCAGAGGCCAGCTGAAGTGGGCATGCATGATGACCACCCTCTTTCCTCTCTTCCATTTCTCCTCAGACCAACTCGTTTTCCTTTTGTTGTCGTCTTCCCCTCACTCTCAACATTCTCAACACTGCCTTTTTTCTCCTGCCGTCCTTGCCTCAGACTTTCCAACCCTCACCATCTCCCTCGATCATCCTTCTTCTACACAGCTGCCTTTTTGGCTCCTCTCTTCCTTCCTCTTTGGCAATGCTCTGCCCCCTTTTTGGGAGCCATCTCTGACTTGACCCCCTCCCTTCTCGGGGCGTTGCTCTGCCCTCCCAGGCGATCCATTGCTCCACCCCTCGGGAGGTGTTAATAGCTCCACCCCGCCTCTTTCGTGCCAAGTCTCCCGGCACCCCGAGTTCGAGGTTTACATCGAGGTTTTACACACAGTTTCCTTAACCATAATCCCCAACTAATTATAAACCACCACCACCACCCCCTTTATGGTGTACAGGTAAACAAGACAATTCTTAAGCTGATGTTTACTACCTATACATTGAGATGGCTATATACTCGCACACAGCCAATGCTACACTATACTATTTGTTCTACAGGGTGGTGATAAAGTCTGTAAACATAGGCGAATGTACATTGTAAATGGTTTATTGACATTACATTACAAAACATGATATGTTCAATGGCATTACATGACATGATCAATGTGTTGTCCCTCATGAGAAATGCACAGTTCAATGTGCTGTGCAAAATTGCAATGAACGCGGTGCATTAATGCAGCATTTCCATCAATCCCTGAACATGCATCTGTGATGCGTTGCCTCAGATGATTCGTGTATCTGATTTTCACTGAATAAACTGTGCCTTCAGCATATCCCAGAAGTAATCAGGGGGTTCCGGGATGACGTGTTGAAGTGCTCTGCTATCCGTCAATATGACCAGCCCTCGTGTCCACTCAGCAGTATCACCTCAATATGTTCGTCTTTCGTCAAAACATCTTCAAACTGTAACAGAATGACATATTATCATTGTTTCCAGACTTTATGGCCACCCTGTATTGTAATATCTAAACCCTCTCCAGAAATGTCATAATATACATGGGTTTGAAGTTTCTCGTCAATAATTTCCACAAAAAATTGCAGTGGTGAGAAAAAGTTTGTAAACCTTTTAAAATTTTCTGTATTTCTGCATAAATTTGACTCTAAAATATGATCAGATTAAGTCCTAATCTATACCAATAAGTGTTGTGTGTGTGTGGGTGTGTGTGCTCCAAAACCATTAAACCTAGCAGCCTGAAACTTTGCATGCATATGAAGGGACCTCCAAGGGAGTGCATGAGTGAAAATTGGGTGTTTGGGTTAATTAAAACACCCCTGTTGAAGATAATTAATGGACTTATTTAATTATATCCTTTATCAGGTGTATCCTTGGACACCTCACTCTCAATGGGGTCTTAGGCGCACCCTCGGTTAACTCGCTTTTGTTTGGCCTGCTCAACAATGCCTGAGCTGGAACAGGCCGCAATGGTTTATTAACTACGAAGCGCTCAAAAATTTTTTTTTCACTTTCTTCACTCATGTCGTTGAATGCCTCATCTTCATACGTACGAATTGCTGTCGACATTGCTTTTGTGCAAGTACTGTAGTTTTCAAATTGGGAGCTTGGAGTGATTTCACGCATTATATGATGCGATTTTTCCACGATGTAGTCTCCCGGACTAATTTAAGTATATAATGGAAATATAATTTGAGTTCAGAGGATCGGATCAAGTGGATTAAATAACTCAATCTGGAGTGAAATCTGAAAATGTTGCAAAATTGGTGATGTTAGTTTTTTGGTGGGTATGTGGCCATTACCAATCAGCTTGTGTTGCTTGCCAAGCCAGCCATTCCTTATCAACCATTTAATCAGAGTGCTTGCTTGAGTGCTTAAGCCACTTACTGAGCACGGTACATGCGATAGTGGTTCAGTTCGTGTCCAATCGGGATGTACAGTCATCAGTTGCTACAAGGTAGAGGTACATATGGGTATATTCAGATCTGTAAAGGGACTCTCTATGGGTGTGTGTGTGTGTGTGTGGTGTGTGTATTGCCTGCACGCTTGTTACAGGCACCGTGGTGGCAAAGTTTCATCCCATATCTTGTGGTGATGATGGGTGGTGGAGGTTTTAACTTTTAACTTCAGTAGCGTACGAGCGATCATGTTTTTCCTTTGGCCTCGTGACTGTTTCTAAAGCAATTGGTATTTTTATATGAACCGGGTGTGTTTACAAAGGTTATATGGTTTCTCTTTTTGAGTTTCAAAGCAAAATACATTTGATAACACTCAATTTCTGAGCTGTTTTCCGTATTAATATTTTCTAAATTACTGAGCCAAATATTTATTTATTTATGTATTTATTGTTTTTCCTCCCTGTCACGATTAGTGTAGTAGATAGGAGAAAAATCATGCAAATTATGATACAAGCATCAAATTTGGCATTTCTGTTCTGCAGGCTTTCTGATCAAATCTGCCTGATTGGCCATTTGAAAATCCAAATTTTGAAAAATTTGAAAAAAAAAAACTACATTTTTTTAAGTCACAGCTGGCTGAAATTCTTGAAGCGCAAGTGAACATCCCAGACAGAGAACCAAGGGGAGATGCAGTCATCATTGATGGCTCAGCACTTATCAATGCCCTACCTCCACGCACTTCAAAGATATTTGATGACTATGCTAAAGAAAGACATCATCCCAAAGGTGGAATCCTATGGTGCCAGGTACGAGAGGGTGGACGTAGTGTTTGTGTACAAGAAGTCAAGTCTGAAGTCGAGGCAAGGTCGAAAAGGGGCAAGGAACCAGAAGAAGAGTGACAGGAACCAGTAAGACCCCAAGTAACTGGAGAAGCTTTCTTCGAGATGACAGCAACAAGACAGCTGTTTCACTTCCTTATGGAAAAGATGTGTGAAGCACAGACGACAAGCACAGTCATTGTCACAAAAGGAGAAGATGCCATTAGCAACACGAGGAAGTCACTGGATGCTGACATGTTGACATGCTGACAAGGAAGTCACATGTTGTCATGAAGAAGCTGCAACTGAAATATTTGTAAACGCCAGGGATGCAACGACGGATGGTAGCAAGTCCATTATCATTAAGGCTAATGACACGGACGTACTAGTCATAGCAATATCTGTACTGCCATCCTTACAGGAACTAGGTCTTGAGAAATGTGGATTGCCTTTGGCAAAGGAGCCAAGACATGATGGATTCCAGTCCATGAGGTAGTTTCTGCAATAGGGCCTGAGAAAGCTAGAGGGATCCCATATTTCCATGCGTTCACTGGATGTGACGTCATGTCTGCCTTCCGCGGTAAAGGGAAGAAAACTGCATGGCAGACTTGGAACGTCTTTGATGATATTTCTGAAACATTCACCAATCTTAGCTAGCATCCAACATTGATTCGTAATCTTGACTTTTTAGAAGTTTTTTTTTTTTCTTCAAATTTTTCAAAATTTGGATTTTTCAAATGGCCAATCAGGCAGATTTGATTAGAATCCCCTGGAGAACAAATGTGCCAAATTTGATGCTTGTATCATCATTTGCACGATTCCTCTCAAAAATTGCTGTTATCTGCCCCACTAGATGATTGGTAGCTTTTCACGGCTTTTCACAAATATTAATGTTTATGCACATCTTGAAATGCTTCAAATGCATTGGTTTTTAAAAAATTATTGAAATTCCCCCAAAACAAGGGTGAAAAGCTACGCAAGGTTTTTGGCTTGTATACATTTTGTACTGCAGTCAGTAATCGCACTCACTCCGATCTGCCAATTGCTGATTAATTATTATCGGCCAAGAACGTGTGCGTGCCTGCGTGCGTTCGCTCGCATGCATAGAGCATAACACTTTCTCTCTACGAACTCCCCTTCCCACCCCCATCTCTCTGTCCAATCCTTGCTCTGCCTCCCTCCTAATACAGTGCAGCACCTTCTCACACATCTCTGGACGTGTCTGAGCATTGTTTATCGCTGGACAGGGTTTGTCTCCGGGCATGTCTGGGTGGTGTTTGTCTTTGGGCAATATTTGTCGTATGCCTGGTAGAAAATGTATTTCAGACATTATTTTGTTTCCATCTTTACTGTTATTCCATTCATAATCGCTTTGATGAGATGGTATGAATAGTAATTAATGCTCCACCGCATGTCTACCTTCCCTTCCTCCCACCTCATACTGCCTCCTCTCCTCTCCTCTCCTCTCCTCTCCTAGTAAAGCAACAGGTGGTATTTGCTAGTAATAGATAAAAAGAACCTGATTAAGCAAATAGCACACACACAAAAAAAAAAATCTACATTTTCATTTATTTATTGAGCAAACAGATATTACATTCAATTTCTTTGTTGGAAAAGTATGTGAACCTCTTCGTTAATTAGCTCATTTGAGCAGGTTATTACAGTCAGGCATTTCCATCTTTGGGGTGATAATCAGAAGTGAATTTGGGTGGCCCTGCCCTCTATATAAAAAACATAAACTTTGTTCGTCACCATCAGAGTCTGGTCTGTACCACACAGGTTTATGGAAGCATGTCATGCCCAAATCAAGATATTTCTGAGGAGTTCAGAAAACGAGTTTGTCAGTGTTCATTGGTCTGGAAAGGGTTACAAAACCATTTCTAAAGATGTTGGGCTCCACCAATCCACTGTCAGGCAGATTGTGTACAAATGCAGGTAATTCATCACCATTGTTACTCTTTCCAGGAGTGGTTGTCCAATGAAAATCACTCCAAGAGCAAGGCATGCAATAATCCAGGAGGTCACAAAGAACCCCAGGGTAACGTCTAAGGATCTGCATGCCTCTCTTGCATTGGCTAATGTCAGTGTTCATGAGTCCACCATCAGGAAAACACTGAACAAGCATTGTGTGCATGTGAGGATAGCAAGGAGGAAACCACTGCTCTCCAAGAAGAACATTGCCACCTGTCTCAAGTTTGCCAAAGGCTACCTCGATGATCCAGAAGTCTGTTGGAAGAATGTTGTGGACAGATGAGTCGAAAGTGGAACTTTTTGGCTTAAAATGAGAAACATTATGTTTGGTGAAAACCAAACACTGCATTCCAACATAAGAACCTCATCCCAACCATGAAGTAAGGTGGTGGGAGTATCATGGTTTGGAGCTGCGTTGCTGCCTCAAGACCTGGATGGCTTGCCATCATTGATGGAACCATGAATTCTGGATTGTACCAGCAAATGCTACAGGAGAATGTCAGCGCATCCATCAGTGAGTTGAAGCTTGACAGAAAGTGGGTGATGCAGCAAGACGATGATCCTAAACACACAAAAGTAAATCTATAACAGAATGGCTGAAGCAGAATAGATTTTGCATTTTGGAATGGCCAAGTCAAACTCCAGACCTGAACTCAATTGAAATGTTGCAGAACCTGAAGCGAGCAGTTCATGCAAGAAAGCCCACAAATATATCTGAGTTGAAGCAGTTCTGTAAGGCGGAATGGGCCAAAATTCCTCCAAGCCGATTTGCAGGACTAATCAAGAGTTAAAGAAAACATTTGGTTGAAATTATTGCTGCTCAAGGGGATGCCACCAGTTTCTGAATGTAAAGGTTCACATACTTTTTCTGACAAAGAAATTGAATGTTAGATCTTTTTGCTCAATAAATAACTGAAAAAGTGGATTTTTTTTTGTGCTATTTGTTTAAATCAGGTTCTCTTTCTCCATTATTCAGACTTAGATGAATATCTGACATTTTAAAGTCAAATTTATACAGAAATAAAGAACATTCTAAAGGGTTCACAAACAACCTTTTTCTCACCACTGTAAGTACAAAAGATGCATTGTTACCATGCAAGGGAGAGGGGAGGGGAAAAAACAACTTGATTGCATACTCGACAAACCAAACGGTGAAAAATGAATAGATTATAATTATCTAATCTTGATTTGGAAAATTCAAGAGTACTACCCTCGACTTCAGTGTGATGTTTATGATGGCCTCTCACTTGTATGAGAAACACAGGACACAGCAGGAAGTTGACAGGACAGAGGTACTGAAAATGATCAGTACCCCAAAAAATTGCGACAGCAAGTAGATCTTCTTAACCTCCTGCACTTGTGTGATATGAAACAAAATGCCGATTTTTGTATATATGTAACCCAATAATTTTCTTATTTACCAATAATGTCTATAATCCCTGATAATCTAAAGGACGCTTCACTCCCCCCCCCCCCCCCCACCCCACCCTAATAATGCGTCATACATTGATGTGTTTTTAGTTCAGCCATGAAGAGAATAACGAATTTTCATTGGCCTTTTGATGATAAAATAGCTGCTCCTTTTTATTATCAAAGCCCTGAAAGTAGTATGTTGCTGCTGCATTGTTAACGGCATATAACGGGAACAACATTTATCGAGGCGATGTACAGCGGGGCCTAATTGTGTATATGTATATGCAGCTTTTAATTGTCTTTTTGGACGCAGTCTGTTTGTCGGTCAAGCTTGTAATTTACTTTTACTTTTCCAAATTCTCAGAGCTCTGTTTTTTTTTTTTTTTTTTTTTTTTTCTCATATTCCATTGGGGTTGGCCCTTTTTATTATTCTGCCATAAAATGTTTTAAATGAATTTGATAAAACCAAATTTCATAACTTCATTTGTCGTGCTGGGTCGGTAAAAACTTCACAGAAGGTAATTTGTTGGATTTTCTGAGTTGTTCCTGGCTGATGTGTTGGGATGAAGTTGCCATTCACTGTGAGTGTGGGAGTGTGGTTGTGTCTTTATGCTTGTGATGTACAGTGGAGAAGGTGCATTGAGAATGTACAGATTGTAAGAGGACCTTAAAAAGGAAGTTATTACATGAATGTAAAGTCTGTTATGCATTTGTGCTAGACTGTGATTTCCGGGTAGGTTTCAGATTGTGCCACTCTGCAGTTAAGGGGCTAATGCAGTGAGGGGCATAACATTTTATCCCTCGTTCAGGATTGGTTCAACGGAAAAGAACGTGATTTCGCCGATTGCTGCTCAAATCGGTCAGCAAACTAATTGTATTGTTTTATGTATACTGTACATTGAAAACTGCCTTGAGACAAGTTATGCATTCCGAATTGACTCCTGTTGCTTGTCCCTCATTTCTTTCCGCATTCTCAATTTGAGGTCTTTTCTATGCTTTTTTTTTGACATTTACACTGGCTGGCCAAAATCTGGAGAATAGCTTTTTCTGTTGAATTGAACACCCTGTTCTTTAATAGAGGGTTCCAAAAAGGATTTTTCTAAGAAGCACCGCATTTTTTGCCGTACAAGTCCAATTGATTTCCCCATTTTTCTTTCCTTCATTTCCCGACTTCATATTGAAGTCAATTTGGAGTATAACAAGAAAGTAGATCAACTATGGTGGTTAGCAAAACTTGTTAGTCGGTCAGAACAATAAACAACACTTTGCTGCCTATGGTACTTCCATTATCAAGAATAAGGCTGATGGGATGGCCTCGGGGTACACATGCTAGCTTCTAAGCTTATTCGTCTTCTGGTTTTAAATCCTGATCCAGCCCTAAACTCTCATTCCGATGTTTCCCAGGCAGGGTGATTCATCAATGTGTGTGCCGTCCCATCTGCCAGCATTTGTTGTTGGACGTTAAATGTTCCACGGTGTCCTTCGCGAAGAGTAGGCACATTTAAAATACACATTGAATATATCTAAATGGTAACATAAGCTGTTAAAAATGTATTGGTATAACAATAAAACTTATTGGTTTAACTATAAATTAACACGGTGAAACGGCTTGATTACCTGCGGTAATGAAACAATGGTGGCTGCAACGTTTCCTAATACTTCTTGCACCACTTCACACCAGTCACCAAATGTCGAAGGAATCATTAACAATGTCTGGAAATTCTGATCGGCCCAGTCCAAAAAATATCAAATACTATGTACGTACAAAATTATATGTACAAAAAAAATCAAATATCCCGCATATTCGCGGTTTCTAAAATGTGACCTGTGACATTCGCGGCCCTGTGCTTCTCGTATTCGCTGTTTTTCATGGGATTTATAATTAT